>JAWWLR010000054.1:41693411-41704390 GCA_035041075.1 Acraspis erinacei
TGAAAAATGGGTCATTGAATCAAATCAGTGAGAATTTCTACTGATTCACAATGCAATCTCACTGATTCAAATAGCTAAAAATGTGTCACTGATTTCAATGAGTAATGATTTTCGCTGAAAATCAGTGAAATCTCACTAATTCAAATTTAGGCAGTAATTTATTGATAAAATAAAAAATTCGAAATCCTTATAGAAGCATTCAATATACATTAATCTAATTTCGGCAATAAATTGAAAAATTGGAATTTACTGTGTATAGACATTAATTTAAAAGGATTTTATATTATTTGAAGTAATATTTGAGTATTTTTGTCAGTAGAAACTAAAATTTTTAATATCATAAAGTGATTTTGAAAGTACTTTTCCTCAGTGTAGAATTTGACTTAAAATGTATGGAAGGACTCGAATTACTCTACTCTATTTAGAAACATAAATCAAAGCAAGAATTGCAGCCAAGGAGCGTGAATCTTATGATATAATATTTGTGTGCTGCAGAATATGTAGGAAATGAAAATCTCTCTGAGGCAAGATGAAATTCAGAATTCGCAGGGTTTCCTATATTCCCTTCGCAGAGAAGAAATATCGTGTTGCAGAGAGCAAGGAATAAAAATAGAATAAATTCCTAAGCTCAGAGTATGCTTCTGCTGTGTCATTTTGCCAGAATGTCCTATTTTCCGCGATGGTCATCTTTCGTGTGGACGAGATAAAGAAAAAGACATTTCCATCGTGACGCGAAAACTTTTTGAAGCAATGCAATGCTTGATGTTGTTTGTTCGAATCTCCAATATGTCAAACATATAAGGCATTGCATTGCCAGCATATTTGTCTCTAATTTGTAAAAGCCATTGTCATGTTTCGTCGAATAGTTCAAAAAATTCAGTAAAATAATGTTCCTTCAAAATTGAAAACCGATAAATGACAAGGAATTTATTTTATCCTTAAACCTTAAAGAATAATTTATCATTTTGGCCGAAAATAGGCTTTTTGCAGAAAAAATTCTTAAAAATCAAATACATGTTAGGTTAGAAGGATTTTTTCAAAATCTCATTTCCATTAAAGTAATAAAAAGATTTGTAATTTGAGGCCAGACAACTGAAACTCTATACTTGTCTCCCTTCTTTTTATTACTTTTTTCATAACCTAATTTGTTTTCTTTTTATAAAACCTTTTTCTGATCATATTTCTCTTCCTGAAAGCTTTTACATACAAAGTAATTAAAAATACTTCTTTTTATTTGTCACTTTTTTAGCACCAAAGTACCAATCAAATTCCAACCTCATATCTTGAATAATCATTGTCTACAAAAAGCCAATTTTATAATGCTTTTTGCCTTGAAATCTGGAACAATATCCCGGGACAGATTTTTTTAATGAAATGTTTTTGTTCTTCTTCAGACTCCGGATATCTTAGGAGCAAGTTGTTATTATTTTCATTTAATTAAAAAATTGATTTTTAGTAGTAGTTTAAAGTAGAAATTGCTGTTTTGTATCGTGTTCCTCAACAGAGTCTGTTCTAACATACAGAAAATATAGAAAGGTATTAAAAAATTTAATTTAATTGACATGCTTCATAAAATTTACACCAAACTTCAAATGATATTGTAATTTTTTTATTTAGCTAAAAATGTTTATAAACATTTTTTATTAGGTATACTTCGCCTGAGCATGACCGACAGACTGATATCGAAATGTTGCAAGATGTAACGTTTTTCGTATTAACATTTTCATTTGGAATAATCCTGGTCTTTTTTATTCAATTTGATCGTCAGACCAAAATAATAGAAGTATTCAAGAAACTTTCCCTTATCCCCTTTTTTGCTTCTTTACTTAAATTATGCTAAATTAATAGAAGCAAACAAGAAAAATTAATTTTTCTCAATTGCAATCTCCAATATTATATTTTTGTTGCAGAATTTATTCATCACTTTTGGTAAAAATTCTTCTATTTGGTTGAAAATTCATTTTTTTCGTCGAAAATTAATTTTTCTAACTAAAAATTTCACTATTGAATTTTTAATTGAGAATTCCTTTTTTTGCTTACAAATACAACTAATCGCTTTCAAGTTGAACTGCTTTGCTAAACATTTATTTTGTTGGTTTAAGATTGAACTGTTTTATTGAAAATAAGTTTTTATTATTATAAATTAGTCTTTTGGACTGCAAATTTTACCATTCAATTTTTGGTTAAAAATTGAACGTTTTTTACTTAAAAATTTCACTAATAAATTTTTCATTGAGAATTCATCTTTCTTTATTGAAAATTCAACTAATAGACTGAAAGTGGAAATGTTATACTAAAAATTGATCTTATTGCTTGCGTATTTAAATATTTTGTTCAAATTCCGATTTTCCTTATTTAAAAAAGTATTTTTTCTAATTTATTCATTCCATTTTCAGCTGAAAAGTGATCGTTTTTATTTTAAAATTCAACTATTTGGTTGAAACTTCTAATTTAAAGATAGAAAATTGAACTGTCTTGTAGAAAGTTCGCCTTTCTGGCTTTAAAATTCAACTGTCTTATTGGAAATTTGTATTGTTAGGTCAAAAATTCTATTATTTTGGTAGAAAATTCAACTATTTGGTAGAAAATTAACTTTTGGTTAAAAATCCACCTCTCTTGCCAGAAATGATATATTTTTTGGTTAGAAGTGCAAACGTTTGGTTAGAAATTAAACTTTTTTGGTTGAGGAATAAACTATGTTGTAAACATTCGTTTTTTCTGGGTAAATTCGACTGTTCTCGATTTAAAACGCAAAAAATAGTTATTTTTTGTAATATCAAACATAATTTTTTTTTGTTGAGGCTTAATCTTTTTAGATTACACATACCTACTTAGTTGAAACTTGAACATCTTTGTCAAAAATTAATTTTTTTAAATATTTAATATTTTAGTTAAAATATCAATTATTTTGTTAGAAAGTCATTTTTTTCTCAAAAATTTAACTGTTTTTAGCTAATTCTTTTGAATTAAAAATCATCTATTTGGTTAAAAAATCATTTGTTTTGTTAAAAGATTTTCTTTTTGGACACGAAATTTGTCCCTCTTGTACACAAATTCATTTTTTATGATTGAAAAGTTCTTGGTTCAAAATTCACTGTCTTGGTTCAAATTCTACTAGCTTCTAAAAAACTCGTTTTAGTATCTTCAATATTCAACTATTTATTTAAAAATACAACTGCTTGTGGTTGAAATTTTTCTCTTGTGTTTGAAAATTCGACCCGTGAAGAATTACCCTAATTTCCTGGTTTGGAGAGAATTTTAGGCTGTGAAGTCTGTTAAAATATTATGCTTGTATGTTTAGTATTTTATTTTAGGCGTTTATCAAATGCAATCTGGGGTGTTCGATATTTGTTTGATGAATTGAAACAAAGAAGGAGAGGGGTGGAAAAAGTGTTCGGAATAGCGTGACGTAGTTTTTTAAAGCTACCCTTTAAATTTTTTAACTTGAATTTGAATGTTCCGTTGTTCATTTCTAAACGTTTGAATTTGAAAGGGTAAATAACACGAAAAATTGTTATGAAGAACAGGAAAACCCCGAGAAAACACCAGCCATTTTTTGTTCTGAGTCTTGGGTTTGCTAGCCTGTAGTAGTATCTCATGAATCGACTAGATTTTCACCTTAAAATCTTTATAACACGAAAATTGTAAGGTAATAATTCTGAGCGCTGCTTCTAGTAGAATAAAAATTTCCCCTTGCATTCAAGGTAAAAATAGCAGAAAAATAGAAGGGAGAAAATCTGCTTAGAATGGATGTTTCTGGAGATTTTGATGGGGGAAGTAAAGAGGAATGAGCTGATAGTACTTGAGAAGCATTGGAAAGGATCACATAGCGTAAAGTACGTCAGAAGCGATGCATTACACGACCCTTCGTCATCCAGAATGGAATCCAGAGAAGAAAAACGGGAATCTGGGATGGATGTACTCAATCGTCAATAGCAGGTGTGGACGATGGAAAATCGTGTTTTTGAAGCTAGTCGAGGATGGAGAAATGAAGCACAGAGTTTGAAAGAGAGTGAGAAATGCTCGAACCGGAATTAGAAGGTTGAGGCCATCTTAATGGATAACCTAGCTTAACCTCAGTACCAGACACTCTTTTCTGCTTCCTCACTCCTATTCAGCTGCCGGTTGAATTTAATTTAATGAAACGAAATACTTCCAAATGTGTACTTGCTCCATCTCGTGATCCCTTCGCAGCGCTCAGCACAGCGTGAAATAACAGCATCCATTGAGCTGATAACCTTTTTTCTTTTTTTCTCAATTTCTCGTTTCACCAGCAGAAGATAATGAGATTGAGGTAAATACAGATACGGAATTGCCTTTTTACACTTTTTGGACCGGAATTTTCTTCTTTACATTTTGTTTTATGATTAAGATTTATTTCTGAAATAGTAATAGTATTTAGGACTCGATCAGGAGGAAACAAACCTGCAGAAAACCGTTCCCCTGATTGAAGATTTCGATATTCGATATGATCGAGTGTAATAATTAGAAGTAATATTTTCAACAGGGAGAGGGGAGGTGGAAGTAACTTTACGAACTTAAATAACGTTTAGTACGTTAACTTAACGTCAATTTTACAAAAGATAATAAGTTAATAAGTTTGAAAATCACCTTCTTATTTCAGACTTCATCGTCTGTCATCTATTCACCAATTTACCCTTTTCTTGAAAGAATTCCACGCTTCTTCTCTATTTTTTTCGCCTAATGCGATCTGAATTAATAGAATGCAATAAGAAACTCCAACTATTTTTGGTTAAAAATTATTTCTTTTTCATTGAAAATTCTAATATCATATGTTTGGTTCGGACTTCATCTCACTTGATTGAAAATTCTACTATTTGGTTTCTAATTTAATTATTCCTTTAAAAATTCAACTATCCTGTATAAATACAATATTTTTAGGTGAAAAATTCAAACACTTGAATGAAAGCTGTAGTAATTTTAATTTGATTGAGTATTAATTTTCTTAACGCAAAATCTAACCATTCTATTTTTAGTCGAAAATTGATTTTTTCTAGTTGAAAAATTAACTATTTGTTTAGAAATTCAAGTTTTCGTGTTATACATTCGTCTCTTTTTTAATGAGTTGAACTTTTTTTATGTCCAATGAAAAAATTTGTAAATTAAAATATATACTACTACATGTTTCATGTACTTTATAAATGTTTCTGCTTTAAAATCAACTTTTTTGTTGTATTTTCGTTGTTGTAAGAACTGAAACTGTTCATTTGAAAACTCTTGCGCTTTGTTAAAAATTCGTCTTTTTTGGTTGAAAGTTAATCTCCTTAATTAAAAATTTAATTAAGAAAATTAAATTTCTTGTTGAAAATTAATATTTGTTGGAATAGAATGAATCTTTCTAGCGGAAACTTTATCTCTGTAGTTGAAAATTGAACCATTTGGTTAAAAATCCATTTATTGAAAATGAAAATTCCATTACTTGTTTGAAGGTTGAACTACATGATTAAAAATGAACTTTTTCTCAGAATGCACTTCTTTTGTTGAATTTCAAATGCATTTTTTTGAAATTTTGTATTTTCCTTAGTTACAAATAAATGTTGAGACTGAACTATTTTCCTAAAAATTCGCGCTTTTTCGTCGTGTTCAACGAGTTACAATGTAATTTTTTTTGTTAAAAATTAATTTGTTTAAATGAAAATGTACATGTTCTATTATTGATTTAACACTTACCTTTTTTTAGCTGAATAATTAAGTTTCTTGCCGAAAATTAAAGAATTTTATTCAAAATTCGCTTTTTTGATTAGAGAATGTATCTTCTCAGTAGAAATTATTGTTTAAGTTGAAAATTTAACTATTTAGTTAAAATTTTAATTATTGTATTACAATTTCAAATTTTTCATTGAAGTAATATTTTTTTTGTAAAAAATTCAACTGTTTTTTTTAATTCCTCCTGTGGGGAAAAAAATTGAAAATTAATTTTTTGTTAAAGAAAAACTTTTAAAAAACTTTCTTTTCCACGTAAAAAATTTAACAATTTATTTCAAAATGCAACTCTCGTTGGTTGAATTTGAATAAGCTATAAGTTATATTTTTCGGTCAAAAATGGATATTCTTTCGAAAATATGCCCTTTTGGAATAAACAGTCATATTTTATATTAGAAAAATTAATCTTCCTTGGTTAAAACTTTTTCTCGTTGGTTTGAAAATTCAACTATTTACTTGAAATTCGTCCTTTTTGTTTCAAATTCTACTGACTTCTAACAAAATTATCTTTTTTATTTGAAAGTTTAATAATATAATTACAATTTGAACTATTTCGTTAAAAATTGGTATCTTTTGCTTCAAATTTTAAGTATTTTTTTATCATCTTTTTTATTTGAAAATTTAATAATTTAATTACAATTTGAAATATTTCGTTAAAAATTGGTATCTTTTGCTTCAAATTTTAAGTATTTTTTTACAATACAAATGTTTAGTACAAAATGAATCTTTGTTTTTGAAAAATTTGCTTTCTGGTTCGTAAATTCATCCTTTTTGGTACAAAATTTTTTTTGGCTGATAACTCAACAATTTGGTTGAAAATGCAATGTATTTCGACTGGAAATTTTAGGAATTTGAAGCGTTTCATATTGAATTTCAGGAGAGGGCAGCTTATGGACGGCCCATAACTTGTTTAATAGTTTTAAAATAGTTCAGAATTTGGCATGCTTGATTGATCACATTATTCTTCATTTTGACATTTTATGCGGGAGGAGTTATCTCGTATTTTTCTTTTCATTTTAGCACGTTTGAGTTTCTAGTCGTTTGCTCTAGTGCAGAAATTCAATTCACGTCCTTCCTAATAAAATCAATCGGGTCAGGACGCCAGGAATACGGTCTTCGAATCATTGAAAATGTATTGAGTGTGATTCTTGTAGCGAGCATCGATCTATTGACAAATATTTGATTAACTTCCAAATTAGTCTTGCAATTAGATTATGAAGTCAAATTTTGTTAAAAAGAAAAGATTTTCACTGGATAGTTAATTTCTACTGGAAAATGGAAGGAACAAATAATAAGAAATGGATTGTGGTAGGAGGACACACTCCAAAAACTACGTTATCAATTTTGTGCCAGTATCCTCAATCTTTGAAAATATAATAATGTAGATACCTTTTTGAATTCAATATGAAACGCTTTTAACAGGTGCATTAAAAATTAAATGTTCGAAATTTTGATTAAAAGAGACTAATTTTTTGCAAAACTGTTAAATTCTAACAATATAATTTATTATTTATTCTAAGAAGATGGATTTCAAATGAAATAGTCGAATTTTCAACACAAAAATACAAATTTTTTAGAAGTCTAATTATCGAACAAAAATTATTTTAAGCAGAAATATGAATTAACAACCAAGAAAGACGAGTTTAAGAAAAAAGTTGAATTTTTGAATATATATTTAAATTTAAAAAAATGCTCTTTCAATAAAATAGTTGAATTAAAAAAAGGCGATTTAATGAATTGTGGTTGAATTTTTAATAACATAGTTTTATTTTTAAGCCAGAAACACGATTTTTTAGAAGAGTCCTATTATCAACAAAATTTCCATTTTGAACCAAGAAATATCAATCTTTAATCAAGAATTATGACTTTCATCAAATAGTTGTTTTTTTTACTTAATATCTGAACTGTTATCATACTATGATTACCTTTGAAACAAAGCGATTCATTTTGTCACACAAGACATTTTTTAAGCAAAATATTTGAATTATCAACCAAATATTTGAATTTTCAATCACGAAAGATAAGTTTAAAAACAAAAATGGAACAGTTAAATTTTTAGCTTACAATAATTCCTTTCAATCTAAAAAGAAACGAATTTTCAACCAGTTAAATTAAAAAAAGATGAATTTTGAACAAGTTAGTTGAATCTTGAAACAAAAGGATTGATTTGCAGCAAAGAACTTTAAAAGCTGAGAAGTCGAATGTTTAATAAAACAGTTGACTTTTGACTTGAAAAGATGCATTTTCAATAAGAAACTTAATTTAAAATGAAGAAAGATGATTTTTCAACCAGAAATAAAAAGAACTTTTAATAAGTTGATTTCAACAAAAAACGAAAAATTTTCAACAAAATTTTCAACTAAAAATGTTAAGTTTCAAGCAAGAAGATTAATCTTCTGCTAAAAAGATAACATTTTAAGAAAGTACAAAGAATTTTCAACCAAACAGTCGCAGTTTGCACTAAAAAATATATAATTTTCACCCAGAGATATGAATTTTTTATAAATAGATTTAATTTTCATATAAATAGTTAGTAATTTGGAACAAAATAGTTGAACCCCCAAACAAAAAAGATCAAGTTTTAACTAAATAGATGCATTGTTAACCAAAAAAGGTGAATTTTTTACTAAGCAGATGAATTTTTTAAGAAAAAAAATGTACAAGAAAATGGTTAAATTTAAATTTATTTATAATTTGTTTCGTTAAACTAGTTTTTATTATTGCTAATCATGACAAAATACTGCAGGACGTTTTATTTAATACCCAGTAACTTCCTCCATTATTCAGGTAAGGATATCCATCTCGTACTATTATCACCTAGTTTAATTCAACCAAAAAATATGCATTTTTTACAAAATAGTGAATTTTCCAGCCAAAAAAATGAATTTTCAACTAAAAAGATGACACTTAAAAAAAATTTATTAAAAAAAAATAATTGCACTGTCAATAAAGTAGTTGAATATTCAACTACAAAAGAATAATTCGCAACGAAAAACGTAACTGTTGGTATTTCAAACAAGACTTAAATTTGAGCAAAAAATACGAAATTTTCTCAAAATACTTAATTCTTAAATAAAAGATATGAATTTTTAACCAAAATGATGACTCTTGAAAAAAAAAATGAATTTTGAACAAAATAATTCAACATTCAACTAAATAGTTGAATTTTTGACCACTTAATTCTGGGGATGATATCCCCTTTAAAGTGTTCGCCTTTGAAAGCAACAATCTTCTTTCAGCGATCCTCCCACTTTCGGAAGCACTACTTAAAGTCACCTTTTGGAGTACGTAACAACTGCCTCGTCGCATTCTGTTTTATTTCCTTTACGTCTTGAAATCGTTTTGCTTTAAGAGGATACCGTAATGTGGGAAACAGCCAAAATAATAGGCAGCCAGGTGATGACGGTATAGGGGTTGCTGAAGTTGTGTAAGGCCTCGTTTCACCAGAAATTGCAGAAAAACCTGTTTTCCGACGCTTCGAACATGCGTGGAGAGTGAGGTGCGTAAGAAAAAATATGGTAAAAAGTGGACTAAGTTTATTCTTTTGAATTTTCAACGTCACATTTGATGCTGCCAAGGCAGTACGGAGAAATATATCACTCGACGCTCAGCTATCAATTCTTTGTCACTGTTTCGTTCCTAACGATAGTCCGAGGATGCCAAGTCGACTATCTGTGATGAGCAAATCGACTCTCTATGATTATCAGTTCGACTTTCTGTGATGGTCAGTTCAGCGCTCTGTAAAAATCAATTTTGTTTGCAGGCATGGCCGAGGCGACCATCCGATATGAACAAGTCGACTTTTTGAGATGATCGATTAGAACCTCTTCTTTTAACCTTCTAGAGATAGTCTCTTTAGATATCTAGAAGGCTGTTCACATAGTTGACCCTCAAATATAGTCAGTCTGCACACCTAGATGCCCAGAATGACCTTCCATTTTTCTCTGTGAGTGTCTAGAGAAGTTCCAAGATCGCTTGCTTTTCTTTTTCTTTTTAAAGGAGAATTCAACTTTGATCAGAAAATTTGTAGGAAAGATAGCTGCCCTTCTTAAATGAAAGGCAAAAGAAGACTAATTTATTAACCCGCTTAGATTTAGTTTTAACGAGTAGGTGCCTTTGCTGCCTAAATGGAGATATATATCTTCCGCTGGGTGCACTTATCCGTTCTTGGCTGACATCTACACGTACGAATTAATGGCTTTGCTCGAACTCTCTTACTCGCTGGCTCAGTGGTGACGGCTATAAGCTATTCGCGTGTAGGATCAAGTGCATCGATCATGGATCCTTTGGGTCTTCCCATGCACTACTGAGAAATGAGGCTTTGTTTCTGATAAATCATGAATACCAATATGGATTTGCGAATACCAGAGAGAGAATCTCTATTTACAACAATCATTCGGGAATATTCTTGGAACTTTTTCCAGGGATTGCACACTCGATTTTTTAGCGTAGACAACATTTCAAGATTTTAAAACGTTTTCAGGTATTTTAAAGGATTTCAAGAGATTTTCATGAATTTTAAGGGTTTTACGGGATTCGACTGAAAAATATATTCCACACACGTGGCTGCATTTTAGGGCTATACCAGCTTCCAACGATTTCATCAGATTTTAAAGGATTTTAACGCTTTCACAGGAAATCATCGGTTTTAATGAGTTATCAATGGTGTCTAGGAGAGTTCAAGGAGTCAGGTTAGTTTATGATTTAGGCAGATTTGAAAAATTATATGTGATTATAAAGAGTTTCCTCGGGTTTTAAAGAATTTTAAAGGTTTTCATCATATTTAAAAATTTGCAGGGTATTTAAAATATTCTAAAGGATTTTGAAGAACCTAAAAGTTTTTAAGGGATTTCAACAAGTTTTAAGAGATTTCACGGTATTTACAAAGATTTCAACTATTTGAAAGAATTTTGTAGGATTCCCAAAATTTTTAAAGATTTCAAGGTATTTTAAAAGATTAACTAGTTTTAACTAGTTTTTTAAAGATTATAACCAGTGAGAGAGCATGTTTCAAGACATGTTTTCGAAAAAACGTTTTGCAGTGTCTATCGCCATTCGTCGTAGAATTATACGAAATGAAAAAAGAAGTCGGGTTTTTCTAGTTAAATTATTTTTTTTAATTTTTGGAGACTGTTTAACGCAAGAACGGCTATTTTTACGAAAAATTCTGTCATTTTGTAGGTGGAAAACTACCTTAATGTTAAAAAAACACACATCGGTGTGGTGGGGCGGGGGGGGGGGGGGTGTTTTTTATT
>JAWWLR010000054.1:41856232-41866836 GCA_035041075.1 Acraspis erinacei
ATTGGATGTACAAACAGTACAAACGACGTACAAACGTATGAGAAAGGAAAATTTAAAAAATGTGAACTTCGGGGGGCAAACTTCACGGGGGTCTTGGCACAAAACTCTAAAAATGTGCACCGCGTGCAGTTCGCTTAAAAATTCAGAGATTTTAAAGCTGATTGATGAAGACAAGAAAATATAATAATTCTTAATCTTAGATAATATTAAAGAGATTACTAAAGCTCAATTGAGAGCAAACTAGCTCGAGTGAAAAGTGTATCAATAAAAAACTGTGCTTTATTTTTTGTGTTATAACTTAAACTATAGAAGAAATTCAGTTATTATATCCAGTCTTAATGTTCCTTTAATCCTTTTTAATGAATCTTTATAACTCTGTTAGATTTATTTTTATTGAAATATAAAAGAAAGTTTACGAAAATTACAACTGGATGGTACATAAATACATTTTTGTAAAGAAAAAACTTATAGCGTTTTGCAGCATTTTACAAAGAATAAAATCAGTTTCTAATCATTAAGATTAGTCTATTATAGAAATTTTTAACCACACTTAAAACTAAATTCTAAATAAGTTCGTTGAACTAAAGCCTGATAAAATAGAGAAATGTCTAATTAAAACTTCGGATTTTATCATTGTTCAGAATCTTCAAAGGAATAAAATCAGTTACCGATCATTAGGAATAAATAATAATTGCAGCTTCTATCTACAGTTGAAGCTAAAAGACAAAAACTTAATTAAATGTTGTCATAATAAATAATTTTCAGATTGAATGCACTTAGAGTATATCATGAAAAGGATAATGAATCTTTGCAATAAATAACAATACTTTCATTTAAAATATCTTTGTCTGTCGGTCCCAGTAGGAATATTTCTATTTGAAAATTCAGATTTTAGTTATTTACAGAATCTTTCGAAGAATACACAGATGAGACAATAAATATTGTTCATGTGTTCTGTGTATTTCGCTTTATAAAACAAGTTAAAAATATCACTGTTTTATCCACTGTATATAAACTATTTATAAATTTTTCTCCTAGGAATAATGATTAATTAGTCATTAGGATTGAATAATGATTGCAGATTTTACCTATTGTTGAAGTTAAAAGAAATTTGAACAGAATAAATAGTATTAAAATTGACCATACTAGAAGTAAATCATTAGAAGGAAAAAAAAATCGTTTCAATAAATGAGCATACTTTCCTTTAAGATATGTGTTGTCTGCCTGACCGAATAGGAATATTTCTACTTAGAAGATCAGATTTAAGCATCGTATAGAGTCCTTCACTGAAAAAATCGGTTACTGATCTTTAGGGTTGAATAATAACTGAAGTTTTAACATAAGAACACCAGTAAATATGGATGAAATACATCATTTTAATGATAAACAAATAATTTAACTGTGTTAATAAATAAAAATAGAGTTATTTAAAATATATTTTTTTTGTTTAACAACATAGAAATGTTTTAACTTAAACGCTCATATTTTAGTATTTTACAAAATCTTTTTAAGAATAAAATTAGTTACTGATCATTAATATTCAATAATAATTACAGCTTTCACCCGCAATTGAAGCTAAAATACGAAAATTCAAAGCAAGTTGATAATACTGAATCATTTTTAGACTGAATGTACATGAGGTACATTATTTAAAGCACAATGCATCAATAAAATAAGTAAAAATACTTTTATTATAAATACGTTTGTGTGTCTGGTAATACATGTATGCTTCTGCTTAAAAGTTTAAATTTTAGTCTAACACAATCTTTGGGAGAATAAATCACTTACCGTTTATTACGCGTGAATCATAAAACATGAATACAAAAAAAGGGTTATGCGAGTTGAATTAGACTGTATATTTTTGGGGTCTTTGAATTCGATGATGGCGTCTGTTTAAACCCATTAGGCCTCACTTCGTCCCCAACCTCAAAAAGAGCAAAAATGGATTTTGAGAATTAAATATTTAGAAAAGAGTGTATGTTTATATTTTTGTAGTCAATGAACCCGAATCTGGTGTCCGCTTAACCCCATCAGGTCACCGTCCGTTTCTAAGCTAAAAAATATCTTAAAAACCCTAAACAGTGAGAGAGCAGGAGGAATACAGTAATATTGAAATAGTTTTAGAAAAAATAATATATCCAGAACATAATTGGCAGGTTTTTAGGGATATGAATATTTTAAGTTTACTTCCCCTGCTTCGAATAAATCTTTGTCTGATAAAAGGGTTTGTCAAAGCCCTTATGGGAGAAGGAAATTCCAAAATCCAAAGGAAATCCAAAATTGTTGGATATAAAACTTGAAAGAAGGCATTTTTGATGGATCACATTTTCGATAACTATTGAAAGCGGAGAATTTCATTACGTCAATAAATACAAAATAGAAGGCGGCAAATTGGATGTTAAAAAGAGAATATGTTGGAAAGTCCGTAAAACGTAAGAGAAAGAGTACTAATAGATGATTTAAAAAAAGCACGATACCATATAAAAAACTGAATATCAGAGAAAAACGGTGAGTTAAAGAAGTACCAGAAACAATTTACTTGGATGCAGCGACCTCAGAAATAAGGGGGCGCCCTTTTTCCCAAAGGTTTGAGTCATCGCGAGTTATGCTTTAACCACAAAATGGGTTACACTCGAGTTGCGGTACTGCGAAGTTCAGTACTGCGAACTCCCGCTATTGAGTACGTTTTTCCCCCGATAGTGAGAACAACGCTATAACCCCTTCTCCCCACTAATCATTTCTACATTTCGATGGTTTCCACGAATAATAGGCTATCTTTTCGTTACCGTTAAGAATTAGGGTAACTTCATTTTGTATGAAATTTAGTAAACACGTAGAAGTGCTAAAAGAAATTAAATGCTTCAAAAATTTCTTTGTTTGATAGTGGTAGGAGCCTAAATTACATTACAAACTGTAACACATAATACTGGAGTTTTGAATGCGTAGGAAAGGTTTTGAAAAATAATAGGTTATTTATTCCTCCTGAAAAGTTAGCTAAACGAAGTTAGCCTAATTCTTGTCCGTAGCTTGATATCTTTCAACTTTTCTTTCGCTCTATTCATTTTAATAGTTTAAATAATAAAGATTCAAATCTTCACTACAAACTGTCAGAATGTAAACAGTTGACATGCGCGCACACAGATGCAAACACGTATCGTGTTTCCCTCACGTGTTCTCACTATTGAGGGCGGGCTTGCACAAAATGTTCGCTTTACCGCGACTCGAGTGTATTTAAGTGCTTAGAAGCGTTTGCTTAAGGTTAAACAGAAACAGTGACCTCACGGGTCTAACGGTCACCAGATTCGTATTCAGCGATCCCAAAAACATTAAGGTATGGTGGCCTAGTTCACCGCACATAACACTTTTCTCGCGTGGTTGTGCAATTGAAGATTTTACATAGAATTCAAGCTAAGAGACAAATTCCAAATAAAATTTGTTAAAATAAATAATATTGAGATTCAATATACCTAAAGTAAATCATTAAAATATAAATAAATTATTAAAATAAGTGAAAGTCTAGTTATTTAAAATGTGTTTTGTCTGTACTACCAAACAGGAACGTTAATACTTCAAAGTTCAGATTTTATGACTTCAACTAGACCGACTGCAAATTCTAAAAGGAATCATTTTCTCTTTTTTGAATAATAGTAACAGCTCACATTTACATTGCTTTTTGCAACTGGAACGGCAGGGAAAATTGTAAGAAGTTTTTATAGTTGGGCTAAGAGTCTTTCGGGAAAAAGTTTGCCTCAATAGCTTGTCGGGTAATACCCAAGAGGGGTGAGTGAAAAAGGGAAGTTGGAAGCGTTTACAGTAAAAGTGGAGGTGGGGAGGCAAAGCAGCAATTTTTCTTTTCCGTCCCCGTCGAAGAAACTTGAGTACCGTCGTTGTCCGGGAAGTATGACAAATTGAAATGGCTATCGACACGGGCGATCTCCGACCAAATTGAAGCGTGCAAACCAACATTTTTCCACGCCTCTCAAACTATTAACACAATAGGTTTGATTTATAACTAAAAAAATCACGTTTTAATGCATAATTTTTAATGCATTTTTCCTACTGTATCCAAAGGAATTAGAATTATTAGACTTTAATTAAATTAAAGGATCCTCTCTATATAAAATTCATGTTAAATTTTAAATAATTAACATTTCAGGCATTTCCGCACTGGAAACTAATAATTCGAGAGACAATGATCAGAACAAATGTAAAGCTTTTACTCAAAAAATTGTTACTAAAATAAAATAAAAATCCAAATTTTTATTATCAAAACGTTATCCTTCTCAAAGGCTTTTTGTCAGATTTGACTAGATGCATCGCTTTTTTGTAGATCAGATTCACTAAAACAAACATTTTTTTCACTGAACTGAATTTTAAAGCTTCTCTTATCATCTCTAAACGATTCTAGCAGGGAAATCGACATTTTTTAACAAAGAAAACAACGAAAGTTTTTTAAATAAACTTTTGCGGCCAAATAAACACTTTGCAATAAGTGCACAACCAAGAACCAGAACCAAGCTAGATTTTTCGATGAAAATATTGATGTCAAAAATCGATTTTTAATAAAGGTTTAAAACATATCCTATCAGGGAAGATTGTTGAAATTATATTGATGGATGTTTCTGTTAGTAAATATTGACTTCCTTGGTCCACCCTTTAAGGGATGTTGGAGCAACCCTCGAAATAAGATACATGAATTTTAATCAAAAAATCTCTCGTGGTTTTGGCTTTTTTGAAATGTCCAATTCTTTGTTTGAATGATTGAAGGATGTAAACAAACTTTGGAATAAAGTCAGAAACACTTTTCCTTTTAGAGGATACTTCTTGCACTTATTCTAAATTTTCCCTTTGACCCCGATGGTTAAATAAAACAATCCCTTACTGTTTTTATTTTTTGAAAAAATCCATTTCCTTGCTTAAATGCTTGAAGGATGTTAAAACAATACCTGAAATCAATTGAGCTCCTGTTTCTGATAAGAGGTGAATTTCCATACATTTATTTGAAAGTGATATCTGACCGTAATAATTTAATAAAATGTCTCTTGTGGTTTTCATTGCTACAAAATCTTGATTTCCTTACTTAAATCTTCAAGGGGTATTAAAACAACCACTTAAATAATTTGGAACATTTTCTATTGTAGGGAACACTCCCTGTTACTTTTAAGTAATTTCTCACTCCATCAGCCTAATAAAATAAAATCCCGCGGTTTTTATTGTTATAAAATGTTCATTTTCTCTCTTTATTTTATAAGGATAATAAAACAGCCTTAAAATGAATTTAAACACTTTTATTGCCAGACAATTTTCCTTAAATTTTTACAGGATGGCAAAAAACCCTCGAAATTATTTCAGTGGCTTTTTGAATGTGATTTCTAGCCCAATAGCTGAATAAAAATCTCCAGTGGTTCTTATTGTAAGCAAATCTCTTTTTTTCCTACTTGAATCTTAAAAGTTTCCAAAAAATTCACATTTCTTTTGATAATGTTGTTCCGAATTATTAGTCTGCAGGTTCTAATAACACAAAATAAAATTAGACTATTCGACTTGAAGTCATTTTTTCATACTTGGTGCGCGCTTCTTTCCGCCCAAAATTTAATTTGATTGTTTTTTTATAACAGAATAGAAATCAAAATGGAAAGATCTGTAAAAATTATGAAGAAATGTACTTACGCTGTTCCATTGTGTTTTCCAATAGATATTACTCTGTAAATTTGTAGTTCAACCCTCTGTCCAGTATCTGGTATGAATTTGTAGGTGCACCTCGTGGGTCCTTGCAGAGACGGTGATTTTATTTGTCCAAAGCCTCGATCCGATTTGCTGAACAACTGTCGGCTGTCCAATGTTATATTGCACACTGAAAAGGGATGAAACAATATTCATTTATCCTTTTATTAGCCGAATTTTTTTTTATATATCATATTTAATTTTATTTCAACTGAACATTTAAAGTTAAAAAGCTTTTATTATTTTCTCAGCTTTTAACGGAACCTTTAATTAATTTTAGATTTTTGTTTCCATCTTTCAAAGCGCGAAAGGTTTTGATTTTTATTGAGTTTATTTTATTTTCAGATCTAATAGTAGGGTTCAAAAGCTATGAGGATTAAAAATGGTTAAGACGAAAAATCTGACAAGCTTTGTAGAAGAAATTCAAGCTCTCAATAAACGTATAATGTAACCTGACTCTTAATTGATCGCAACGAATCGATAGTAATTTTGGATGGTTTATCCTGCTTAATGGGTTCATTTGAGAAGATAATTGCTCGCTATTGTAACGAGCATTCAAATCTATTTGCAATTGGAAGTAGAGTAAAATCAGCAACCATTTTCATTCGTTAATGACAATAATATCACTTTATGGTTTATTGAATTAAAATCGTGTTGCATTTGTGGTCTTTAGTAATTCACGATTCAGTAAGGAATAATTTGATTACAGCTTTTTCCGGATAGAGATAAAATATTCTTTGGATTATTTTTGATAACTTCGAAGTAACTGAAAGCAAACTTGCAACTCGTAACTAGATTATAATAAACTTCTAGAATATCTTACTATTTGCACAGTGCTGTTCTAAGCCACATTGAGCACATCTGTTTGGTGAAGCTGCGCCACAACTACAACCGCCAGATGGAACGCAGCATGCACAATCCTTGCTGGATGCATTAAAACTGCACTCGCATCCAGTACTGCTTTTGGTCCACAAGTCAACTTGACCTGAAACAAAAATTA
This sequence comes from Acraspis erinacei, assembly GCA_035041075.1. NCBI lineage: Eukaryota > Metazoa > Arthropoda > Insecta > Hymenoptera > Cynipidae > Acraspis > Acraspis erinacei. The sequence continues at coordinate 41,862,957 of JAWWLR010000054.1, forward strand.
AACTTGGTTAGAAACTATTTATTATGATTCTCGAGGGAGAACTTTCTTATTAACACACTGACAAAAAAGTTAAAGTATTCAATAATTTTGTTCAAAAGTTTTTGTTCGTTCTACAAAAATTTGGTTTTGTTTTCCAACCATTCGGTTCTGAATAATAAAAAATGGTTCATGTAATGGAACAATTTATTTGGCGCAAACAAAATTCTTGTCAAGGATCGTTTTTTGCTTGTATCAAAGAATTTTTTTGCTTCTACTAAACGTAAACTGCAAATGCGCAGATGCTCGAAACCCCAGTTTTTAATACGGCTGACATCAGCCAATATGCCAGAGAAAGCAACGTACTACGATTTTGATCTGTGAGCGTTCTTCAACTAATTTAAAATAAAATTAGGTTTTATTATGTACAACGCGTGTCATGTATTCTTTTGGGAAAAGCTGCATAGTTGAAAATGAACATAGTTTGTTTATTTCATTTTCCAGAATAAAATTAAAATATTATTTTTTAAGGAAAAAGTTAGAATCATGAAAATGCTTTGATTAGGTAAAATAAATTTGATTTGAGGAGAAGTATTATGTTTAATAAAAATTATTTATACTCAAAAAATTTAATTGTGATTAATGAAGAAAATTCTTTGCAAATTGAACTTGTTATATTGAATCAATTAATTTTTCTCATTTTAGCGTCATCTCCCATAAATAAGATATTTTATTATATGCAAAAAATAACATTTTTCATAAATAAACCATACTGTTATTTCTATAAAATAAATACAGTCAATCCTAAAAATATGGTTAATTCTACAAAATATATTATTTAAGTCAACAAAATGTTTTGCTGCAATAACAAACGAATTTTGTTGTGCATACCAAATGTGTTGTTTAGATCAATCACACGGTGGTCTCTCAAAACAAAATTAAATTTCAAGTCTTTAACCGGTTAGGTAAAATTTTTAAGTGTCATTAAAATTAAAAAATTAAAATTTACATACTTGAACCAAGTTTCATTTTACTTATTGAATACTTAACTGACCAAAAAAAGCATTTAAAGCATTATGAAACTGCTGAGTTTAATGTATTTAAAATTAGAAGCCTTTTATGTGTAGGGCATTATCTGTCAAATACGATTAATTTTTATGATTTATAGCTCTATTAATATCAATCCGAAAATTTAAAAAAAAACACAACTTTTCTGTTAATCGTAATCATTAAATAGGCATTTGACCTTTAAAAATAAAGATAAAATATAAATTAGTCTTTTTCGAATTTAGGGTTATTATTTTCTTTGTAAAGAAAACTTAGGGGTTTTATTTTAAATACCTCTAGTTTAACAAATAAACGTATTATTATTTATTCGTAAAAAAGCTTTTGGTAGGTTTTGATTGGATACCATTTTTTTCAGCAATGTATGAATGACTCTCTCAATAAGAAATATGCCCACTTGGCGGCCACATTCTCATTGCGCAGGGCGCTTCGCGTCAAGTTTGAGTGCGCCCGTTGCACGCAGATGTGCTCTGGCGCTTCGTGCTCGTTTCGCACGTCAAATGCGTACACTTTAATTAAATTTTTTCAAATATCATCAATATTATAACTCAAATCGAAAGCTGTGATTTAAAATTCTGAGGAATTACAGCCATAAATTGTAATTGAAATTTTTTTTCGATTTCTTTTTAAAGAAGGTTCCTAAAGCACCTACGGCTTTGACGATTATATTCTCATTACGAAACTCGCGCTCGATAATTTGTGTCCCATTGAAAAACTTTATCAAGATAACTGGTAAATCTTGTTCAAATCTACTAAAAACAATCCTTTAAACTTACGCATCTGTTAAAAACAAAAATTCCACACATTTGAAAATGATCCAACTTTTTGAACTTTTGTCTAATTAAGAATTTTTACGAGAATAGTTTCGAAATACATATATTTTATATCTAGTAGAAGTTTGGATTTATATTTCTTAACCTATTAAAACTTTCTTCCTTTTTTTGAAAATTTTTAGAATTTTGAATAGCACATAACTTTTTGAATTTTTATCTAATTTAAAAATGTTATTAGGATAATTTGCAAGTCTTTTTGCCGTGTACCACACTATTTTTCTGAACATTGTTAAAATTTTGAAATGTATATAACTTTTCTAATTTTCATCAAAATGTTGGTTGGAAAAATCTGCTTAACGAACTTAACCTTTATTTTGGGAACCTTAAGAAGTGTATCAAAGGCTGAATCGATTGGACAAATCCTACAAAAGTTAGGGTGACTACACCATTCATGTAACCATACATACAGAGATAGAGGCATACAGGCATACAGGCATACAGTCATACAGGCATACAGGCATACAGGCAGGCAGACTCCGATCGAAAATTTGGACGATTACATGACACTCTCATGAATGAGAATGTAAAAATGCTTACGTAGAATGGAAAGGGAATAAATACACATTGTTTAAATATTTATTTGGAAAGAGTCCTGTCGATTTTTTAACCTGCAGGTATTAAAAGGAAAAAAGAAACTTTCTTCGGTAAAAAAGAGCCTTATTTCAAAATAGGCAACTTTATTTTTGATTAAAAACTAGATAATATTTTAAACAAAAAATTAAAGATTGTATAATTTAAAATTGTTTTATCTGTTCAAAAATACTAAATTAATAAAGTATGCATTGAGAAATTTGTAATGTTTCTTATTCAGCATTTACAATTTAAGAAACTTAAAAACAAATATGTTCGAATTTTGGCTTTAAAAACTGAACAATTTTATTTAAAAGTGCTCAAAATTGAACTTTTTTATAATTGAGCTTACTAAACTATAATCTCAAATCAAAATGATAAAAGGTTAAAGGATGATTATAATTGTCAATAGGTCTATTACAGCATGTAGTATCAACTGACATTCAAAGTGATTGTCATTAAAATAATTAATGCATGTTTGTTTAAATAATGTATAGATGCTATCGTTGAAAATATAACAGTTTTACTCCGTTTAAAATCCTATTCAAATACCCTGGGAATTTTAAATTGTCAATCTTCTTCATTATAAAAAAATTGAAAATTATATGATTATTAATTGCTTCTCAGATATAATGAACTTTAGAATTTTAGTCAATTGAAGATAAAGGCTAATTTTTTCTGAAAAAAACTCATTAAAATGTTCTATTTCATAGCTTAAGTTAATTATAGAAAGTGTAGTATCATGTGTGAGCAATTTTGTGTAATTCAAGTTAATTGCAAATATTTCTAAAGCTTAAATGCTGAATTTTTCTTTAATTCACTTTTTTTACATTTTTTTCTGAAAAAGAGGCAGAAAAGTAAAAGAATTGATGATATGACTACCCATATTTTCTAAGAGTAGAAGGCTTCTTAATTTGAAAATTTTAAATTTAGTATATAAATCACTTCTTAATTTGATTATTAGATGCTACAAGTACTACTTCGAAGCATCGAAACCCTTCCACATTTAAAGTATTCAAAATTGAGATTTAAAAAGTGTTAACTGCTAAATTTACAAATTTTTAAGATAGGAAAATTAAAGATGAGAAGCAATTTAATATACACGGCATTATATCTCAACTATTGTCTATTTTGGTGGTCTATAACTCTGTTTGACGATTTTGTATAGGCAACTGGTAACATTATTTAATTTGAACTTGAGTCGATAAAAATTGGATAGTTTCCGATTTCCTTTAAAATGGAAGTATTTTCTAATTCGGATCTTGAAACTTCGTCATTGGAAATTAATAATTTTCAAATTCTGAAATCAAGCTTTTTAATACAAGGGACAAACTTCAAGTTAGAAAGACAAGAACGAATATCATTATTTTTTGTTAAACATACACTACCGTCGGAAATTATGAGATCGATTGACGCTAGCACTATTAAAAATCACT
>JAWWLR010000054.1:41880544-41892129 GCA_035041075.1 Acraspis erinacei
TTACATGATGATGGAGATCCTGGAACTCGATTAGTTAGACCTTCTAAAATTCGTTAAAATTCTTGCGGTTCGTCGCGTGTTGAGTAGAGCGGAATCGTAGCCTGGTTAGTCTGGCACTTGAGCAAGGAAGGGGAATCTACGTGTCAATCGATGAAATATTCATTGTTTTATGTGCCAATCCTTCTACGCAGTTGGATACAAGTGAACATGGTTTTAACATCTTTTTCGTTAGATAGTATTTTCAGAATTGAGGACTAAGAAATAATTTTTTAATTATTTGTCATAGGGTTCAATTAGCTGGTCACGAGTTGTCAGTTGAGGTTAGGAAAAAACTGGTAGGCTTACAAGAATTAATAGTCTGATTGAAGAGAGTAATTTAAGGCTCTTAAATTTATTGGTACATTTATGAGAATATGGCCATAAATTACAAAAGTAGTTTATTGCTCAAATTATTTTCCTAATAAAAGCGCGTTTTACCGTATTTGCGCCAAATGGATAGTTGCATTTTTGTTTTCATAAAAACGATGCAAAATACTATTTGAGTTACGTTTCACATCATTTGAAACCCTAACTTTTGATAACCTAACCCTTTTGATAATCCAATGAAATAAATATTTGAAAATACTGAACACGTAAGTCTGAGACCTCTACACTAAAACTGACAATATATCCGTTCCCTTTAAATGGGTGTATGTATAAAGACGATTTTCACTTTCGTTCTTTCTAAGTACTTGCTTTTTCTCTGTAGACTAAATGTTTTCATTTCCTCAAAGCAGATGACAAAAGTATTTTTACTAATTTTTGACAAAACAATCAATTTATGCAGCATGTTTGAATACTTAAAGGGGTGACAGATGATCACTAGGGTGGAACGAAAAGAGGGGTTTGAACTTTAAAAATCCACGGGCTGTTAAAGTTTATATATGCTACCGAATTATCTCAAACGTATTGAAGTTTTAAATAACGTAGAGCGTAAGATTTCTATTAATCTGTCTGCATTTACAAACTTGTATTATTCTTATCTAAGTTTTGTAGTCTATATTATCTGCCGCTAAAATCCTGAATAAAGAAAGTAAATAATATAATTGGAAAAAATGATAATATATTTTTTTAGTAAATTAAAAATAAGCTATGTATTTTTTATCTATTTGAACCTTTTAAAATACAAGTTTGTATTGCGCATTCGTTATTCTGATCAGTTTTAATAGAAGATTCCGTTTTACCATCCGAAAACTAATCCATCGTACCAACGCAATTATCAAATAAAACCTTAAAATATTTCTACGTCACTAATTGTAAGACAAATGTAAATTTTTAAATAAGACTATGAATACAATTTTTGTGAAAAAGCAAAGCCTTTTAACTCAGCTGGACTTAGAGCCCAGAAATATACTGTACATAAAAAGTGGCGAAAACATATTGTTAATTCATTTTTTATTCAAGTTAGTAAACAAATAACACGCACATAAGCTCGCCTAGACAACGTGTGAATAGCACTAAAAGATTTTAGAAAAGGAAAAGGAAAAATGTTTGATTTCTTATTTTTAATTGCGTATTATTTTTTTTAATCGTACTTGCAGATATTTTTGTCATAACACAGGGAAAAACAAGCTTTCTTTAGGTGTTGGAATCTTGGTTTAAAGCAGGCCTAATTTAAAGCAGGTTTGGTTTAAAGCAGGTTTAAAGTGAAATTTCGTCGAAATTGCTTATTTGCCAGTTGGGATTTCCAAACCACCACTGACCTCTACTCATTAACCTTCACGAGAGCGACCGTCCTCAAGCCTCTGGACCTAAGAAGACGGAATTAGAACATGTGGCGATTAAGTCCATTTTCCCTATCTGGACAGGCGTGGTTTAAATCTTATATTTTGTCGAAAAAACTGAAATTTTACGGTGTATTTATAACCATTTTCATGGAAATTAGGGCTGTTTAAGATGAAGAAAAATGTGAAGCTATACATTTGTTGTCACTTTTAATGGAATTATGAATTTTTTAGATTTTATTCTAATTTTTATCATTCCAAATATGTCGGAAATAATATAGCCAATAAATTCTAGTAGTCCTGGTGGAAATGCATTTACACAATGTTACACCATTAAGCCGTTTCCCTTTCGGGGTAGGCGTGACTCACTCGGTGGGGAAGGGAGTCATCTGAGAAAGGGGTTATAGAATTTTTAGATCGATCTAGAATTCTCGTGTTATTTATTTAAATAACACGTTCATGCCGCAACACTGCTCCGATCCAGGTTGCTGATCAATCTCTCTAGTAATCACCCCAAGGGAAGATCCTCACAAAGTCGTCATGTGAGGTTCCCCACTTGGGGAACTATTTGCCGCCATACTTTTCAATCGCGTTAATTTTACTCATATCTTTTTCTTGATATGTCCATGTCTCGCTGCCTTATAGTACAGTCGGTACAAATATAGAATTATGTCCCTAGTAAATAAGCTACCAAGTTATACAAATTTATCAACTTGTTCAATTCTCTCATCATTTAATACAATTTTGCATATTTTTATCTCATTGTTTCCTTCGAACACCATAGTTTTTGTTTTATTTACGTTAATTTTGAGGCCCTTGCTCAAATACAGTATATTATAATTAAGTACAACAACGTGAAATTTTTAATTGCTTATAAAAGTGTTTATAACTTTTAGAATTCTAGAAAACACATGTATTTTCAGCAGAATTATTTTTGTCATTTTCAACAAGCGACAGTTTTTGCTAGAGTTCAGACACTCCGACAAAATTTTACAAGTAATTACAAATTTTTCGAAAGAATTACAATCTACACATTATTATACTTTATTTTATTTGTGATTTTATTGCGATATCAAAGTGATATCATATTGATTCCCTAGAAGTGATGCCTGATTGATTAATTATTAACAATTGCAGGGCCACACTGCATACGGGCGTAAGTGACAAATTTTCGAAAATTGTTTTATTGGCTTAAACTACTTTTTCCCCCCTAACTCGTGTCCCTGGAGAAGATTTGGGTCCAGTTCGACACGTAAATAGGTTTAGGAAAAAAAGTCAGTGCATACGGGCGTAAGTGCCACGATGCTTGCTGGTCTAAGTGCCATGCTTTATAATGTGATGTCACCGCGGCGTCATTGATTTTCAGAGCACTTGTCGATACTTGATTTTTTTTAAGTTTGTCCGTTAAAAATTATGAATTCTTGGAAAGAAATAGTTGCTATAAAAGTTTCTTTTTATGTGTCAAATTTGAAGCTTTCTAGAGCACGCCTATCGTCTACCAGGGCTTTCTCGCAGATGCTTATCTTTTTCAAAGCGCTCTTTTTGCAATTCAATAGAGTTAGCCAATAACTAAAAAGAAATTTGTTGTTTTTCTCTTAAATTCCAAAATTAAACAGTTACCCAACTTATTATGTGTAAAAATGAAAGCTTTCTGGTGCGCGCGGATCTTTGACCAGGGCTTTCTCGCACTTGATTATGTTTTTAAAGGTGCTATTTTTGCGATTCAATAGAGCTAACAAACAGCTCGAAAGTACTTTCTTGTTTTTTTTATTGAAAAATAAAACAGTTACGCAACTTTTCATGTATAAAAATCAGAGTTCATGGGGACACGCTGAACCTTTGATAAAGGTTTTCTCGGAGAAGAATACTTCTTTAGGAATGTTCGTTTCATGGTTCGATAAAGACTAACAGTATCTCGAAACAATTTTGCATTTTTTGTTTAAAATTATTTGCGTGAAAGTTAGATAGTTTTTTAGTCCTCCTGTAAAATTCGGGTTTTCGAACCTACGCCCTTATGCAGATGGCCCCTTTAATTCCTCTAAAGTGACGAGTTTCAATGTGAAATTTTTCATATTACAGAATCGAGATGTAAAAGGATGACTAAATTTGTAATAGAATGAGTAAAAATTTAAAGTAAGTGGTAAGTTTTGTTTTTGAAAAATAATTATTTAAATTTGAATCATGAAATAAAAACGTATAAAAATTATAATTTTGTATTCATTGTAAAAATGGAATTTTTGAATCTTATTAAATAATAGAGCTACTTTTGTTTATTTCAAATATAAATTGAAGATTCTTTGTATACGTCTGTCATGATTGAATAAAATTTTAGATTATGGATTAAAAATTTTTCTCAGTTTTATCATGCACATAAATTTTACATATTTCTTACCCTTTAACTTTGGAAATAAAATTTGATATAAAAATAAAATAATTTTCATCTGTGATCACGATACTTTTGAAGAAATTATCCGATTGGATTGCCCTTTGGTAGATTGTTTTCATGTCTAAGAAGAAAGCACAATCTCGTGAACCTAACAAATTTAGAAATTTGCGTTAGATTATTTTTTTTATAAGACGCATATTTTTGTTTTGACAATGAGTAATACTATCAACAATAAACATGGCCTTTTTGTCGTAAAACTATACTTTTGAAATCATTTTTTTTATAATACGCATAGTTTTTGGTCTTTATCGTTGAATTTGTTATTAAAGTTAAAAAAAATCCCTTTCTACCAAAAATATACGAGATGTGAAAAATCTTAATTAACGAAATTGTTCATTTAAAAAAAATCTCACTTAGTTTTTGTTGAAACGCAAAAATTTGATTCAAGATCATAAATTCCGCTTTATCATCGAAAGGGTTTTTTATAAGAAACGCAATTTTTGTTTAAATCGTAAAAAATGAAAAAGTTAAATCGTGGAAAAGCACGAGATACAAAACAAATTGTCAACAAACAAATTTCAGTCTTCAATCATCAAATAAAAATATTATTATGTAACAAAGTAGTTTAAATTTTAACCGAGTAGTTGAATTTTCAACAAATAAAATTTAAATTCTCAAGGAAAAATGTAATAGTTGATTTTTCAACCAAAACCCATTTTAATTCAAGACCAACGACATTTGCATTCAACCAACGACAGAAATAAATTAAAAAATAGTCATATTTGTAACAAATAGATAAATTTTTAACTAAAATGATATAAATCAACCAAAACAATTTATTTCTAACAAAGGAGTTTAAATTTAAAACATTTAGTTTCTTTATCAACAATAAAAGAAAAATTTTCAATAAAAAATGTAATAGTTAAATTTTCAACAAAAAAAAGAAAGAATTTTGAAAAATTTCTAAATTTTCGACTAAAATGACAAATCTTTAACCAAAAACAGAATAATTTGTAACAATGTTAATAAAAATTCAACGCAGTAGTTGAATATCTAACTAAAAAGGGAAGTGATTGAATTAAAAATGGAATATTTAAATTAAAAAAAAAAAATTTTTTTAACAAAAATGTAGTGGTTAATGCTTTTAACAAAAATCCGGATGATAAAGATGAATATTTAACCAGGTAGTGGAATCCGCAAACAGAACAGATTAATTTTCAAGCAAACAGTTGTATATTAACAAGAAAAGATTGAATTTGTACCAAAACAATTAAATTTTCAAACAAGACAGATTTCTACAAAATAGTTGAGTTTTAAGCACAATACATTTTTCAGGCAACACAATTGTTGAATAATCTACAAAAATAGTTAATCCTTTAACTAAAAAAGAGGATTTTTTACCGAAAAAGTTGAATTGTCAACCAATAACAATTTTTCAGTCCAAAATTTTTTTAATTTTGATTAAAAGAAGTTTCTTTTAATCCAATTAAATTAATTGTGAACGAAATTCAGTAGAATCCTGACCCAAAAGGATTTATTTTTAAGCAAATAGTTGCATTTTTGACAAAGAAATACGAGTTTTCAACAAAACATTTAAATTTTGAACTAAAAAGGATGACTTTAAACAAAATTCTTGCATTAAGCGTCTAGCTAAGAAAGATATTTTAATCAATAAGAAAACGAACTTTCAACCAAATGTTTGAATTTTCTACCAAAATAGTGGGATTTTTTAACTGCAAAAGACTAATTTTTAACAAAACATTTGAATTTTGAACCAAACAGGACGAATTTAAAAAAATGATTGCATTTTCATCAAAATAATTAAACTCTCAACCAATTAATACAATTTTGGACAAAAGGAGAGGAATTTTCTCAACCAGAAAGAATTAGCTCAACTAAAAATATTTGTGTTATCTTGTTGGGCTCTATAATTACGCTCGCTCTTACATGCTCAAATAAGAAAATAAGAACAATTTTTATAATTTATAGACTAAACCATAATATTTTAAATAAATATTATAGTTCATTTTCAATACTTTTAAAATGTTTGGATAAAAAACTGAAAATCTTGCTTAGAAACTACAGTTCATTTCCGACTTCATTGTTTGATTTTTGACTACGCCAAATTGTAGATCCGTACTGAAGTTAATTTAAATAAAAAAAAGGAGTTGAAAACGATAGGAAGTTAAACCGAATGGACTTCTTTACATGTTAAATATCTAAACGGCCAAAGGGAAAAATTATTCTAATTGTTTGAAACTTTAAACGATCAACCCGGGAGCACTTGTAGTGAAGGGGGGAAACCCGCGTAGCGGGTCCAAAACATCGATTTTTTTTTATTTTTGGCTTAAACGATAGCTTGGCATTCCAAAAACATACAGTGAAATCCCAGACCCGTACCTGCGTTCCTTATCCCCGAAACAGCGCACTGCCAGTCGGGTCATGTTCCAGCTCACACAAGGTCTAGCCACGTGCAAGTAAAAAAAAATCGCAGCCAATCAGAAATACCGAAAAAATATGATTTTGGAAATAAAACAGTTCCCCGAACAAGAAGTGGGCTCAATGTGTGTTCCCGGAATGGCTGAGTAACGATTGGAACCCGTAAGAAAATCGTCACTGTAAAGCTTTAAACACGTTTTTCTCGGTTTCACATTTTTTTTAATTGCCCGACTCATTGACTCATAGCTCAAAAAGTATTTGACCGATCGACTTGAAATTACGTACACAGATTGCTGAAATCTTTCAATTGTCGATGAACCACTCTAAATTGAAAAAATGGTTCAAACCATTTTTTTCAAAACAAATTGAAGAAAATTTTTGGCTACAAATCAGATTTTTGTTTCACATGACCGCTATTTGGTGAAATATTCATATTTTTCAATATTTGTTTGGTTCACCGACTAAATAAGGATCTAAACTTTAAAAATCTTGTTTATTTTTTTATTTTAGACTCGTTAGTGAAAAGCTAGAAATCGGGTAAATTGACCTATCGAATTTGGACATGTCGGACATCCGCCCTTATAATTCAAAATATTATTGATGTATCAGGCTGAAATACATTTGATTTTAACTTCAAGAGTACCTTAATAAACCAAACAAGTTTTTGAAACATTCGTTATTATTTTAATCCCGCAAAAACTCTTTTAAAACCCCTAATTTGAAGGCTGTTACACGGGATTCCCTCCTTAATGTGCATATAGCGCGCACAATTTTTTACTAAAGTTAAAAACGAATTGAGAATTGTTTTACGCTCTATTTTAAAGTTAATCTAAATCAGATGACGAATAAACTAATTTTTTGAGTACCGCTAAGCAGTAAAGAAAAAGAATGATCGAGAACTTGAATTCCCCGGGGATTAAGCTGCACGATTGTCTGCACTTCTGTCCGTAGCAGTTATAAATACGGATGCGACTGCAGTGCCCGTCGGAAGGGGAAATCGTCGATACAGGACCGTCCATAAATTTGGTTGCAGGGGATAAAGCCATAGGTCCTTTTTCCTTTCCCGCTACTCGGTGCTTGCAGCATTGCTGGAGAAAGAGAGAAAGAACGAGGAAAGTAGGGAAAGCAGGAGGAAGGTTCGCGACGCCTCGCGTATATGCTAAATGCACCATTACGTACCAGGATATCGATGTATCATTTGAAACCGGACGAACAAGCGATAAATACTGGAGGAAATACCGTGCTTCTGGCTATGGGTCGAGTGCTTCGATTGAAAGTAGTGACGCTTTCGAAAAGATCTGCTGGAAACTCTTCTCTATCCGCTAACTTTTGCCGATAAAACGCAGACTTTTAAGCGCGAAGAAGGGAAAGGATAAGATTGTGCTTTCACCGTCGAAAGGCAATCGGCCAGATGTCCACTGCAAAGTAAAGGACTGGATACTAACCTATCTCTTCAACTTTCAAACTTATAAATTAGTTTTGTTTAGAACTCTTCAAGGATGCTGAACAGTATTGAAAAAGATAGAGGGGAAAGCAGAGTATTTGTTGATTAATCTAACAAAATTTTGGGACTAAAACAAATTCGATTGTTATTCAAAAGTGTTGATTGCTGTCAAAATATTAAGTGTTTGGCAGGAAATAAAACGAACGTTATCAGATGCCAAGGGAAAAAAGGAACCAATATGACATAAATACTACCTATCTATGAGGGTACAATTTTAAAATATATTTTCCTATATTTACTTTCTTGTATCGTACTGTGGCATTTGACTATTTAAATATCGAAAGAAGCGGACGTAAAAATTTCAAATTGCACAATTTGATACTTTAAGCCTGATAAAAAAAAACTTAGGGGCAGTACATTTCATTTAAGTAGGTCATTTTTTAGCGTCAATTAATAGTTAAAATCATTTCGATGCCGCCTGAGGTCCCAGGACCTCAGTCAAAACTTGTTTTCAAATAAAAAAAGGCATTTATTTTGTGACTGAATGGAACAACTTTAGGCACATCTAGCTTGAAACAACTTCCAAGGCTTGCCGATCGCTATTTCTTTGGCTGATTCCTGTTTCGGAACACCTACGAAATATTTTAAGCCGAAAATGAGAAAAAAATTTAAGCGGAATTTTGAAATATATTAGATTTTATCATTTTTAGAACATTATTTTTTAAATCTTGTATTAAAAACGTCTTATTCTTGAAGTTTTATTAGCCTAAAATAGTTGAATTTCTGTATAAAAAGACCTCAAGCGTCTAAGCACACACGAAATGTCAAGCCATTTGAATTTGGATACAATGAAACAATTAGTCTTTCAGAAATTGCTTGTTTTGTGCTGCATTTTGTAAAAAAAACATTACAGAATCAAAATAAAGTGTATACAATTTTCCCTAAAACTGGATCAACTTAATGTTTTAGTGCTAATAGCTTAAATGATGTGAACATTAGAAGCTCTTTTTTAAATTATAAATTTTTGCAAATAATTTTTTTTAAAGCTCACTTTCATAGAAAATATTAAAGAATTATATTCATTAAACGATTCTAGATACATACCTCAATGATTATTGCAAGGAAGCAAAATATTTTCAGAAACTACGTGTTTAATAAGAGTGGATAAAAAATTGTTCTATTTCATTAAGTTATAGCATAGGACTTACTGTAGACAGAATATTTTTATGTTTAGTTTCACTTAAAATTTGTATCTGTAGGCCATATCTTCCTAACTTTTAGAGCAAAACGTTTTCTTTTAGTTCTACGCAGACTTTTATATACTTAATTTGGACTCTATAATGTGTTTTACAAAATACACCAGAACCTAGCCATTTTGTACAAAATAATTTTTTTTCTGTTCCAGAAACGGATAGATGGTAGCATATTTTAACTCATCAACCAGATTCTGATACAGATAGTTTTAATCTATAAACATCTCCGACCGTGATATGGAGGATAAAGCCAGTGTAAGAGCGTTAAATGCGTTAAATAATATGTAGGATTAAATACTTCGAATCTCATTGTTGTCAGCAGAGAGCTAATTTTCGAATATTTGATATTAAGGCATCTTAAACCGCGATATGGAGGGTAAAGCCTTTGTTCTGACGATAAAGGTTTTTGATGAAATTTCTGCTACCACAGAAAATTGTGCAATTTTTAAAGGGTAAACATCTTAGACCACGATATGGAAGATGAAACCTGTTTTAGAGCCTTATATTTCGTGTGCACCAATTTTAGTTAGCAAAGAGCTAATAGGAAAAAATCGTTATTGCAAGCATCTTAGGCAGCGGTATGTAGGGTAAGAACCGTGCTAGATCATAACATTCTTTGGGTTATTATTATAATTAAAGGAGATCACATAGTCAAAATTTTAATATGCAAACATCTTTGCTGCGGTATGGATGGTAAATCCTTCATTAGAAATTTTAATTTTTCCAGTTAAATTGTAGTTAATAGAGGGAAAATTGTATACTTTTTATGTTTAATCATCTCAGACTGCGATATGGAAGGTAAAGCCTTCGTTAGAATGTTAAAAAACATTGGGTCAAATAAAAGTGAAATGCGTCTATTAATTAATAATAAAATTAATAATTGAGTACTAGAAGCTTATACATCTTAGTCGTCTCAGAGCACTCAATGTCTCCGTTACATAAAATGTTACTTTAATGTTTATTCAACATGTTTACACATAAATTTGTCGTAGATCGCAGTTTAAATCGTATGTATTAATTTTAGAGTCTTTAGATAGACATTTGCTTTAAATGTTTTAACTATTTGATTCTTACATAGTTAAATCGTGGTGTTTGTCGCTCAAAATATTTTCAAATTTCCTTGCTGAAAATCGTTTACAGTTTTTTGTTCTCTTGTCCTTAAAAAATCTGGAGCATTTCATGAAATCAATCTTGTTTAACGAAATAGATCAGGATGCTACCACAACGATAAATATTAGCTAACTATTCTCGACCGATACAAATTCAGTGGCTAGTAGTCTTCTTAAGTGTCTCATCGATTCTTGCAGAATCGACGCTTATTCGCCTAGGGTAATATAGAATCTTGCAGGAAAGTCTCGTTAGCGGCACTTCCAGGAGGGCTGGTGAATCCCGCATACTCTCCCGGTGCTGAAGTTGTTCCAGCTGATTTAGCTAGTTAGCGATTCATGGCCTCCGGCTGCTGATATAGGGGGCTCGATATATCACCAGCATTGTTGCGTGGACGACCTCCACCTTCCTACACGTTCTCTCTGTAGTCGACGAATGCGCGGGTCCGATGAGGGGCAGTAGCGTTTTTGCCTCAGTGCATTAGGAACGCGATATTTCAAACCGCGGCCAACTTTTGCTGCCGTTTCTACTCCCTAGCAACCTCCCACCCCACCCCTTATCCTCACGCTCCATAAAGCTGGCCTGGAGATCCGTCTACCTCGGGTACTTTTAAAACAATCGCCATAACCATGACTCGCCTAGAATTCACGATCCTCGATAAACATCGACTCCTTCAACGCCGGAAGTCGGAAACGTCTTTCGAATTGCTACCGAGTTATCTTCCAAATCTGAGTTGGCGAAATTCTTATTTTCGGAGTGCCCAATGATACTCTGGAGTTTTAAAGATCTTTTTTACAAACAAGTGAGAACATTATTGATGGTTAAACACCTTGGACCACGATATGGAAGGTAAAGCTTGTTTTAGAACATTAAATGTCTTGATTACAAAAACCAGTGAAATACGGCTATTTATAGAAGAAAATTAAATTTGCTCTATTTGACTTAATATTGATATTTTCAACATAAACTCGATCCATATTCCGGGCTATGTTTGTTTTTTAAGAGCCTAGCGGTGCGCTGGTAGGAGACTGGCTAGGAAAAATGTATGTCAAAACCCCAGTCGGGTGCTGACTGGACTCTGATCGGGAAAATCTTATGATCGAATCCTCAGCCGGTAGCTGGCCGGGCGCTGATTGACAATACTTAAATTATTAAACTTTGTTTATAACCTAATTACGTTTTCTGATTTCATT
>JAWWLR010000054.1:41940870-41953183 GCA_035041075.1 Acraspis erinacei
AGAAGTTTATGTTTGAACTATATGAAATGTGATGCTGCCAATTTAGAGCTCTCATCCTGCTCGTTCTTATAGTTCTCAATTGTAGTGTAACTATTTCTCATGAAATATACACTTTAGGATTTAGAATGTGTATTTTATAATTGTATACTTAAGTTTAAAGTAAATAATTAACTAGTTTTTAATTTATATTTATGTTAAACAAACAATTCAAACATTTTCATTCAACTTAATTAATTTTCTACCAAAAAGGAGGACATTCCAACAAAATACATCAATATTGATCTAAATAGTTTATTTTTAAACTAGAAAAGATGAATTTGCTACAAAAAATGGAAAAACTGAATTTTAAGTTCAAAGAAAAAAAAAACGAAATTCATAACAAAGTTAAATCATCAAACAATCAAATAAATGCTCTATACTGTTACTAATCTTTCAACCCAGTAGTCGATCTTTCAAATAAGAAAGATTAATTTCAAATGAAAAAATTAATAGTGGAATTTTTAACTAAAACTATACATCTTTAATTTAAACTCGAATAGTTAGTATTTCAGTTAAGAAAATCATTTATTTCAAAAAAGCGAATTTACAACAACAACAAAATAGTAAAGCAAATAGTAGAATCCTGAAGTAAAAAAGATGAATTCTAAACGAAAATATAATAGTAGATTTTTCAGTTAAATTGAATTAACTTTCAAGAAAAGATAGTTCGATTTGCTTATTGTTTTGTTCACTTCAGTTCGCAATCAGGCAAGTACAAAGAAACCGAAAATTTCATTAAAAACAGGGAGAAAAAGAGGAATTCTTCAAAAAATGGAAAAAGAGAAGAATAGTAAAAAGTATTTTTTCAGATGCTTCATTCGTAGAATAAATTGACTGACTTTAATTTTTTCAAGTATTTAAAAGAATTTTCATTTACATTTACATTCTCCTTATACGATGTTAGATTCTGCGTTTATTGTAATTATTTCCGCTAGGGAAGAAATTAAAATAAACTTGAATTTGGAAAGCCACAGTAAGTTTTTCTAGTGTAATATTATATTTTGAAAATATTAAAAATAAACAGTTATAAATATAACTCATGTTTTACAAGCTATAATAACTTTCGTTAAAGTAATTCGTCAATTTACACCTGCCGTAAATTAAAAAAAGAGAATTATGTAGTTACGATATAGTGGTGGCGAGGTGAACAAGTGACATAATAAACCCAAGGGTGGATTAAAATTTAAAAAAGACGTGAAATAATAATCAAAATATGTATTGCCCGTCGCTGTACACAATTAAAAGAGGGTGCCGTAAAAAACTCTGGAGTGCAATTACGCCTGGCGCCAGAGTACAAAGTTTGTGGAAATTCTGAGAGTACCTATAGGGTTTTTCGTATAGACGCACCTGTAAACTGCATGTGTCGTTTGCATGCAATAATAAGCTTACCGTAACCCATAAGCCCATCTCGATACGCAAAAGCACAGTAAACGAACCAGCTCCCAATTTTGTGGCTTTATCACTGGCGGACATGCGAGTCCTCCTCGAATTGCGAATCACCGCAGATAGACACAAACTGAGAGTTCGAGTGATTCGCGGATAGCGAAAATTTATTGTTAAAACTGCGGTTTGGATGGTAAAAATAATTATCCTACCAGGGAATAGAAATACAATTCCCTTTAATTTTTCCACTGGAAGAAAGTATTCATTTCTTTGATTAAAGAAATGAGAATTTCTGTTTCTTCAGAATAAATTTTTCGTGATATAATACTTCCCTGGTTTCCATTTAGATTTACAATACATTTTGGATGCTGAAGTTACTGAAATTTTTGAAATTAGGTGGCTTAACGCGAAATTCAGTAATTTTTATAGAAAATGTACGACACACTTATTAACATTCAAAAACTGAATCTGAAAATGACCAACAGTTTCTTAAAATTCCTAAATGGTAACAGAAATATAAGTTATCGTAGACGAAAGAAGTGCGCAGTTAGCAACTGTGGACTCCTCGCTTATTATTTTTTCTGGAGTATGGGAATGTCCGCTACAGTCAACAAATTTTTGAATTTTGATTTTTTATTATTAAACCAATGTTTTATTAGAATAAAATTAAAGTTAGCTTAAATTTATCACTATTTGCGGATATGGAAATAATTTTTTTTCGAAAAATTAAATTCAGAAATTTGTTTTGACTTTTCAAAAAATTGTATAAGTTGGTCCACTGTACTCGACTAAGCAGGTTCAGTGAGCCACGAGGCCCGGTACAGTGAGCCATAAGAAAAATAGCTATGTAACATGTTTCAAGCAGTGCAGCGTGTAGTGACATTTCCACGTTTAACAATAAAATTTAATAATTGACATATATTTAAAGATTGTACGATCAGGATATCTAAAAAAACCTTAAAAAATTTCAAAATAAAAGCTGATCGATTTACACTAATTCCCGACGATGTTATGTATTTTTCGAGGTTCTATAATGCGTAATCACCATTAGCCGCGCTGTTGGCTCACTGTACCCGATAATGCAATGGTGGATTGTACCGGCCGTTTTTCAAACTATATTTTGTTTATCTGTTACTGGTTATTCATATTTCAATAGTGTGCTATATTAAAATGTTTGTATGTATTACAGTAAACTCATAAATAATAATTCCCATTTCTTGGACTTATTGCTGATATTTAATTACAAGAATCACTGTTCCTAATGGTCCACTGTACCGGCCGTTACCCTAATGTTATTTATAATTTTCTTATATCTAAACCGTTATCAACAATAAACATTTTTTTAAACTACATAAAATTTCTCATATCGCCCCAGCACGTGACCTGTTCCGCTCCAAATTATACTTTTCATTTATATCTCAATATGAAACATTTGTCTGCAAAAAATGAATAAAACTAACATACTCAAATACAAGTTAATCATTTATCTTGGCAATAAGCGTTATAAAAAGTACATTAATTCAGAAATTTTAACTTATTATTTCTATTTGAAATTACCCTAAAATAAAGGAATCTAACTTATATTAAAAGTTACAGCCTTCTTATAGTAATTGATATTTTACATTTTTTCATGTATTAAGAACTGGATAATGTTCTTTGAAGGCTGACCTACTTTGTAGGAAAAAATACTTTTTTTAATGAAGTCCACTTCTTTTTATTTTAGACTGATCCTTAGAAAGCTTAACCGTGTAAGCACCGTTCGTCTTGCACTGCTTGCATAAAATCTTTTTTGGTTCAAAATAAATTATGTACATATTACCATTTTTCTTCAAAATTATTTTTTTCTGGTTGAAAATTTAACTATTTGGATGAAAATTAACTCCTTTTTTAAAACGAAATTTATATAAATTTCAAAAAATAAAGAAATAAACCTAAAAAATAAATAGTTATTCGAAATTTTTATTTTTTATATGACAAATTATTTTCACCTTAAATTAAAAAACTACACCAATAGGTAGCGCGCGATTGATCCTCCCTGTGATATAATGGGAGAAGATTGATTTCCACTAACTTTGATTGTGTCCTCGCAGAAAAGTAGCTCGTGGATTCGAAGTCATTGGAAAATGAAGAGCGATTAAAAATCGAACGCGCCTGCCCGCAGGCCGATTGAATCGCTTCAATTAAGGAAACTCCTAATTACGCGCACAGATTCGATATTGGAAAACGATTCAACTTAGTGGTAATTGTAGCCAGGCTTGTTCTTTAGAACGCTTAGTGGTAAAATGTTGTATAGAAACGAAATTGCACCAGTTTAGGAAATTTCACAATTTCTCACTTGTAAATTCTTTGATATCTACATGAACCTACCCTGAATTTAACAGTTTCTAAAGAAACTTTGTACAACTAAGCAAGAAAACTTGTTAATTAAATGCGAAGAAAATTTTTTCAATTCTCGTTGAGAAGCTTTACAAAAGATTGAAAAAATACAGAACCATTTTTCACGAAATACGCTTAAAGCTTGACATGGATGGCCTAGAAGGAGAGATTTATGCCCGAGAGAAATTTCAAGCGTACTTCCACCAGAAAGTTCGAAGGTTTTAAAGCCCGGAAAAGTTGATCGTACCCTAACTCTTGGAAGGAGTACATATTTATACACACCTCTCTCAAAATTGTCTCGTTAGGTGCGTTTAGTGGAAAAATTCCTGACGTCTGGTTCCCGGCATGTGCACGTACTATCATTCCTTTTGAATGTGAAAGAGAGAAAAGAAAAAGTGGCAGAGACGTGCCATCCTCCGGATGTTCACCATTGTATTTTTCCCCAAGCGAATTTACGCCAAAAGTAACAACTACCGCTTTTTTGTCGCGTCACATCTGTAGTCTGGGACCTCCATTTCACATGTTGGGAGACCTTTCACGATTAACTACAGATGAAACGCTCCCAGGCTTTTCTAAGCTCACAATCAGTCCGACAGATTCAATGTTGAACTATCCGGCACAACATTCGAGATCGTTTCGCTTGCTTTATTCTCCAGACCCTTTCGACTCTTCTTACATTGTTCCTTTCAAACATTCAGTCTATTCCTTTCTGGACTTTCCTGGCAAAATTTAGCTGCTAGAGAGCAAGTAATTGAATTTTCTTTGTGAAGTTTTATTTCTAATTTGGTACAAGAGTTTTTTTTTAGTAAGTTCATCCTATTTTTGATTTCCAATTGAAAAAAATAGCACTGATAGTGAGTTTCAGCTGATTTTCAAAGAGACGAGCACTTGTAGAGACAGCTGTATATCATAAAAATAGTATGCTTCTGTTAATTAGTGAAATTTTAGAGTAATCTAAGCAAATATTTTGCTCGATTCAAGAAAATATTATATATATATATATATATATATATATATATATTGTAAATACATTTTAATATATATTATAAATGGTTTACCATGGAATGTTATTATCTAGTGTGAATTAGTTAGTAGGAAAACTACTAAATATCACAAGACGAAGCAATTCGACAGCAAGCCATTTGCAATACAAATTGTGGAGGATATTTTGTGTATTTGATTACAAAAATCGTTCTGTTTTTGATCAAAAACATAATCAAGCAATTATAGGCACTCATTATTTTTCACATAATCACTTGAAACCAATCAATTCTGTTTCCGGATCACTTATCTTGATAAGGATCAATAAGATGTAAATATTTTGAGCATCGTTGTTATATTTCGGTTAAATCAGCCAAATATTTTGCCAGATTCTAGTAGAATGCTCTCTTAAATTTTTTGGTACATCCATCTAAGAAATATTGTTGAATTAACAAAATATTTTTTTAAATCATCGAAAAGATTCAACCAAAAACTTTGATTGTTTGAAGCAAGCGAACTTGGACAACCAAACTAAAATTGTAACCAAAATGTTTTCGGAAATTAATCAAATGCCGCTGACAAGTCGAGTTTGTTTGATTACAAATTTGAAATGTTTAGTGAAACTAAGAAAATACAATTTGTTTGTAAATAGTGGCGAAAATTAGCACGAATATGTGAGCAATTGTCAATAACCTTTAGCTTTGATGTCCATCTTATGTTCATATTAACACATGACAAAGTTCTAGAATCTAGATAAATTCATAGAAATCACGTAGGGTGGATACAAAAATTGTACTTACCTCGTAAATTTTGTCCTAAATTTTCCATGTCGTTCGTGTAATAGAAACATCCTTTAGTTCGACATCGCGAAAAACGTTTATAATAAATTCTTGTTTAGGGGCTGTTGAACATTAAGCTTGAAGGAAACCCTATCTTTATGCGCCTTTCCTAATATTAGCAAAATTATCTTCTCATATAAGTGAGAAAATGAGTTCGTACAAATAAAATGACGCTATTTTATTTTATTTTTTTGTAAAAATATATTAACTCGGATGTAATTTCGTTGAGTGACAAATCCTTATATATTTCAGTGAATATTTTTTCCTAACTATAAGCCTTTTATAAACTTTTCTTCGAAGTATTAGGTTTCAGTAAGTAACAGGCTCTTTATGAATTCAATCTAGTTGGAAAATATGACAGTTATGAAAACTGGAAATTTTCTTTCAAACCTCAAATTACGCAAGTTATTAATATTGCTTTTAGGCTCACATTTTCTCTTATTTGTTTTGAAATAATTATACCAATATTTTATCGAATGTTCTTTACCAACAGTGTTTCTAGTTACTTTGTGAAAATGTTGCAATTTGTGATAACACTTCGTAACAAATGAACTTTCATGCATTAAATTTTCAATTTTGCAAACAAATAATATAAATAAAAGTTTCTTGGACAAATATTTACTATAAAAAGTAAATATGTCTAAATTATAAAAATTAAACAACTTGTAATGCATTTTTATTTGTTCTATGACAAATATACCTAGTTGCGATTAAATTAGTCCGGCTATTGGATCGGTCAGATGAAAACTCTTTAAAATTAGTTTGGTAGGGAGGGGGATATATCACCTTTCACATACTGCCTTTCTTAGGGGCCCTTTCCAGGTTAAAATTTGAATTATCAGTGTTTAAAGTAGTGTAAAAAAACATGGCATCTTATGGAGAGGTATTTAGCGGGCTCCAAAAATGGTTAAGTTAAACTTTAAAACACGTTGAATAATGTTAGGAAAAATTTTTTGGTCTTTGAGCTTAATTTGAGCAAAATATACCCAAGTAAAATATGACGAGAACGGTGTGGCGTTGACTAAAGTTCGTAGACAGCTACTGCTGAAATTAGGAAGTGCGTGAAATTTAAAATAATGATTTTGCTGTCTATGTATTTGTAGGTTAAGTTTACTTTCTCGACATGGTTATGCTGCCGCGAAAAATGACTTACTCGGATCGAGTCAAATCATGATTTTAATTTACATATTATTATTATTTAAAACCCATTTTGTTTATATTATTCCGCATACACATTTAATATTCAATTTATTAATTGCTAAGCTGGCCCAATTTTGTATTTAATTCCAAATTTAAAAAAAAAATCAACATAGCTTTGACTAGCTTTTCCAGTAGCCAGACTACTTTAAAGTGTGATTCAAAAGCATAGCAAAAACCTGAAGATTTAATTACAGAAACTCTTCAAAAGCAATTGATTTATTAGGAAGTAGAAAAAAATTGTTTACTAATTAGTGTACAATTATATAATTTGTCAATAAAGATTTATACAATATATAATTTAATTTTCGATTAAAATTGTATTCATAAGGAGATTGTTTCTAAAACGAGAGGCGAATTTAGTTCCTTTGCCATAGTCTTTGAATATTCGATCCTTTCGGAAAAATTCACCGCTTTAAAATTTTTAAATTAAATATTTTCCAGATGGAATATTAATTGTCACAAAAACAGTAATCCTTAATTCGAATAAAAAATAATATCTTATTTTCCAGATATTGAGTTTCGGAATAATTAGGATGAAAACCAATTTAACTTACTCAATTTTTTCTAAAATTTTGCAAATTTTGAATAATTAAAAAATATGGCTTCAAAATATTCTATATTTTATTTCGAAATAAATCAATCGTTTTCCCACGAATAATGAAAAAATTTTTTCATTCTCTCAAAAATCTTTCAAAATTCTTGAAAAAATTCTTGTTTTGTAATTCTTAAAAAATCCACACTGTGTGTTAAATTCTTTGAACTCTTCTCAAGACCTAAATCTTTTATTACTCTTTTAAAACCTTCAATATATCTTTTGAAATAATTGAAATTTTCCCTAAAATTTTATAAATTCCTAGAAAATTAGAAAATTTCTTGAGATTTTCTGAATTCTGTTTCAACATGTTTCAAAATCATAAAAACTTAAAATCAACCTGTTTAAATAAAACCTGAATCATTTTAAATTTGCCTATAATTCTTAATGCCAGTAGCGGTAGCTTTTTGGTTACCGATAAAGACAATTGTTTATCGTTACCGATAGTATACTTTGTGAATTAAGATATTCTAACTTATTTCCATACTTTTATTTGCCTAATCTCTTTGAAAGTGTGGAAAAGCTTAGAAATTATATTGCAATACAAACATGTTAACAATTTACATAAACAATAACATAAACATGTTAACATTTTCTAAAGATTAAAAAATTATTCACAATTAGAATTTTCTTTTTTATCAAAAACGTTTAGAAAAAATGAAAAAGCAATTTTATCATAAAATGAAAATACTTGTTTATAAATTTTTATTTTTGAAATATATGGTGCGAAAAATTCGTAATCTTTATTAATCCACTTTTGTAATTTTTTAAACATGCGTTCAACAGGCTAGAAAAATACGTGCTGTCTTTATTATTCAAGAGCCATTTACAATTTAATTTTTGCATTTTGAAAATAAATTTTTTAAATTTTTTATTGGGTAATTATAATTTACATAAGTCCAGAAAATTATTTTTTTTAAATTTTATAGTGAAGAAGAAACTAAAAGCACATACTGAAAGTCATATTCACGCTCTACCGTAAAACAGGGCTAGCCGGGATACGTTTGGGACACGGAACACTCTTAATTTTATATTTTATAATATGATGGCCTTTTACCTGAATCAAAATCCGAAAGATTTTCGATTTTTTCTATAAAAAAAATGTCGAAAATTATTGTAGAGAATGTTTTCTGAGATTTTGTGAATAAATTCTAATGAAAATTATTATTTATCCTCTGTTTTCATGTCGTTATTTTTGATTAGGGCCAATAAAATACATTTCTCAAACTGCAATAGCAATTTTTAAAAATACTTATGTCACATTAAATCGTCTTAACAAATTTATCTAAGGTTGGGAGTTAAAAAAGTTACTATCTTAAGAGTGAGAAATAATAATATCCAAATTAAACCTTTCCAAGAATGTTAAATGTTAAAATGGTAAAAATTGTAGAAAATTTTATACTCGAAAATGTATTCTAACACCGATGGTATTATTTTTTCTTTTAATTTTCTCGTGTTTGTAAGCTTATATGGGAAACAATACATATAAGGTGATTCTTTTACTGAAAATAAAACAGTATTTTTATATTTTACTCTTTATACTTGTTTCAGTTAGTCTAATAAAAAAAAAATATGTTTTGAATTTAGGATATTTTCTTAATTGGTGTTATTAAAAAGTTATTTATGCTTTTTATCGAAAGTGTTTTTACGTCACCAAATTCAATCTTTTAACTTTAGAATGCATGAGAGGACAAGTTATGAATGATATATATTTGAAAAATTAATATCTCATTTTAATTCTTTCCAGTAATATATTAAGAAACCCTTAAAAAACGTTCCGTTTAGCCCCGTATTGATGTAAGCAACCAATCAGGTTCTCAACAACAATTTATGCGTGATGTCGTGAATAGGATTTTTAAAGAAAGGATGGATGTCTTCGTCCTTATTTATTTTGATCACTTCATCAATGTAAAGCTCATAAATTGGCGAAGCATCTCTAGCAACACGCTTCGACGCTTGTCTTATCAGAGTCCTTTTCCTTTATGTGGTAATAAGTTTCCGATGCTTCCCTGATAAATGTCCGCAGCAACTTCAAGGATTTTGTTCCTCGAGAATAGAGCTGGGATTTGCTCTGAGTGGATCATAATTTTTCGTCCAGCGGGTTCTCGACCCCACACGACCTTACAGCCGTAGAGTGGTAAGGTCCTTTCGCCACTTTCTCCACCCCTTCGAACGACTTCGACCTTAGTAACAAGCTTTCGAGATACCAAGAATTTAAAGGGGTCCTTCTTCTCTTCTCGAATCTTTAGCACCTGAATTCTAGACTTTTCTAGTCAGCTCCGTTGAAATATTTAAAAAGTTAGAACCAAATCAGAGATAGAGTACTATGAATTGGGGCAAAACGGCACATGTTGGGGAAATCGGTGCACCCTTGATTCTGCATTCCTGAAGGCGATATTTGCTTCTTCTAGGTAAAGCAATTCCAAAACTTGAATTGCAAAACCTAGTAGAAGCAATATCTCGTTTTAAATTCAGAATTAAGGGTGCGCCGATTTCTCTCACATATGCTCCGCTTAGCCCCAGCTTACGCTAGATGGCATTAAAATAATTCGATCAAATAGATCAAACAGTAGGGCGGGTAGAAATAATAAAATTATAATTAATAGTATAAATAATTCGGCGTGGACTGAAGAATGCCTTCAACTTATGCGTTCGCAAGATATGTTTTAAGTAATTCTTGTTTTCATAATTTCCATGTTTTTGTGTTTATAAATATTTATTTTTATTTTAGAGGTCTCAAACGACTTTTAAAATTTGTATAGTTTTTTTAATTTAGGTTCTCTCTGAGGATATTTCTGTTTAATGGAAACCTATTTTCAAAAAAAGAAAATGATTTTTGCAGTTTTTGAGGCTTTGGTACTGGTAACAGTGAATTGGAAAAATTTTAAAACTGAATCCATTTGAAGCATGGCAGATTCTACACTTCAAGTTACAGAATCTGTCAGCGAAAAAATAGGATAAGTGCATCGATCTCCGGAGAGGTATCAGTGGTCGAACGAATATTTATTTTCTCTTAAATAAATTGTCAAAATGCCATAGAAATACAATCATATGAAAGACATTAACATTAATTGTATAGCCTAATTTGGAAATATGGAAAATTAAATATTTTTTTATATATGACTTGTCAAAAGTGATGTCCGACTTAGAATCGTTGTCCGACCACCAGTAGATCTCCAGTAGTTTTAAGAGTTTTATGCAGGCTGAACATATTTTTTGACGAGAAAAATGCGAAAATTATTTTAATAAATCCTCTTTTCATATTTCAAAATCCGAATATAAAATAAGTAGGTTTTCTTTAAAAACCAACTTTATTTATTTTTAAAATATTTTTACTAAGTTTTTTCTTATACACGAATGGCGTCATCAGTTTTGTGTGGGCTAAATCACTTTGGAGACCAATATTTTATTTTTCTTTAAAATATAATTATCGAATTTTTCTCTTACATGACGCAAAGTATACAAAAGAGAAAAAGGTATTTTTTGCAAAACTTTTCTAGGTAATTTTAGTTGTTTTC
This sequence comes from Acraspis erinacei, assembly GCA_035041075.1. Classification (NCBI taxonomy): domain Eukaryota; kingdom Metazoa; phylum Arthropoda; class Insecta; order Hymenoptera; family Cynipidae; genus Acraspis; species Acraspis erinacei. The sequence continues at coordinate 41,951,799 of JAWWLR010000054.1, forward strand.
AAGTGAAATATGAAAATCCGATTGCAGAAAAAAATTCTTTTGGCCACAAATTGTTTAGTGCTAGACTGAAAATTTAACAAAAAAACTTTCTTCTTTTTACATTATAAAAAAAATCATGCATTTTTTGAAATTTTAGGCTAAATTTGAATTCCCGGCAGATTAAAAAAATTTTTACGAATCAAATCGGAAAAATACGTGTCATCTAATTTGCTCCAAAAAACAAGGTTTTTTCATCGCTGAAAGAATCTGGGACTGAGTTTTCTTTTTAATCATCTATTTCATCTTATTCTAGAGGAAGGTTTTTCGAACCGCTGAAAACTTTTCCACTAGCAAGAATGCATTGGTAAAAATGTGATAAGTCTAAGAAATCATAAATAGGGTTGTCTAAAACATTAAATACCTGGAAAAGTCGTGGAATTTAAAAAATATTACTTTTTTTTATTCTAATTATTTTTATAATTCTTATTGAAAATGATGAAAGCCTAAATCTTTATGAAAAGTCGTAAATTTCGATATTTATTCGTAGTTAATCATATTCATTAATAATTCTGTGTAAAAATATATAACTTTCAAAGGTACAATATTGAAAACTATGATTAGCTTTTGCAAGTCGTAAATTTTTAACTTTTTTTGTACAAATTAGTAATTGTCTATAAAATTTATTAAAAATGATAAAACAATAAATTCTTGTACTATTTTTTCTTACATGATAGGGTAAAGGAATTCAAAATTGTGTGCAGAAATGTGTAAGTTCCTAAAAACAAAATATAAAAAACTGCTAGTTTTTCGAGACTTCTATGTTTGTAAAATTGTGTTTTGTTGTCATAGATTTTGATAATTCTTCTTAGAATCTTTTTAGTTTTCAAAAAAATAGGCATAAAACTACAATTATCTGTAAAAACGACGTTTTTATAGAAATTTGTAAACTGTAGTAAATTTTTTTCGGAAGGTTTTTCATTCATTAATAATTCTATTATAAATTATTGAAAACTGAGTTTGAGATCAGTAGAATGTCTTAAAATTGAATAGAATTGATTGTAGTTTAAAGAATTGAAAAAAACGCTAGCAAAAAATCAGCTCGTCTAAAGAATCAAAAAAAGGAGAGACCAGTATTAAAAACATATCTGTTGGTATTAAAGAAAATTAAGTGTATTTTTAGCTTTCAAAATCTCATGGAAGTGCAAAAGACTTTTGCAAGCCAGCTGGAAAAACATAATTTGAAAAAATACGAAAAAGACTTTGGAAAACGAGCTACTGTATTTTTATTAGTAAAAATTTGGAGAGACACTTAGAACACAGCAAAGAAAATACTTAATTTAAGTCGAAAATCCTGCTTATTTTAAGGTGTCACAAAAAGAAGCATAGGCAATCTGAAATTAAGAATT
>JAWWLR010000054.1:42002867-42012945 GCA_035041075.1 Acraspis erinacei
TATATATATATATATATATAAGTATATTAAGATTTTAACCTGGAAGTCCTTTGTTTAAAAAAAATATTTTTGGTCTAAGAGAGGATATACTATCTTAAATAATTTCTTGTCATGTTATGCATGTGCCTTTCATTTAAAATTGCTATTCATAATAAAAAATAATTTGGCTTTAAAAATTAAACGTACAATTTTGAATAACTTTAAATTGTTTTAGTGTTTTTCATTGTAAATTGGTATTTAAAAAAATGCAATGGTTTGGTTGTCTATAGAAAATAATTTGCATTAATTCGGTAAAATTTTTCTTTATTTTATTCTCTACTATTTTAGGAAGCAGATACTATACGATACTAAGATTTTTTATTTGCTTTAATTTTACATTCTAATTTGAAAATCATGTAAGAAAAAACAATGAATCGCGCGCATGTTTGATTTCTTTTGAAAATCAAATAATAACTCTACATACATAAAGTATTATTTTTAAAAGAACAACCTTAAGAGAATAAGTGATATAAGGATATCAAAAGAAGAGTAACAAAAGAAATAACCTGTAAATATGAAGGAGCATAACAGAAATCTTACGTAGTTTATCGAGTGAAACTTGGCTTCTTATGCAACAAGCAAAATATTCGTCTCGTATTTTATCCACAACTGAATAAATAAAAGCAAAGCAATTTGATTGATTTGTTCGCTACAGAAGCGAATTATTGATTTTTAATTGCTTTTTATTTTGCAAAGTGGTACTTTGAAACTGACATGGCAAGCGAAAGTTTCTGAAGAAATATTTTCGCGTCGACAGACGTGGCCTTGCCCACTCAGCCGGAAAACATTTCTTTCCAGTCGGCAAGTTCAAACGAAAAGTCCGAAAGCTCGGGAAAAGTTCCACTTCGGTGAATAAATTATAGGTACCACGTAACAACAAAAATAAATCCCATACATCGCGATACTTTCACATGTGAAACTGGAAAGAGTATTTTCCCTACTGCATTGCAGTTCAGTACATACATCCTGTTGAGTTTTCAAATAAGATGATAAATAGATCATTTTCTTAAAACATTTTAAAATGAGGGGACATTCAAAAAAATATATCACTCCGTTTTTAACACTTTTTGCACCTCTCATCTTCTTCGACACACATCATCACACAAATCACGAAACCAGCTTAAGATGAAGTTACAAATAAGGACCCCCTCATCTCCTCTTTTATTTAAAGATTTTCTAATCGAATTCGTTTCATATACGCGTAAAATAAAACACACAAAATACCAATATTATATTTGAACAAACTTCAGTCATCGTAAGGTGGAGAGTCCAGTTCTAACATCAGTCTCACCAAACTTCCGGGAATGGTGAAGGGGTGGAGGGATAGAGCTAGAACCGAGACAGGAATGTTGAATGAATGAATTTGCGTTCTATACTGAGGAGGGCACCAGACTCCAGCAGATTAGTAATGCATGAAAAGATTTGTATATCTTTCAAAAGTTCCCGACAATGTTCCCCGAATTGATATGTTTCCATAAATTGCATAGGGTTTTAAATTAGAAAAGTGCTCATAATTGTCGGTAAGTTTTTATAAATTCTCAAAAAAAATCATCATCAACATTCACCATCTTCAACAGTTCCCGGGTCCATGAGCATCGGTCCGCTGGGAATCGAACCAGGGAACTTCCAAATGCCGTCCGGGTACATTTCCCTCAAGCTACTAGAGAGATCCAAAAAAGAATCCTTTTTCAGAAAACAAACATTTTTTAAAAAGGTATTAGCATTGATACAAGTCAATTTGTACGAGGGGTCTGTATTATCATCAGAGAGATGGATACCACCGATCAGTGGAATTATCTTTTCATCCAACGTAAAAATGGAAATCAACACAATGAAATTGAGTTAAAATTTTGTAAATTACCTTTTTTCGGAAAAAAGATCTTGTCCATCGCTCCATGCGTGTGTTTCTGAAAAAGGATTCTTGTTTCAATATCTCTAGTAGCTTAAGGTAAAATCACGCAATCGGAAATCAGAAGTTCTGACGTTCGATTTCCAGTGGTGCGATGAAAAAGATATTTTTTCAGAAAAAATTTAATCAACAAATTTTTTAATTCATAGCTCATACGTTTAGAATTTCTGTTACTTGAAGAGTTAACTCAGATTGATATTGTGGATTCCTATTTTCAAGGTGAGTGAAAAGATATCTCCACTAATCCGTGGTTACCATCTCTATGATCATAATCAAATTCCTTGCAACATTATTAGATTTCTAAGCTAGTAGTTCTTTCAAAAATGTACGCTCACCAAGCTACCCTCGCGTTTTAAACAAAAAATTGATATTGTGAATAAATTTGTATTTAAAGTCGCTAGATTGCAAGGAACACGAACAACTTATGAAGAAGTCTAGGTTACACTGGCGCTCCTAATCAAAAGTAGTGTTTTTGAACGAAAACCATAAGAATTAACATTGCTCAACTTTTTGAACGAAAACCATAAGTTAACATTGCTCAACTTTTAATCAAATACTTGACTTTTCAACTAAAAAGATGAATCCTTAATATAAAATCTAATAGTTGATATTTCAGTCAAAAACTATTTTAATTATAAATGGAAGAAAGTTAAATTCATTAAAAAATGACAAATTTTCAACAAAATAGTTAAACCATTATCCAAAACCGTTTAATTTTTAAGCGAACAGTTGCACCTTTAACAAAAAATATACATTTCTTCTAGAAAAAAATTAATTTTTGACACATGCTGTAAACTTTCAAACTAATAGATGAATATTTTATGATATGAATAGAATATCCAACCCAAAAAGATAAAGTGTTAACAAAGCAGTTGCATTTTTAGGCTAAATACTAGAATGTTGAACTAAGGACGATAGTTTTTTAACAAAAAATGGAATAGTTAATTTTGGGAATGCAAAAATTTATTTTTAATGATAACATGAATTTGACAAAAAATTTGAGTACTTTCAATCAAAAATATGGATCTTTAACTATAAACAATCAGTTTTCAACCAATAATGGAATGGTGCAATTTGTGGTTAAAAAAATTAATTTCCACTCAAAAAGGGTCTAATTCTCAAACTGAATATATAAATTTTTAAGCAATGAAATAAATCTTTAAGCGATTAAATAAATGTTTAAAACAATTAATTCAACTTTAAACAAAGTAGTTGCATTTTAAATGAAAATGTAATGGATTAATTCAATTTTCAGTAATGAAAATTAATTTGCCACTAAGAAAAATGATTTTTCAACAAAATAGTTGAATCTTCAAGCAAAAATATAATAGTAGACTTCTCCTCTATAAATAATTGACTTCAAAATAATAGTCGGATTATCTTTATTGCCTTCTATGAATTGAGTTTGCATTCAAGCAACAAAAATGAGAAAAAGGGCAGTATAACGTATCGACTTTTCATTAACGGCCCCTAATTGCATTTGAGTTGCAGAGTTCTGGTATTATTTTAATTATTTTATTTAATAATTAAATAAATGTATCATTTAAAAACTTTAATGTGGATTTACTAAATTCGATTAAGAATTCTTGAAGTTTTTGGTGTAATGAAATTGTACTTTGTCAGATACCTCTCCAGATTGCTATCTCGTCGACGCCAACGTGAGACTGCTATTAGATTACTTCTTACCGCATTTTTACCACGATAAGAAGAAATCTTTTCTTAACGATCAGGCTTCTAGGGAAGACTTAGCTATAGTCAGTTTTTGACATCTTACCAGTGAAAAGTAAAGTTTTCAAATTATAGTTACTTCTTCATAATTTGTAGTTTTTCACTGTAAACCTTACATTTTTCAAGAGGCAACGCGTTCCCGTCAGTATTAAGAAAAACAGTGATTTGTTACCTTGTAGTTACTTTCTTCTTAATGAATTTGTAAAACGTTATTTAAAATTTTCAAAACATGCAGATAGTTTTTTCAATAATAAAAAATATAATAAAGAATGTTACCTTAATGACTTGTAATCTTTTTTTATGTTACAGCATTAATAATTCTAAACCACAGAATTTCATTTGCTTGAAAAAGAACTAGTTTTTAAAAAAGTTCATGACCTAAGACAAATAGTTTACCCATAACAGATTTACAAACTTTTATCTTAAAATACATTTGTATCTTTAATTCTACCGGGGAAAATGCAAAAATTTGATATCATGAGAAAAAGATCTTAGGGCAACAAAAATGGGTTAGCCGGCAGAAAACTCACAGAATGTCATTCGAATAGATTCGATAAATTTCGAAAAAATCATAAAAGTTGTTAAATTAAAATAAATTACGAGCCAAAAAAAAACATTTTTTTCGAACTCAGAAATTTATGAAAATGAAAAGATTCCTTTTAATCCTTACTTTTCGATACAAATGCGTACCTTTTTCAAAGGTTTTTAACCTGAGGTGGTGATGGTTCGAAATAGTCAAAACAGATCAAATTTCAGTCCAAAAATTTAAGTCAATTGTTAAAAAATTAAAATTTAGTTATTTAGAAGTCTCAAAATTAATGAGACTTCAATCAATTAGACTACATTTAAAAAAAATTAGTTAGAAAAGCAAAATTATCGTAGGTTTATTAGGACGGACGTACAGAAATGGACAGTTTCAGAAATACATGAAGAATAGTATACGTAATGAACGATGATATGAAATAAAAACCCGCCTATTATATCATCGTTCATTACGCATTCTATTTTTCATGTATTTCTGAAACTGTCAATTTCTGTACGTCCGTCCTAACCTACGATAATTTTGTTTTTCTCACTAATTTTTTACTTCTAAATAACTAAATTTTAATTTTTTTTAAATTGACTTAAAGTTTTATTAATCTACGAAATTATTTATCATATTTATTCTGACTCAAATTACTAATTGTTAATATAATTATTTAGGTTAAAAACCTTTGAAAAAGGAACGCATTTGTACCGAAACGTAAGGATTAAAAGGAATTTTTTCAATTTAATAAATTTCTAAGTTCGAAAAAAATGTTTTTGGCTCGTAATTTATTTTAATTTATGATTGGACTGTAAAACATAAATAATGAAATCTACGATTTGAAATTAATAAGTGGGAACTATATGATGATTTAATTTATGTTTAAAGTATACGTTATAGCGAAGCAATTCTGAATAATGTAATTCGGATTTTTTAATTATGTAAAAAAAATGTCTAGCCAGAAGATTCGAATCCCACAGCAGCGGCGTCCTTAACAGCTACACTACCACCATGCCACCGCTGCTGGGTGAAAGGCGGTCCGCGTGACTGACACTAGTGAATCAGTGACGGCAGCCGCAATTTAAAAAAAGTCATATTTTCAAAACCGGGCCCCACTTACAAAAAGGCCGTGAAGTGTGTCGAATGAAATTCGATAATTTTTCGAATTATACTTACACGTCGTCGATTTGAATTTCGACCCTGAAGGGTTCCCCTTGTTAGAAATTATAAATTAAAAATCCAAGAATAAAAATTATCAAATGTAAGGCTTAATATAAAATGTAAATTAACACATTTAATTCCAGAGATATTATTTATCCGAAATTAGATAAAACTTTTGAAAACAATTCTATGCTACAATTATCTGATGTCGGGTAATTTTCATCCGACTGCTGATGAAAATTATCGGTCGTCATATAATTGTCATTTCAGTTGTCTTCAACGATTTTATCCATCTTCAGATTTTTAGGAAATTAAGAAATTCCTTATAAGCAGTCTTATTTTCGTGGTTTCTTAAGCATGAAATTTTGATTTATTTGTGTATAAAGAATGGAAAACAATTTATGTTAAGCAAAATAAAAATTAGATTACAACTAGAGCATTATGAATTGCTTATTGGCAAAAGGACGATCATTATAGTACATTATAGTAAATTTTATATTGGATAAACAAAAAGACCTCTGCAGATTAGACGAAAAGAACACCAAGATAGTGTCAGACTAAATTATGGTAACGTTCTTAATGACCATTTATACAGTAATATTAATGGCAATAATTCTCACTTGTTTCTTTTGGATGATATCGAAAGTTTACATCAAGAGAGTAATCCTATAAAAAGAGCTTCTGCTAAAATGGTGTTAATCAAAAAAGAACTAAATATACAGAAATATTACAGATATAGACCATCTGAATGAATCTTACAATTCTGTTCTTGAATTCTTTCTTTAAAATAATTACAATATTACGAAATACAATATACATGTTTATCAAATTATTACAGTTCAAAGTACATACATTAATTTTATCGTGCTAGTTTCTATTTTCTTAATATATTCAAAATCTACAACTGTCATATCTTTTTAAAAATTGGCGCTCTTGACTTCCGATCAACCGTATTACAGGTTAATGGACACTTTTCCACCACTTTTGGAGTCATCCTTATGGGAGCAGGATGCTTTCCCATTATGCTCTCTATTTTTTTTAACTTATAAATTTTATTTCAACCAGTTTTTAAGTTTTTTAAATGTTATTAATCATAGATTACAGCAGAAAATATATTTGGCTGATGGAAATTATGGTAATTATTATAACTTATTATTGAATTCTAACTTCTAATTGGTTTTGATATTTAACTTTCAACCAACAGATAATTTCTTTTTTACATAAAAAATCTGATACATAATTTTTAAATAGGAAAATTTAATTTTACTTAAATTTATTAACATTAACTCAAGTTTTTACAAAAAACTGACTCACTCCATAAGATTACCAATGAGCTACGTTATTAATTCATAAGTTTAGTACTACTATAATTACTATATATTTATATTTTATCATTTTAATAAATTTAGTGTTTTTATAACTTTATAGAATGTACTACTTACAATTGATTCCCCTTATGATGGAAGCGGTGGGTTTCCGAAATGATGGCTGTTAATTTAATACAACGCATCCGAAAGAGTTGACAACATCTTTTCTCATTTATTCCTACATTGTTTACCCGGGCGTTAAATATTTTATTATGGTACCTCTTGTTATACATACGTGTATATGACTTTTATTCATACAAATACATTTGTTAGTAGAACATTGATGAGCAGATTGTTTACAATGGCACTTTAAAATGCTATGGCCATGTGGATTTTGAATCACAACTTCTCATAACGATAGTAATTCATTTTTATTTACCTGATTTCCTATCAAAGATGGTGGTCCTGTTTTCTTCAATGTCTCGCGGCCAAACCTTCCCTTAAGAATTCTGTTAAAAACCATGAAACCCTAGGGTTAAGTGATTACTTAAATTTATCGCAATGATTACAGCGTATTTTCGGTGGTACATGAATGATTCCAGGAAATGGCTAGAATAGTTAGGTAGGCAAACTCTGATCTATTACACTAACTCTCTAAAGGTGCTTGTGCATTTCATATAACTGTTACAAAATTCAGGGTAGATAGTATAGCTGTTGATTATTACACTATACGCTAGCATTACATGCAGTATCTCAACATTTTATAAAACGTCTAATTACACTAATAATATACGATACCCATCTTTAAAAAATTGTAAAAGTTAAAAAATTTAATTAATATTTTTAGAAATATTCTTGACTATTCTGAGATATTAGGTGTTAGAAAACACACACACGTGAGTAAGAAAAATGATAAAGGTACTTGCTTGATAATTTAAAAAAAAAATGGTGTAGATTTCCGGTCCTGATAGTCTAATATCGAAGAAAAAATTAAAGTTTCATATAAAAAATTGAGCAGTGGCAAATCATTAAACTAAGATTAAAGCTTTTATGAGGCAAATCTTATCACCTTTTTTATTAAAAATAAATAGGTGTTTATGATAAGAACTTTTTGCATCATATTCTTACTAGGTTTATTTATTTTTTTCTGAGAACTAAAAATGAATAAAGTGTACATATAAGTTTCTTCTGCGAACGAAGCTTTATTTTTACCGTTAGAGAAAGCCTTTATTTTTGTAATATCAGAAATAATGTCTTTGAACTTGTAGAAAAAGAGCAGACTGAATGGACAATAAGGTGGTCTTAGAAGACTATTCGATGATCAGATCGCCTGCAATTTCCGAATCGAATTACTCCGATACTACAGAGATTTTGGAGGGTTCGCCTCGTCTCAGTCCGCTAACGTCGTCATTAGATCAAAACTTGACATTTGAAGACAACTTGCTTTCTGCGGACTACAGTATGGGAATAGAAAACACCTGGTATGATTGGAATATACCGTAACTTTACTAAAATGAAAATTTTTACGTAAAATCTCAGAAGGTTAGTTAGACGCTTTTTGTGACATGTTTAATTTTCATTCTATTTGCAGGACCGGAGCGAATACTCCCGCATCGGACCTTCCGATTCCGCTTCCGGCTCCTGGTGATTTGGAAGATTATGAAGGTTTTCGTCATGATCTGCCAAACTTTGACCCAGATCCGATTGATAAGAGTGGCGGTATTGAGCACGGTCCATTTCTTCCTACTAGTGTGTATGAACTTAATAACCTCTTGAACGCTACGGAAGATAACCAGGAAAGCTCAGAAAATGGTATGTTTTTCCAAATGGCTTTGATTTTTAAGCGACTTTAAGTTATTCTGTTCGATTTTAAAACATACATGCTGCTCGAATTTACTATCTACCTTTTAAAATTTGTATGTTCGATGAACTGTCTTTTTGCACCAAACTTGGTGTTGTATAGATCTTTTGATTTATTCTTTTTGTTTGTGGCTTCTTGCTGTTTAGCAAATGGCCAGATTTAACAGATAAATAATAAATAAAGGATAGGATAAGTATTAAGTATTAATTAAGCAGAGGCACACTTAATTTTTACTCTCCGCGAGTAGTCCATGTCACAGTACTGTGAGAATAGCAAAGCGTAGTAGGCGACAATAAAAAGCACCCCGAGTCACGTCACGCCAGGGAGGGGAATGCCAAAAGCATTAAATAATCTGTGGCATACAACTGCATCTAAGCCGCAGTATATAAGAATATCGTTACCCTAACTAAAAAACCCGCCCTTCATTAAATAAATTCTACCTGTTAAGGGGACACTGCCGCGAAACTGCGTAGTTAATTTAGAGTACTTAAAAATTGATTCTTACGATAATGTTGGCCCATTACTATTATTACGTAATATCTTGAACTTGGAAAACCACATAAAAACAATAAGAAATAGGTGTAATAGTGGTTAAAAAATAAGTTTAATATTTTTTATGTGATTTGTTAATCAACCAAGTGAAAAATTCCACATGGGCCAATTTCACACCTAAAGTTTTTCAGTCCAAAAGTTTTTATTTTTTACCGAAAATTTGTAATCATAGACCCTCTATACGCACTTTTAGTTATATCCGTCAAATTTTCTAAATTTTCTTCGCCATTTTGAATTTTTGAATTTTGGCAAAAAATTCGTAATCAGCGAGCCCAAAAACTATTAAATAAGCACTTTTAGCCCGTTTGTTCGATGTTTTAAGCTTTGTCTAAGATTTCCGGACTCCCAGCTCACTATTTCCCGTTCTAATATGGTTTTACCATAGACTATTCACCAGGCTAACAAGGCTTTCATTGCCCGCGGCGGCTTGTTCAGAGTTAACAAGGCACTGCGGGCACCGAAAGCCCTTAAACTTTTAGTTTTGTATGAGATTCCTGACGTATTTTCGCCGATTACAAGGCTCTTCCCTACAAAGCCAGAGTCAGCCTTTCCAAAATTCAAAATTCCTCCTTGCTCAGACCGAAAATGTCTCCAACGTACAAACCAGTACTGATGCTAGATTTCAGCGTTTGTGTATTTAGGGGTCATTCATAAACTACGTGGTTGCTGTAGGGGGGGGGGGTATGATAAAAAGCTATGTTGGGCCACATGGGGGGGGGGAGCGGGTTTTAGTCTATGCTACGTAGCTTCTACATTCTTTGACAGATTCAAGAATAAGGAAAACATACGGCAATCTCCATTTGAAATTCAATATAAATCGTACAAATGAGTCACTGGATCTGCGCTATTTCTGTCTTTTTTAAATATATTACAAAATGGAACAATTTATCCTTTATCATTTACTACAAACTGCAAGTTAAAAAAATCATACATTCATAAACAAATTATATATTTTTATCACCCTCAAGCTTAATATTATCAATATACAAGTATTT
>JAWWLR010000054.1:42028402-42042864 GCA_035041075.1 Acraspis erinacei
AAGTGTATTTGAGAAAAAAAATCATTTCACTAAAATAAGAATTTTTCTATTAAAATAATGTGAAAATTGAAACTTTGAAAAGTGATAGTCAGAAAACAGTCCATTTTTCTTAGTATTTTCTTTCGAATTTTTGCTCTGGAGGTTCGAAAAAACTAAAAAAAATTTTTTTTAATTTTTGACAAAAAGCCATTTACTGTACATTTAGCGCGGGGTCCTTTTTTTAAATCGAATAATTCTAAAATTTAAGTAGCGCATTCCAGTGAAAAACGACAACAAACACAAAACTTGTATAAAATGGTGAATGTGAGAATTTTGAATGCAATTTAAAATAGTTCGACATATTCTTTTTTTTAATTCAAAAGGTTGGTAATTCGAAATTATTCATTATTGTTTCAAACATTTTGTAACTCTTATATTGAAAAATGGTTTAATAATCGTTTTTTAATTGTTTAAATTTTTATGTTAGGAAATAAAAATCCATAGAAAATAATGTTCCTCTTAACCTGATTTTTTAAAAACTTACATTAAAGCTGAAAAATGTCAACAAAAACTAAAGTTGTTCCAAAATTAGGAATGTTCTTTAAATTCTATACCGATTTCCAGTGAATACAGTGAGCAAAACCTAATAAAATGCCAAGAAAACAAAAAATTGTGAAGTCCATTACTCTGCAGAATGATGATAATCTTAAAAATCTTACAATTCTTTCTGATTATAAATACCAATTTTCGGCGTAAAACACTGCCAAAATAACAAATAATTGTTCAAAACTGTCAATCATCTTTAAAACTGAATAATTTTTGTTTAAAATAACCGATTTTTGGTAAAGAAGATAACGTAACCTTTAAGTATTCCAAAATGATAAACCTTTTTTACAATCCTAAACATTATATTTAGTAAAACCCTATATTATAACCTAAAATTGATGAAAACACTTATGTACTTTTTAATCTAGTAATTTTTCATGAAAATACCAATTCCCGGTGTAATAAAGCTAAAATAATCCAAAATGTTTAAAAATTTGTAAAACCTCTTGGAAATATTTAAAAAAGAAACCCAAAAATTAATGAAACATTGTCAAAAGATTATAAGTATTGTTCTTGTTGACTATGTGTCTTCTTTAAACTCTAATCATTGTTTAATAACAATTTTATTTTGTGACAAGATACAATAAAACGGTCCGAAATCGTTGACGCTTATAAATTTTATTATTTTAAACAAAAATCCTTGGATTTTAATTCAAATATTTTTTTTTAAATAACAATTTCAGGTACAAAACAACAAAATCACCAAAAAGTTGGGAATCGCCTTTACAATTTCAGATTTTTTTATTAAAAATACCAATATCCAACAAAAAACTATAAAACAATACAAAACTGTAAATTTCGTTATTTTAAACAGAAATATTACGATATAAAGCTAACTATTTTTTATGAAAAGTACAAACTTCAAAAGAAAAAAGACACAAATATATTCTAAAGTTGTTTGAAAATTGTAAATATTATTTAAAATCTGATAATTTTATAATTAAAGTTTTAATTCCTAAGGACTTAAACACTCTTCAAAATAAATAAATAAGCAAACTTAAAAACTCGAACAAAACCGAAAAAGGTGAATTGTTAAACAATTTCTAATTTTTTAAATTTAATAATTGCTATTAAAAATACCCATTTCATGACCCAATTTTTATGATTTCACAGTTAAATCAGCTATAAATAATACTAATTTTAATCAACAAGTACTTGCATAAAACACATATAATATTTTAAATAATTTATTAAATTATTTGACATTTTTAATTAAACTGCACAAGTGTATTAAAAAGCATACATTTTTCTCAGTTCACAGACGGCATTATATGCTTTTTCTTATGAAAAAGGATTATTTATAATTTTAATTTGAAAATTTGTAATAGAAATTTAAAATATAAAAGAAATGTAAGCAGCAAAAAGCCAGTCATATTTTGAAGAGCAATACATAATTATCATAGCATAAAAATTTAACTATGTAATCCATTAATCTATTCTCGGCTTAAAATTAACTTTTTGCTGAAAATTCATATTTCGGGCATAAAAATCAACTGTTTTTTAAAAAGCTTTTTGATTGCTAGATTTTGCAGACCTATCTATATATAAACTTTTTAGATGGAATTCTGCTCTTATTCTGAATTGTTTAAATAGTCTCCCTAAGTCTTTATTATAAGTATTAATATCAGTACTAATATATTAACAATTTTTTATTATAAATAGTTATATTAATTTTAGTCCCGATATCGAATAACTTTGAAAGAAAAAAGACTGATAAAAATTTGTTTAAGGATAATTTCTATTTCGCAAATATTTATCATAGGCTGAACTAAATCCTTATAAGAATCAATATCAGTCGCGAACAGATTTCCCGTAATCAATGAATTAATGGGAATAACCCAATAGCCTGAGTTTTGCAAGCAGAAATTTCTAAAGCTTAAAGCTGTCGTGCGTGACTAATGCGTTGTAATTCATTGTCGGGCGGATTTTTTTAAGCTTATTCTTCCCTTCACTCGCAAGCCGAATTCTGTTTTACGATCACCCGTGAAATTAAGTAGAGCTCGGTGTTTTATTTTGCCATTAGAATTGCGCGAATCTCCTAATTTTCACGGGGAAAAGAAAAACTGGCTTTGAAATTTTAATTCAGGTAATTGAACTTTCAGAAATAATGCCTGAGCAAAAAAGACCGAGAAAATTACGTTTCTAATTTCATGCCTAATAAACTATAGTCATTATTTTACGAGAATAAAAATTTAATTGCATGTAAAATTGGTAATTCATGATGGTTCATTTTATTAAAAATGCACTTTCTTTTTATAATAAATCTGTGGGATTCAGTACCACTGCTCTTATTATGAGTATCCTTTCTCCGAGTGGAAATATTGGAAAAGTTGGATAATGAAATTTGAACGTAAGGAAGGACATAAAATAAAAAACTCTTTTCCCTATTCCCTTTTTTTCCTTTTTTTAAGAATTCCTCTTTTCACACCTATTTTTATGACACTTCATTTCTTTCCATTTTTGCTTCCTTTCTTCAATAACTGCAACCTGAATTAATAGAACCCAATAAGGAAGTTCAACTACTTTTGGTTGAACTTTAATTCTTTTAGACTGAATATTCTACTATTATATTTTCAGTTGAGAATGTACTATTTTTAATAAAGATTTTAATACTTAGTTGAAAATTAAAATATTCCGTAAAAAGTTAACCTTCTCGGCAGGAAATTTCAATTATTTCGTTGGACCTTCAACATTTTAGATTAAATGTACGTCCTTTTGTATGGGAAAATAATCTTTAATGGTATACCTCTATTTTTTATGCAACCTCCTGAAAAAACAAGAATTCAACGACCAAATTTGGACCACAATGAATAAACAAAAAATTCTCCTATTATAACCTGAAAAAATTAAAAACAAAATTCGGAAAATAGGAGTACAATATGAGCATTTTTTGTTTAATCGTTGTTGTCCAAATTTGGTCGTTGGATTCTTGTTTTATCAGGAGTTTTCATCAATTTGATTATTGGAAGTTAAATAGGATTCTTAATTTTGATTTTAATCTAATTTAAATTTCTTAAATTTTGAACACTATTTTTGTAAAAAAATCACCATATTATCCCTGTTTTATAGCATCTTGGGCTGTGAAGTTTTCTATGCAAACCTAATTTAGTATTCGAGAAAGCTGGTCTTCCTTGAAGGTGACAGGCTTGGGACCCTTGTGCATATCGTTAACATTCAATCTATTGCGTTCACTCTAAAAAGCTCTCTTATACCCTCCTCCCTCCTCATTTACCGTGCCGTCAAAATTCAGTTTGTATAAAAACCTTACGCTCTTTTACATATTGGATCTATAGAGGAGAAACTCGGTCCAAGAATCGTTTTAGCGGGCACTTTAGTCCTTCGTCGATGAGATGGCTCCCATCTTCTTGAAAACCGAGAGTTAGAAGAAGTGAAGGCTGGAAAAGATGAAGAAAAATGTGGCCTAGAGAAAGAAGCAAGAGGAAAATAGAGATGTAAAAGCGAAGAGAGTAAAAGGAATATGCTTTATTCCATTTGGACGATAGTCTTTTCTTTTACCCTTCCACTTATTGTTGGAAGAGCACGACATAAACGAAACCGACGGAACCTGATCCATTTACGAGACAGCATCATCTGTAGCGCTGACAACAGATTTTTATTTCAACGCTCCATTTCTCGCTGTCTTGACGAGAGAGCTGACAAAGGAGCAATCCAAAATTTATACCAGAAATGCGAAACAGCATTTCATGTTGAGCTCTCGACTTTAATGCTGAGAGAGAAGTGCTGGTTTTAACCCCGTTTAAGGGTCCAACTGAGATGTGCAGCTTGCCAACCCTCTTAAGTATAATTCTCGAGAAAGAAGCATTTTATGCTCAAAGCTTGGGAAATCGTCCGAGTTCTACATTTCCAACTTAAATCTGTTTTCATGCATTATACACTCTAGAGTTTTTTCTTGTGCTTGGTAATAACAGGCTTAATAATGATGTTTTCCAAATTTCATTTTGTCTAAAATAGGAGTATGAAATCTGAGGATCATGAATTATATAAATTCATACCAGGAAAGTGTTGTGTAGAAACATATTATATTAATAGTCATGTTTAATAGAAAGTTTTGTGATTATCACAAATTACGAGGGTCTATTTGCAGCAACACCCCCTTTCAAGTACCTCCGCTGCAAGAAATAAAGAAACATTTTATCATACCCCCTCACAGTGGTTCTGAAATGAATATTAGGATCAAGTGAAAAAAGAAAATTCGATGACACGGTTATTCTTCGTGCACTAGGTAGTTAAAGGATTATTCTACAGGAACTCTTTTAAAATTAAAGCTTGAATAATGTAAGGGTCAACAGAAAATGCAATCCCGATTGCACAGTTATAGTTCGTGCATCAGCTAGTTAAAATATTATTCAGCAGGAACTTTTTCAAAATTTAAACTTGTATGATATCATGATCAAATAAAAAAGCAATATTAACATACGGTTATTGTTCGTGCACCAGGTAGTCCAATTAGTATCCTACAAGACTTCCTTCAACATTTGCATTGGATGAGATTAGGATAAATTAAAAATGCAATTTTGACCAGACGGTTATTGTTTGTGCACCAGGTATTTAAAATAGTATTCTCCAGGAACTCTATATGAATTTGAATTTGGATGATATCAGAATCAACGAAAAATATAATCTTGAAGACATGGTTATTATTCGTACAAAGGTATTTTAAATAGTATCCATGGACTCTTTCAACATTTAAATTTAATGATATTAGGATCAACTAAAATGTAATCTGAACGACACGGTTATTTCTCGTTCACCAAGTAGTTTAAATATGATTCTAAATGATCTCTTTTAAAATTTAAACTTGGATGCTATTAGGTTCAACTAAAAATGTAATCTTAACAATATGGTTGTTATTCATGTACTAGGTAGTTAAAATAGCATTCAACCGGAACTTTTTTGCATTTGAACTAGAGTGATATCACGATCAAATAAAAAAGCAATCTTGACGAAACGATTCTTGTTCATGCGTCAGGTAGTTAAAAAAGTATTCTACAGGAATTCTATCGGAATTTTTAACTTGGATGTTATAAGGATAAACTAAAAATTTATTCTTGAGAACAAGGTTAATATACTAGAATCAACTAAAAATTTAAGCTCGACTACACGGTTAGTGTTCGTGAACCAGGTAGTTAAGATAGTGTTCAACAGGAGCTTTTTCCAAATTTAAACTAGGGTGATATCACAATAAAATAAAAAAGCAATCTTGACAAAACGGTTATTGTTCGTGCAACAGTTATTTGAAATAGTATTCCGCAGGAACTCTCAGAATTTCAACTGGGATGATACTAGAATCAACTAAAAATTTAAACTCGCCTACAAGGTTATTGTTCGTGAGCCATAGGTAGTTAAAATAGTGTTCAACAGGAGCTTTTCCAAAATTTAAACCAGGGTGATATCAAAATCAAATCCAAAACCAATCTTGACAAAACGGTTATTGATCGTGCAACAGGTATGTTTTCTATAGGAACTGGGTTAATTAGTTTAATAATAAACGTAAATCAAAATAAATTGATTTTAATATGGGATCAAAGTTTCGAATTAAAAAAAATCTGAATGATGGAATTCGTCGACAATAATTTCTTAATATAATTAAAGTTACATTTCTTTTTTATCAAAAACTCGAGGGCCATAGAGCAAAAAGCCCCATTTCTTGGTGCAACTCATTTTAACGTTTCACTAACTAATCCCCTCCAAATTTTCTATTCTCTCTCTTTCCTACTTCTTATTGATTTCTCTCTCTTTACCGTGCCTTTTTCGTAAATGTAGCCGATAGGCCATGGGTTGAGAAAACTTCCCCTTCGTTACATATAAGTCATGTGTAAAGTGTGTATGTTTATATGTTTGGGTGGGTGCTCATCGTGGAGCCGCAAGACTCGGCGATGCGTCGCAGCATTGCAACGCAAGGAATAGTTGTCTACAGTGGTCGCGAGTGGCGCTGTTGCAGCAGACAATCAGAGTTTACCATCAGATGAACTGCTTTCTCGCCGTTCTTTCACAGTCAAATATTTTTCGCCTCTACAATGGATCCCTCTGACCTGCAATTTGCTCTTTTGCAAACTAAACCAACAAAAAATTCAAACAAATGCAAAAAAAAATCACAACAACTCAGTGTTGACGATGCCACGATGCGCGAAAAGTTCAGTTGAACCAACTTTTCGCTCTCCGTGACTTGCGGCGCGGCGCTTGCTTGCGGTGCCGCAACGGGCTGTCTGCGACGATTGTAGGCCAGGCTTTATGCGAATGCTCGGCTCACCAAAGGAATTAAATTCTTCGCCGTATATGAAGAAACACACGAAAATGATGCCCAAGTCCTCATTAATCTTTAGGTCTAGCGAAGCCCGAACATCATGTTCAAGCCCGCAATCACCTTTGTAGGCTTAGATCAACTTTGGCTCATCAACCGTCCAAGTTATCAATACTCCTCCAGGCTTAGATCGACTTTGAACATACGGTTCAAGTTCTCATTAACCTTTGTTAGGCTTAGATCTACTTTGGACAGTTTTCGTTTTTTATAGGCTTTAAACATGTTTAAATCCCACATCAAAGTCAATATATATTTAAAAAAAAAACTCTTTCCAAACTATTTTTCCCTTCAGATTAAAAATTGTAGCAATAATAAAATTACTTTTGACTTCATTGTTCTTGGAATCTCGAATACTTTTACCTAAATTTTCATTTTTTTAACATTATGCATATTCATAAAAATGCGAATTCCCAACTTTAATTTAACAAACTCATATTCCTTATTTTTATTCAACTCTAAGTAATTAGTTAAGCGAAGCAAATTGTTCAAATTTTCACAAATACTAAATTTGTTAAATGACACTAAAATGGATTTGATTTTAAATAAATCTGCATACTCCTAAGTTAAATTTTAATTTCACGAACTACAGTGTCGTTTTGTCAAACTATAAATTAAAGTTTTGGCATAAAGTTATCATGGCGGCTGAAAATCAAATAAACCGATCCTCCGGAATAAAGTGAATTACCAATATTAAATTCTAGCTTTCAAAAACATAATCTCGTGTTTCGTTAAAACACATCACAGGAAGTTTACTTTTTTGGAGTCTCCTCTTCTCGGTATAAGCAAAGCCCTGTTTTTCATTGGGTATAAAGTTTGGACTCACACGATGTCTTAGAACGTAATTAAATTAATCATTCATCGTTCTTCGAATTATTTGGTTTCAAGCCGATATGACGCTACACTATTAACGCTTTAACTTTTAGATAGTATAATTTTTAATAAAACTAGTAATATAACAAGTAAAATATAGTTTACGCATAAATTTGTTCAGTCCGTAAAAAGGTATTTAAAATAGTATATACTAGAATCAACTAAAAATTTAAGCTCGATTGCATGGTTATTGTTCGAGAGCCAGGTAGTTAAAATAGTGTTTAACATGTGCTATTTCAAAATTTAAACTATAGTGATATCACGATGAAATAAAACGGCAATTTTGAAGAAACGGTTATTGTTCGTACAACAGGTATTTAAAATAGTATTCTGTAGGAACTCTATCAGAATTTACACTTGGATGATACTAGAATTAACTAAAAATTTAAGTTTTACTACACGGTTATTGTTTCTGAACCAGGTAGTAAGAATAGTATTCAAAAGGAATTTTATTATGATTTGAACTTGGATGATATTAGAATCAACTAAAAATGTATTCTTGACAACATGTTTTTTGTTTGTGCACTAGATAGTTCCAATATTATTCCTCAAGAACTATTTTAAAATTCAAACTTGTATGATATAAGGGTTACCTGAAAATTTGATCTCCTCGACAAGGGTATTGTTCGCGCACTAGGTAGTTAAAATATTATTTTACATTAATTCTTTTAAAATTCAAAGTTGAATGAAATACGGCTCAACTAAAAATTATAACATAAACGAGACGTTTATTGTTCTTTCAACAGGAAGTTAAAATAGAATTTAACAGGAACTTTTTCAAAATTTAAACTTGGTAGCAAGATGAAATAAAAAATCTGCCCGCCACACGTGCACAGTCTCATCGCGCGCGGCTCGCTAGTTTGAGCGCGCCTAGGACGCCCGACTGTTGGTTCTCGCGCTTCGCGCTCGATTATGTATTTATCTCGCGCTTCGCGCTCGATTCTGTGTTTACCTCGAGCTTCACTCTCGGTCTTCGTATTCGTTTGGCATTTATGCTTATGCCTTTTAAAATTAAAGATCATAGCATCGACAACTGTAATTTGGTGATTTCCAATTCTCTTTTGTTAAAGCTCTTTTGGCTTTAACGAACACATTCTCATCACATATCTCGTGCTTCGCACTCGATTTTGTCGATAATAAATAGATACTTTTCTACATTATGCTCAACTCTATTATATCACATGTATACTTAATTTATTTCTGTACCTCGGTTTAGGGCTGCTGATTCAGATATTCAAAATAAAGTTCAAATTTTATGTTTAATGATTATCTTAATATTTGTTTCTTCTTTTGCAATTAATTTTATTCTCATTTACGATGAAACATGTATCATTTCAATAAATTTATATTCTTACAATCTATAATATGCATTGATATTGAAACATACGTATTTTTATTATTTTATTTTATGATTAAAAGAACATCTTCACGCTCTGGCTCGAAATTGTTGAACGAAAAATAAAATTTTTAATTTATTTTTATTGAATTGTGTTTTGTGGGATCACAATGATATCCCGGAACATATTCCATGCGCCTTCTATATCTTTATTTCGTATAAGCCCCTCCCAAGTTACCTTATCTATTCTTTCGTTTATCTTATTTTGGAAATCTATTTGCACATCCGGTTTCTGTAGGTTTTCAATTTTGATCCGCGTCGTAATTCTTTTACCTTGAGATCATTTACCCCTCTAGCATTCCAAACAGCCAGTCGCCATTCATCGCCTGAAACTTGACCTTTACATTTTCCGTGTACATGCCTTTTGTCAATTAAAGTTCCAATCCTTTCCGAGGCTATTTTATTGTTTGTATTATTCATTGTTTATGTTATACGCCCAACTACCACCTTTATGAAATAAGTTTATTCTGTAATTCGAAATCATGTCCAAGTTTTGTAGTAATTCGTCACATGGTGGAGATTGTAGTTATAACGTCCGTCCCACCAAACTTCAGTTAACGAGGAAGGTTTCGGTTGAATAAAAAAAATATTGATGTTAAAGTTGGAAGCTCAGTTCAAGAAAAATTAGAAATAGAGTCTCTTAAGTATACAGGTTTGGGAACCTGCGTTTTATACCCATTATACATAATAATTTAATTATTTTATTACACTTACGTTCAAAGTGCAGGAAATCTACTAACGCCAGAATCATCACTTCCGTATAAATCTTCATTTTTTTCTCTAAAGACAGAATTATAGAGAAGAGAAATCAGACTTTTTCAAGAATTTTGTATGAAATTTCACGATAAACCTCTGCTTCATATAATACATTTTACGACTTTTATCTGATAAGAAGTCATTGTTTACTCGTTAAAATAAATATAGCGAAATGAGAAGAATTTTAATCTCAGATGTATGTACGTGGTTTCATCTCAATTGACACAGAGTATTTACATGCTATTGCATCACAATGGGAGAATTAGAATTATCTACGCACATTTCATTTATTACCTGTATTTTTTCCTTTTCTTTTTAACTATAATTTTATATTTCTTATGTACCTTACTTTATTAATGAAGTAGTAGACTTTAAGGTGGCGCAGATTCGTTCGGACATTACATACTTGCCTTTATTGCTTTACTGCATACAATTTTAAAATAAAACGGATATGAAATCCAAAATAGACATAGGGCCCAAATTTGACATAAAGTCCAAAATTGGTATAGGTTCTAAATTTGACATTGGGTCCAATATGAATATCTGGTCTAAAACTCAAATAGGGCTCAATATCGACATATAAACACAAATTCACTAAGGACGCAATGTAGAAATAGGGTCCAATATTGACATAGGACCAAAAATATCAAAAACCCAAACCACCAAAAACCCAAAGCTGCAAAAACCTTTTTTGTAGGCGCTTGTCGCTTCATTTTTGAAAATAGACGTCTATTATACTACATGCGTTATTTAAGCTCTCCCAAACCGTGGTACGAAGCAAGAGGTACGCGATGAGAATGTTATCGTTCAAGGTAATAGAGTTTTAACAGAAGAGAATTCACAATTTACAAATGATAATTTTCAATGCTTTGAACTTTAACATTAAAACGTATGTGCACAAATGTGGGGTAAGTGTAAAAACTGAGCATTCAGCGCGAGGTAAATATGGTATCAAGCGTGAAGCGCCAGGTTCAATAGCGGCATTTAAGCCGAATAATAATATTAAAGACCCTTCAATTTCCATCTGGATTACACGTAACGAAGTATTTTGAAACCCATTGAAAACCCTTGAAATCTGATGAATTATGTCAAAATATCTCTGATTCTGCTTAAATCGGTTAAAATTCATATATGTTCTTTGAAAATTTTTAGAAGTTTTCTACAGTTCTTTGAAATAACTAGGAATTACTTAAAATCTTTTAAAGTTTTGGCTAATTTCTGAAATCATTTAAAATTTATTTTATTCATTGAAATTGGTCTGAAATCTTTTAGAATTCGAAAAAATGTCTTGAAATCTGTTGAAATCAGATGAAATAATAAAAAATTCGTTGAAATATTTAAAAATACATTAAAAATGTTAACATTGTTTAAAAATCGTCTAAAAAGATATTTTCTGAAATATTTAAATCAAAATTTAAAAACGTTGGAAATCGGATTTTTGAAAATCCCATCCGATTTCCAACTACAATCATATGGTGTACTAGTAGCCTGAGTCGCGCGCGATATGCGCGTAAATACTTTTTGGATTAGGAAAGAAAAATAATATTCAAAGTCAATGCAAATTTTGGATGACCATTTATCTAGACTTTCTGAAGACATAGTTTACCTAACGAAAGCACAGAAGACTTTATCTTGTATCATTTTCGACGGATTTTGATATTTTATTATATTACGAATTTGTATGATAAAAATACTCGTAAATTCTGACATAAATCTAAATAGTTTAAACAATACCATTTTGCCTAAATGTTCTATTTTTCCGTTTTTCGAAAGATTTAACTATTTTTGTGGTTCTACTTCATTGTCTAAGAATACCCTAAAATTTTAAAGCAGAATATAATTGCTTAACAAAAATTATATTAACTTAATGACTATAATATTTTTCATCGGTAAAGATGAAAAATGTCGTTAGTAGTAGCAGGGTGGGGTAGAGACGGAGAAATGCAAGACGGTATCGCGACGGTAGATAGAGGCAGGGAAGGATAGAAGGCAGGAAGAATAGCAGGAAGAACTTTCCGTAAATATTATTTACGAAATAGCGGAGCAAAAAACTCAATAAGAATGTTACTCTTATAATCTTTTTGTAATAATGTGTTTCTTTAGTTTACTATAAAATGAAGGAGAATAGCAATTAGATTTTAATATCATATTTTGAGCCTCGAGAAGTGGATTTATTTGTTATTTTAAATAAACAAATATCATAAATTTAAAATATCGTAATTTTTAGCTAGATGATAATAGTCAAGTTAAAAAATTCCAGAGAAGAATTGATAAAATTTTTTTTAATATTTACACTTACTATCTCACGTAATAAAGCTGCTCATTCTTTGGCCCGCTTGTAAAGTGTTCACGCTTGACAGGTTCTGCCCCCCTCCTTGAGCATCCCTTGACAGCTGTAAATCCAGTTCCAACTGCATTTTAATAGCGCCCCCTATATGGCAGCCTACTCCCGAAGCCGGCCTTATAACGCTAGATGAGTATTTGAATCCCGTTAAATACTTCGACAGTCTTTGAAGTTCATTCGAATAATTAAAAATACACCGCAACCTTTAGAGATCTTAAGGAATCCTTTAGAGCCTGTAAGGTTTGGAAAAACCTTTGCAATTCCAATACACTATTTTAAACTTCTTAAAATCTCTTAAAATCTTTTTAATAATATTAAATCAAAGTCCGATTAAGTAGTTATTATATTTAAAGAAGTGGAGCAAAAAATAAAGAAGATAATCATTTTTATTCCAGTAATTATTTATGTAATTCAAAATATCGTAAATCTTTAATATAATAAGATTGTAATTAAATACAACAAATTATAATTCTTGAATAAGATCGTATTTCTTAATCTCACCAGTATACCAAATTCTTATTTAGACAGCTTATGCATATAGTACCAGACAAGAAAATAGAAGGCAATGCGTGAAAATTATGTTGTGCGTACTTTTATAAATTTACAAAATAAATTTGACAGATCTTTAAAATCGTTGTCTATCTTGAAAAGTAGACTAGCCTAATCCATCGCAAAAAAACTGATTATGATTACTACTACTGTAAAACTGATCCATAAACTCCTTTGCCTGGCACTTTGATATATATATGGTTGGGCTCAGGCAAACTGGTTTCAAATACTCTGCTCGTATTTGCGTGATCATGCTCGTTTGATTCGTATAATTGAAAATGCTGCGCCGAATAAATTTGGTTTTCTCCTATTTTCATTCCAGCATGCATTGGCATATGAAGATCACGAACATAAGGGCGACTTGGAGGTAAACGATAGAGAAGTGAAGCATACTGATTCAGCCGTTCAATTCGTATGTAACAGGCACATCTATCAATCTCTACATTTGTGTTTAGAAACCCGGTTACAGATGTGTGGAACCTGGGTAGAATAAATCCTTGATAAGTATTGCCGTCCCACATTGTTAAGTAAATACTGTGCCCTACCAATTCAGGGAGGCCTGTTATTCCACCTGCAACTAATTTTTTAGAAAGAAGGCGACGTTAATATATGTAAAAATATGTTGCACATTATTAACTTTAATTTGTTATATACTGAATTTAAAATAAAGATAACTCAAGGAACAATTAGGAAATGAGAGTTAGGACTTATAATTTTACTCGAGTCTAGTATGATGTGAAACTGCTTATGTTAATGACTGGGTCCTAAAACGGAAAACGTACAGTTTTCGAAATGTAAATTTAGAATTGTTCTTGAAAAGCGGCATCCGTTAGAGTACATGCGGTAAAGCTAGCTAAAATGTGTAAAAACACACTATTCGGTAGATTTTGCAATCTTTTCTGAAAATAAGTGAATTGTGATAAGTGATAGAAAATTCTTCTCACCTACAAAAATATTTAAATTATGAAAATATTAATTCTTCTATTAAAATTTTCCTAACGCGAAAAGTAGAGACGATTATTAACCGATACCAAATTGTTTATAGTTCTTAGGATCTTCATGCACTACTTTCCCTGATATATCTGTACTCCAGTAAAACAAAAACTTTTTTTATTGGCCCACCCTGGTGGTGAGATTATCGTGTGGAACTGGGTGAATTTTATGTTTAAACAAAACATATAGTGCATGCTCTAATTGGATTTTTCGGTTCTTCAAGTTGGCAATCAGCACCATTTTCTAATGTTATGCTTAATAATTTTGTTAAAATTAAAAGTTTATGAGAAAAATTGTACTCCGTCTCGGCGGTTTACAAACCTAAATTGGAAAATGTAAAGAATATTTCTGATTTAAAAGTATATTAGGCACTATATTTTATCAAGTAATTTTCCGTCATTCGAGCTGGAAATGGGTTATTCTGATGAAAAATTTCTTAAATATGTTGGATACGACAGTGAACATGCGAACGGACGTCACCGGACTATTTTTTTGTCGGTTAATTAAAAAAATTAAATTTTGCTAAATTTTATGTTTGTGTGTATTTTGAGGTAATGTGTGTTACAATTGTCTCCCATATTTAGTCTTGAGCAGGCCCCCCAAGCCTCAATGCATTTTCGTGGGACAAAGTTTTGGGTACGAAGTAG
>JAWWLR010000054.1:42071192-42084192 GCA_035041075.1 Acraspis erinacei
TGCCGGCAGATACCAAAGACGCGAAAATTCAAAACAGACATTGATCAATAATATTCGAAATCATATTTATTGAGTTATTGTTCACCCCATGTAATTAAAATCAACCTAATAAATAAACAAAATTGTTTGAAATGTTCTTGTCATGAGAAATTATAATTAGAAATGGAAACAGCTTCCTAAAAAGAGCTAATAATAATTTTAGGTTATAACCTCAAAGTTTACGTGCTGGTCTCCTCCACTTATAGCAGTATTAAAATTACGAGATTTACATGATAACTAACTTTCTGGGTTTTTCTACATTATAGATCAAATTACCGACCTGTTATCAAGCACTTGTTACCATCTCCACAATTTTTTTTGGACATAATGCCCCATATGTCATGTTTCAAGATTTTATTAATTTGAATATATTTAGATCTTTTATAAAAACAATTTATGATACCAGAAATTCAAAGAAATACTTCGCCCATTTGAATATATCATTTTCATGCTTCAGGTATTTCAAAATATACTATAAGTACTTAATTTCTGCCAAAGACTTTTCCATCTACTTTCTCCGAAACAGACTTTTCATAATAACTATTCTGACACGTATTTTAAAATAAAAATTTCATCAGACCACTATTTTTTTTAAACATATAATCATTTTATGTACACAAAAAAACTATTATGAACATCTAAAAATGCGGGTATTTTTGGTAATTGACACCATGCCCTACACTGATATCATACCCCAATCTCCCCTACTATTAATAAGATTTTGCTAGTTACTCTTACATCAAAGTCACAAATATAGGTCTATACATTGATGAAAAATATTATCGGCACATCAAATTTAGTAGTAACATTTTCAGCAAAAATGAACAAATTAATGAATCTGCAAACAAAAAAGTTGATTTTTTTAGCAAGTAGCATAAGCGATTTTTTAAACTAAATACACGAATTTTCAAGACAAATAGTTGATATCATAACTAAAAGAGACAAGTTTGAAGCAAGTTGAATTCAACTATAAAATACAAATTTTTAACAAATAGATCAATTTTCCACTAAGAATATTAATTTTCTGCCTCGTAGACAAATTTTCAGCTAAAATTCAACACATTCAAGCTAAAAAGCCGCATTTCCTAGAAAACAGTTGACTTTAAACAGGAATAGACGCATGTTAAAAAATTTGTAGTTTTCAATAAAAAAATAAGAATATTCAGCCAAAAATTCAATTTTTAAATTTTCAGTTTGAAAAACTAATTTTCAAAAAGAAAAAAGGGATTTTTTTATCAGTATAATTAAACGAAAATTTCAAAATTTTCAACAAAATGGTTGAGTTCTCAACCAAAATTCTGAATTTTCAATAAAAAATATTAATTTTCTACAAGAAAGTTTAATTTTCAAAAAAAGTTAACTAAAAACATAATGGTTGAAATTTCGAATAAAATTATGAATCTACAACAATAAAAAATTTATTTTTTGGAGTAGTTCAACTTGAAATCAAGTGGTTGAATAAAAAAAAATTATTCTCAAAGAGAAGAGATAAATTGTTAATTTAAAATATATATTAAAAAGAAATTTTCAGATAAATAGTTAATTTTTTAACTAAAGAAGTCAATTTTTATATGAATTGAAGAAAGTCGTTTGTGAAAACAAATTAATTATTACCAATAAAATAAAAACATTAATAACCACAAAAAATACAAATTTTTAACAAAAAATAGAATATTCAAATTTTTAGTTAAAAAATATTTTCCTATAAAAAAATGGATCAAATTTGCAACAAAATTGTAAAAAAAATATTGAAAATATTGTTCGAAATATAATGATTTTTATATTAAAACTTAAATGATTGATGTACAACGCTAACCTAATCTGAAATTGTTTGTTTAAAAAGTTATAAAATCTGATGCTTTTTTGTTTAAAAATATCAATTTCCGGCAAAAAACCTACAAAGAGCGAAAAACATCAATGATTAAAAAAATGTTGTACTTTGAATTCTAATAATTTTCTATTAAATGATACTGGTCGAAAAATAAAAATTTTCGGTGGAAAAAAATTAATGCATCCCAGATGTCTCAGTTTTCCTAGAAGAATTATGATTTTATATAAAATTCCATCTTTGTATACTAATTTTCATTGCGAGCTTAAAAATGAATCGTATAGATAAAGCGTAATTACTTCAATAATTATTAATAATAAAAGAAATTATTTGTAGGTTTAAATTAAAAAATTTGAAATTGAAGATATAAAAAAATTGTAGGTTCTGAAAAGCTAATCAGTCTTTCAACAAAAATAGTTCAGAGATTTTGCACTTTTTTGCATGGGATCAATTGTTAAAACGTCTTCATTGTGAGTTAAACCGAGGACTATTTGAGCTAAGGCATATAACTTTAATGAATTTTAATCTCCTCCTAAGTCTGAAAATATCAAGTTTGATTGATAATTAGAATATTTATCAGGCTAGAATAGAGCATTTATTTTGTTCCTTGGTTCGATTTTCAGAGGTGTAACGAATGAAAAGAGCATGACAAATTTTATGAAATTTGCCTCCGGACTCTAGCAGGAATCTGGAGAAAAAAATGAAAAATAAAGAGCTCGCAGATTTATCGCAACTTTTATTACACAGTTAAGTCAAGAGTAAAGATAGATGAGCCAATGTGTTAAAATGCTTCTTTACACTGTTGAAACTGGGCGACAGCCCCTTCAAGCATAGGTGTTGACGATACCATAACTCTCCGTAGTAGAGCAAACCCTGGAGCGGTTAAATCAGATTAACCGGTTGCAACTAAACGGATGAATTGTCCTGAATGTATACCACTTTGCAGATGTCAACCTTTGCAAAGGCAAAATTCTACTCGAATTCCTAGTCTCCACGAACTCTCTGATGAACGAGAGTCCTTGTAAGCTTCTCATCAATGTCCCAGTCCAAATTACAAAACCATTGCCTAAAGCTGGGTAGTGGGCAGAAACTTAAATAACTAAAGGATGTATGTTTTAATACAGAAATGTAAACACTTAATCTTAATTAATAAATTAATGTAAAAATAACTCAAGAACTCATAGAGCTTTCTTTTAGATGTACCTATTTCCCACTTCCGTTTCTGGAAATTTAAAACTTCTTAGGATTGACGAAAACGCCTTAGAAAATGTAGCATTTTAAACGCATAGTCCAATTTTCAACCATAATTAAAATAGTTAAATTTTTGTTTGAAAAAATTAATTTTTAAACAAATTGTTATCAAATAAATTAATTTTGTACTAATACATTCATCGTTAACCATAACAATCTATTTCTACAAAAGGAGATCAGCTCTTCACTAAGTTGTTAAATTTTGAACCAATAAAAATGAATTTTCATTCTAAAATAGTTCAATTACAACAGAAAAGACCATTTTTTAACGAGAGATATAAATTTGTAGTCAGAGATGAACTTTTAACTAAAATTATCAATCATCAATAAGGAAAATGCATTTTTAACAATAGCATTCAACTTTTAACCAAAAAGTGAAATATCAAACCAAAAAGATACATTTTTTGCCGAGAAGAATATTTTTTACCAAATAGTTTCAAATGAATATTTAACATTTTAAGCAGGAAACATGAATTTTCAAGAAAATAGTTGTATTTTCATCGAAAAGAGATGAATTCTGAACCAAAAAGTATAACAGAAGATTTGTCAATGAAGAGGAATTTACTTTCAAGTAAAAAGTAAATTTTTTCTACCAAATTATAATTTGAATATATTTTTACAAAATATGTTAAAAGTAATATTTGCTAATGAAACTCACTTATTTTTAGCATTAAGGAACTCCGAAAAGAAATTGCATGCATTCAAATGAAATAAAAAGCAAGACAATTGGCATGACGATTACTAGTACTAAGGTCACGGTTACTGAGATGTTTACTATACGAGAAGATATTTCAACCAGAGAATATTTTAATCTTAAATCATAAAGAGTAAAATTCAAGCAAAAAGGCATTTTTTCGAATAAATAGTTGAATTGATATCTAAAATTATGAATCCTTAACTCAAAAAATGAATTTTTGACAAAGCATTTCAACTTTCGACTAAGTATTTGAAATTTTTCACCAGAAAAAATGACCTTTTAAGAAGACAGTTGCATTTTTAACTAAAGAGTTAAATTTAAAAAAATTAAACTTCTTCATAAAAAATAATATAAACTTTTAACTAAAGAAGGTTAGTTTCCTACAAAAAAAATATAAATTTTGAATAAAAATAGTTAATTTCAGCTGCAAAGACGAATTTTTAATGAAATAAATGAATTTTCAACTGAGGAAGATAAAGTTTCTTTCATGCAGATATATTTTCAACTCGTAAATATAAATTTTTAATCTAAAATGCCATAGTTAAGTTCAAAGTTAGAAAAATCAATGTTAACCAAAAAAGACAATTTTTTAACCAAATAGTTGAGTTTTCAACTAAAAAAAAAAGAATATTTAAGAATAGTCTTCAACTTTCAATCAAGTAGTCGAATTTGCAACAAAAATTATGATTCTTTAACAAAGAAGGTAAATTTTTGATCAAAAAGACGAAGTTTGAACAAAAAAATTAATTTTCAGCCACACAGTTGAATGTTTAACAAAAGAGTTAAGTTTTTAATGACAAAAGAGTATTTTTTCAAAAGTACTTTAACTATTAACTAAACATTTTAAGTTTTCAACCGAATAGTTGAATTTACAACAACAAAAATGGTAAAGAATTAAATATTTTCGATTTGAGAAGACAGTCTATGCTTAAATGATCGTATATATACATGCATTCATGATTGCGATATCAAGTAGTGAAAAAAATTAGATGAATCAAAATCATTGCTTAATTTATAAAGTGAAAGTTGCGAAAACGTCATTGATCCGTGCAAAAATTGCCTTACTTAGAACTATTTCAAAAAAGGCGCTGTTGAGGCTCTGAACCATATTTCGGTTTTTAATAAAAAAATCTTAAATTATAATAAAGCATTAATGGGATTTAAAAAAATGATATCATTAAATATTTACAGACATGATCTTGTTCATTTAACTAAAAATGGTTGGATGACATCTAGACTCGAGTTATGTTAATAATTTCATTTGTGGGATTTTGGCGAGACTTGCCCCAAATCTTTTTTTATCTATTTATACTTCGTCACGCCACTCTTCTAATCAAACGTAGGAATTCATCCACATTTTTTTATGATAAATGGTTAACTTTCTTAAGATTATACTTGTATCCTCAATAAAGTCATATTTTGAAGAAATAATTGACTACGTGAATTAAGAAGCAGCATTACAAAGCTTACCTCAAAGAAAGTTTTTATCTAAATTTAAAATTCCTCTTGGTAATTTTATATACAAAATTATAAATAATTTTGCATTTTAAAGAAGCCTTTTGTGTATATCATCGCCACCATAATTTAAATCTAAGCTGACAGCCTTTAAAGACTCTAAAAAGAATTGTTTTTTTCTTATTATTAAAAAGCAGTGAAATTACTTTCTTATTCTGTTTAAATATTATAATTTTAGAAACTAGGGCATTATTAGAAAAACCTGGAAAGGCCTAGAAAAGTTGTTCCTCAGTACAGTGTATGCAAAAGCGTTACAAACCATGTGTGGATTATGTCAGTTTACCCGACCAGGCCCAAACCAGAAGTAGGGCAAACTGGCCAGAACCCTACTAGTCCTAAATCACGATTTCTGCACGTAAGGTTGTAGTATTTTGCTCTAAATTTATTGAAACGTTTCAAATAAAAGTTTCATTTCAATAAAAAAAAATAATGGTAACATTTTAAAAAGCTGAATATTTTATGTTCACAGTTTTGGATGCTAATATTCACAATATTACCTCCAATTTATTCCACAATACTGCGAATGAATATAAAGATATCCGATTTATAATTATTTCAATTAATTTAGATGAAATTTTTCCTATGAATTAAGTAAAGCTAAGATATTGATCTACGTGTTACATATTTCGCCATTACATTATCGGCTATATTTTTCTTTCTATCGATTGATATATGTTATGCGCGCTGCATTACCTGCTTCTGCCCTACTTATTAAGAATGGAAGCATTTACGGTTGAGTGAAACACAAAAGGAAATTGAAATTATTAAATTTTTAGTGATATTAGGTTCCTTGGTTGGCTGGTTTTAATATTAGAAATTATAACGCGCTATTAAGACTAGGTCGTCCTTTTATTAACGGTTTATTCCCTTCACAAGCTTAGCTCTTATTCGCGCACACACGCCCACACATACTCTTATTAAAGCTTTCTTCAAATACAGAGAGAGGCGGTTTCGTTTCATCTCAGGCTCATGTTATAATATCATGCGAATGTCCTTAATAGCATAGAAAAGAACCTGAGAGGAAGAGGACAATCATGAAAAGTAGGTGCTGATTGTGATCCTTTTATATCAACGTTGATCGTCACGGCAATTTAAGTCTGAAAATCTTCATTTCAAAAGAAAATGTTTTTCTTCTCTACTTCTTTAAACTTTATTTTTTTACTAATGAGTGGAAGGCGATCAAGAAAATGGTTTCTTTGAGAGCCAGGATAATTTGCAAAGTTGGATTTGCATCTGAGGCTGCCGGAAACTACCATACATACTTCTGCCCTTTTAATAAAATTTTATATACTGTAAAAATAACAAAAATGCTAAGTAGTCACAAAGTGCTGCATTAAGGAGATGTTGGCTATTAATGTTGTTCTACTAATTTTTTTTTAGTTGAAAAATGACAAAAAAAATATTTTTTTAATATTTCTACTAGCTGCTTTACTCTATACATTCATATTTTCGCAGAAATCCGTATGTAAAGTCAGTACATATACTCTCCAACAAAGGAAATTTCTATTATAGAATAAGTTCCTTAATTTATTTAATTCTCTTTTTTCTCTGTGGATTCAATTTTTTCACTCCAAGAATAATATTATCATACAAAAAATTATAAATTAGTTTAATTTTCAACTAAGTAGTTGGATTAAAAAAAAAAATAAAAGGTGAATTTTTTAACCCTGAAGATTAATTTTCTTCTACCAGAGACGAGTTTTTATGACATATATTAATTTACACAACAATGGTTTAACAAAATACGTAAACTTCCCACCAAACAGTTGGATTTTTAACAAAAAATATCAATTTTCAACTGAAATAAATAAACTTTCAAACTAAAAATAAATAGTTAAATTTTAAATCATAAAATTAATTTTCAACAAAAAAACGAATTTTCAAGAAAATAGTTTAACTTAAATATTAATTTTTTACCAAAAAATTATCAAAATTCAAGGTTTCTAAATGAGATTAAAATAAAATTCAAAGACCCCTTTTAACGTCCAATAATCAAGTTAATGTGAAGAATTCCTGACAAATACATTCAAAGAATTGAACGATCAAATTTGAACAACGACCACAAAATGTTCTCATCGCAATCTGAAGAGAAAAAAAAAACACCTTTTCTTCCTCTCCTTTCCCCCTAAAAGAAAAAAAGAAGAACAAAATTCGGTTTTCATTTGAAAAAATAAAAAAGAGGAAAGGAAAATGCGAAAACAAATTATCTTTAACGAAATAGATAAATTTTCAACCAAAAATATGGAATTTTAACTAAAGGTGCGTTTCCAACCCAATAAATAAACTTTCTACTAACAGAATTTCTAGCCAATAACGATATTTAACCAATAAACCTGTTGTTTGAAACAAAATTGGTAGATTTTCAAGACAATAATTAATTACTGAAATAAAAAAGAATAAAAAAATGCATCAATTTGCAAAAGAAAAAGACGAACTGTCGGATTGAGAAAATAAACATTTTCCATATTGAAAAATGTAATATAAATTAATTTTTTTTTAAAAAGAACAATGGCTGTTGTGAATTTTCATTAAGCTAATATTGTACTTCAGGGAAGTAAAGAAGTGAATCCATTAGAACAAAAAATTTTCTAGATTTGAAAATGCAAAATTATTTGATCATAAGAATTCATTATAATAATATCAATTGTTGTTGAACGGTAATATTATAAATTAAGCTATTATCCATGAGTTGAAATAAAATGATCCCATAGAAAACAAAAAGATTCTATGTTCATAAATGTGCTATAAGTGAGTTTCTTTATTGCAATTATTAATAACAATTAAATTTTTTTCCTTTTGTTTCCAGTCATAATTAATTATTACATGTACGTAATTTAACTGAGAAATTATTATAAAAAATTGATTAAAACACTAAAAACGCAGTAAACGTAATTTTTTTCATTAAGAAATTAAAACTATAATAAAATTTGTTTGATACTTTATGTAAAAATATAGTTTATTTTTTTGTATAAAATATCAATAAATAGAGAAAAGAAGACAGTATAAACATATTTTTTTGGTTTGTTGCCATTTACATATCTAATAATAAATTACTGAAATATTTTTGCTAAAAGCGGCCTCAACAAGACTTTTTACATTTTACTTAGCTTTAATTGAAAAAATTAACTTTAAAATTGTTAATGAGATATCTCTAAAACCTAGGAATATAATAATAAGAATTATAATGTCACGAAAATGAAACTGAATAGCTCCTCTTCAAAATGAGACTAATAAACTGTCAAATTTTAACTTGTTTTCAAATAATGATTTATCATGCGATCGACAATTTCCATTACGACAAGCTCGTGTAATATTAAAAATCATTTTTAAGTTTAAAACGTAGATACTAGTTCAAAACAGCTTCGAAAACATTTTTTCAAAAAGCGCTAAGCAGACAATATACCACTTTAAAAGTTTAGAATAATAATTCAAAAATGTCTTAAATTTTGTAGCTCGACTTCGACTCCGGCGTAACCTAGGAAAATTGTAGCAAAAATATATCATTTATACGAGACAGACCCTAAAGTCCCTTCTTCAATTCAAGCCAATAAAACTTTAAAAATCGGAATGGGTTCGCGAAATGTGACCAAAATTGTCCAAGCGTATCAGCATTAAGCTTATTCATAGATTACACAGCCACAGAAAAAAAAGAAAGTGCCGTGACCTCGGGACGCGACATATGTTTTCCTATGGATTTTGACGCTCTGAATCCGAATCCGAGGTCCAAAAAAACCCTAGCACGTCAGGGTTCTGTCATAACCTCAAAAAACCTCATAAAATGTTTTTTTCGAGTCTGGGGTCAGACCATGTTTATTATATGTTTTTGGGGTCACTGAATCCGAATCCGAGGTCCAAAAAATCCCAGAGCGTCAGGGTTCTGACATAACCTCAAAAAACCTCATAAAATTTTTTTCCGTGTCTAGGATGTCAGACCATGTTTATTATATGTTTTTGGGGTCGCTGAATCCAAATCTGAGGTCCACACACCGCCAGAACGCCAGGGTTCTGACATAACCTTTAAAAAACACATTTTTTTAGTTTTTTAAGGTTTTTTAAAGTTATGTTAGAACCATGACGTGCTGGGATTTTTTGGACCTCGGATTCGGATTCAGCGATCCCAAAAACATATAATAAATATGGTCTAAACCACGAAATCGAAAAGAAAATTCTAAGAGGCTTTTTGGGGTTATGTCAGACCACTGACGAGCTGGGATTTTTTGGACCTCGGATTCGGATTCAGCGACCCCAAAAACATGTAATAAACATGGCCTGACATATAATAAACATAGTCCGACCCCAGACTCGAAAAAAATATTTATGAGGTTTTTGAGATTAATATGTTAGTATTTTTCATCGGCAATTGTTCTTTCTAATTGAAAAAATATAATTTTTATGAGAATCCAGAACTTTTAACAATTTTAAGTTATGTTGGCGCTGCAAGCCGAAATTTTTTATTCTCATTAAAAAATCATTGGATTTAAAAAGTATCCATTTTTTTGAATTTGTAAATGAAGCTAGCCGTTCTGAATCAAAATATCTAGACTTAAAAAAAAGATTGACAATTTTGGAACAATTAAAGGTTATTTCAACGTTTTTCACCAAAAACTATTGTTGTAAATAAAAATTATTCAACTGTAAAAGATTAACAATTTCTTACGTTATGTTCATGCTTTTGTTCAAAATTAGTATTTTTTTATTAAACAAGTCAAAACATTTTTGAGATAATTTAAAATAATTAAGTTTCAAAAAAATTATTTTTCTTCGTATTGTATCAAAGAAGATTAAAAACGCTTGAACAATTTTGGGTTATTTTCACGCTTTAAAAAATTAATAAAAAAAAATAAAAACAATAAACAAATAAAAAACTTATCATTTGAGAAATCCGGGAAAAAGTCAGTTTCGATCCCGTAAATCCGGGAATTTTCCGGGAAAACAAAAACGAGATTTCTTACGTCACCCTTTTAGATACAATAAGTTTTCCAGAATAAAAATTTTTTGACTACTCTTTCCGGATTTCGGGACGATGAGACATTTCGTAAATGAGGAATAAAATATATCTTTAAACTTACTTTCAGCAATGTCTAGGGTTCTATAAACTATATCATAAGCAGAATTGCAAACCAGGCAGCAGAGAAAGACCAAAATTAAAACTCGCATGGCTGTTAAATTTTAAAAACTTGTTTATTAATTTATTTCTAAGAAGGGTAATTAAATGAGAATATTTCTGTTTTTACCTGACTTTATATACACAAGGTCTACCCCCACTTATTTCTGAAGGTTCTAGAATGTAGCTATTATAACTATAATTTTGATAAGAAGCGAAATAAATACGTGACGATCTGACCTTATTGAAAACTATTTACACTTAAAATACTGAATTAGTTCCAATGAAACGGCATTACGACATTTGCTTTTTTATCTTTTACAGTACGAAGTTTTATAGCATTTCAACAATTCAAAGAAATAAGAATTATTTTATTTAACACAATGATGTGCAGGATCCTCGAAGCACCTAATATTGACGCTTCCTCTACAGGAATTTGGCAAAGGGAACTGTACATGATCCTAAGAAAGAACCTCTGAATCATCCTGTACACGTGCCTTTGTAAAGAAAATTGAGTCGTTGGTACCTGTACAGAAATTAGTACAGGTCCCTTACCAAAAAGCAACAAAGTAAACTTTGGAACGGTCCGGTACCGAAATAAATATAGGTTCCTTTACAAAAAGCCATCGCAAAAACTCGTGCCACTTACAGCTATTGAAGAAAATTGAGTCACGTGTTTCTGTACGGAAACTAGTACAGGTTCCTTACAGAAAGCCGACAAAGAAACTTTGGAAGGATGCTGTACAGAAATAAGTATAGGTTACTTTACAGAAAGCCATCCCAAAAACTCCTGCCGCTTACAGCTATTAAGAAAATTGAGACGTGTGTTCCTGTACATAAACTGGTACAGGGTTTCTTACCGAAAGTCTACAAAGGAAACTTTAGAAGGACCTGTACAGAAATAAATATAGGTTCCTTTACAGAAAGTCATCCAAAAACAAATTCCGCTTACAGCTATTAAAAAAATTGAGTCGTGTGTTCCTCTACAGAAACTAGTACAGGGTCCCTTACCGAAATTCCACAAAGGAAACTTTGGAACGATCCTGTACCGAAATAAATATAGGTTCCTTTACAAAAAGCCATCGCAAAAACTCATGTCACCCGAAGCTACTAGCTTGCCTTCCTTTCATTTCTTTCAAGATCCAACTTACTGTCGAGAGAGTCAAGCAACTAGTAAACCCTCATGTATTAGTTCCTATGTAAGTTCATGTATATGGTCCTGAACATGTTCATGTAAATAACCCACATCTCAGTTCCCTCTGTGAAGGACCTGTACAAGATAACTCAAAGGTAAGCGTGAATACATTTTTTGCAGTATCGTGTACAGGTTCCTTTGTAGGAACAAGTACAGGATCCTTAGCAGGATCTTGTACAGGTTCCTTTGTAAGATGATGTACAGTTTCCTTTAGAAGATCATGTACAGGTTCCTTTGTGGGATCATGTATAGGGTCTTTTGTAGGATCATGTAGAAGTCCCTTTATAGGATCATGTACAGGTTCGTTGGAAGGATCATGTCCATATTCCTTTGCAGTATCATGTCAATGTTTCTTTGCAGGATCACGTCATTTTTTCATGTACAGGTTCCTTCGTCATATTCCTGCACAGGATCCGCCGAGATTACATGTACAGGTTCGTGCAGAGTTTCGTGTACAAGAATATGTGCATGATCTCTGAGGTTTTTGTTTTTAAACATAAAAGGTTACAGCTGTTTCATTAAAAATCAGGGGAATGATAAAAAAAATCAAAAAATTCGAAAACTCATTGCTATTAGCAGTCAAAAATTTTCACCTTTAAAAATGTTTGAATTTTCGGTTATATATGCTTTGTGAGTTTATCACAAATAATTTATTTTTAAGTTATCGAAGTAAATTAAGTAATCGAATAATTAACAATTAATTTTTCATAAAAACCTAATCAATAATTTCTTGAAGTGGACTATAGAGTCCACAAATTTAAGTAACAATTTAAACAAATTTTTGTTTTATCTTCATATACTGATAATTAAGTGCATATTTATTTTAAATGCTTATTTCATGCTACATAAAAGTAAATTTAAACCTGTACAAATTTTTAACTTTTTAAGTAAAATCCTTGCATTTTAACCAACTAGTTGTTTGCAACTAAGAAGATCAACTTTTTGCCAAAAAATACGATTTGTCAACAAGATACGTGAAATCTTAATTAAAAAGTTGAATTTTCAAGTCAAAAAATTTAGTTTGAACCAAATATTTCAAGTTCAAACTAAAAATGTTATTTTTCAACTAGATAATACTGGAATAACCGAATTTCGACCAAAAAGATTATTTTCCAGCCCGGAAGATTAATTTATATCTAGAGAGATAATTTTTGTAATAAAAAAAAAGTTTTCAGCTAAAAACTGAGTATTTAAATCTTCAGTAAAAAAATCTAATGTTCAAACAAAGAGATGACTTTTCGATTTAAATTATGAATCCTGTAACAAAAAAAAAATTAACTAAAAAAAAAGAGTTTGACTTTTAACCAGGTAATTAAATTTTCATTAAAAAATGATAAATTCTGGACAAAAAATATAGTGTTTAGTATTTTA
>JAWWLR010000054.1:42085815-42101178 GCA_035041075.1 Acraspis erinacei
TGATCAAAATATTAATAATCATCTTCTTTCAAAAAGTTCAGATACGACACGAAACATTGACTATAAGTTTCATCAAGTAAGCGCAAGATGTCGACAGCATTATTCAGCAAATTGACTAGAAGCTTCATCAAGTGGTCGATAGAGGCATGGCGTTTAGCTGAACTGGGACAGCAAGTTTATTATAAGAGTATTTTTACGCCTAACATCTCGAAAATATTGCAGATGTTCCGCAGTACTATCTTATACATTAGGCATCATTGCTTTAAAGTCTATTTTTGTTTGTGTACGAGACTTGATTTTTACTTATTTTAAACCTAACCCTTCCCCCTCTTGTCACAATTTGTGACATTATGGTAACCCACCCACTTCTAAATTTCATGGCCACTGAAGCTGACCCCCTCAAATTTTTAAATACGAACAATAAATTTAGTTTTATATAATCGGTAATCGGAAAATGAATCATTAGTTTAAACTATGTCATATTACTAGTATAAAATTATGTTAATTTAATTTTTTACCAATTTTTTTCCATTTGAGAATATTGATATAATTGGATGATAAACTTTCACGACAGATTAATTTAACATTAATAGAATTTAATTAAAAAATTCAGCTATGATCCGTTAAAAGTTAATTTTTTAATCTGCCATTATATTTTAATCAATTTTTCAGGATGTCAAACTATTTCATAAAAACTTTAGATATTTTAAACGATTTTCATAGATTTTGGGGTATTTTAAAAGATTCCCAGGAATTTGGAAGAGCATGCTTCACTGAATTTTCCAGAAATTTTAGAAATGTGCAAGAATTTCAATGATTTTAAAATATTGAAAATTGTTTAAAAGATTTTCGAGGATGACAGTACTTTTTCTGAATTTTAAAAGATCTCAAAAAGGTATTTAAATGAATTTCAAGAAACTTCACGGCATTTCAAAGGATTTTATAATTTTTACGGAAATTTTAATTAACTTATTTGAAAGAATTAAGTGATTTTGAAGTATATTTATAGATTTAAGAAGGTTTTCAATATTTCAAAGCATTTCCAAAGTTTTGTAAAATTGGAGATATTCTAAATAATAATTAATTTATGAGGATATTTAGAAAGATTCGAAGAAATTTCAGTAGATTTCAAGGAATTTTACAGATTTTTAAATATTTTAGGATATTTGAAAAAATCCCAAATAATTTTCAAGAACTTAACAAAATTGTAAGGGTTTTCAAAAGGGTTACAAAAATTGGAAATATTTGAGTTATTTTTAAAGGCTCCGAGCAAGTTTCAAAAGATTAAAAAATTCAAGGACTTCTATTACAAAATGTTTTATTATATTTTGCTTGGTAACTTTCATTGTAGAAAAAGCTGCAATGTTTCTTTAGTTTTAATAACAAATGGCTGATTTTATTACTCAAAAGGTGCTTCATAACTCTGCTTAATTGTTTTAATTATATTAAATCGAAATGATTAAAAAAAATTTGTAAAAAATAATCTCTGTATGAATGTCAATAATAATTTAAAAATAACAGCCAAACTAACGAAGACATGATAATGACAACTGGACGAGGAAGAAACAATTAAATTTTACAGAGCGGCGCAAAAAATATTATGTGATAGTTTTTGTATAAAATATTGATAAAATTGAAGCGTCAAAGCTAAAGAGTTCTAAGTAAAATCAAGCGAATTTTACAGTAGAAGCAAAAAATTCTGCGAGAGCAACAATTTTTAACTGATTGAGTACGCTATTTTTTTGTATACGTATATGGAACAGTTTCATAATTATTGTATAAAAAATACATTAAGGTAACTGCAGATACATAATAATCTAATAAAAATGGCGAAAGAGGATCATTTTTTAATACAAGAGAAACATTTTTTAATTGTAATAATAAAATCTCCAATTATGAAATACTTCTCAAAATCCTATGATGTCCTGTTGTAGTTCGCATGTATTCCAACAGAGCAGTATTAAATGTTTTGAGGAATAAAATGAGACAAACATTCAAACAATTATTGTTAAATAAACCATTTTTGCTTAAACTACTTTTTTTTATAAAGTGAGCATAGGCTTCATTTTTAAAATTCGCATGAATTAAATGTGTCAGTTTTTGTTAATTTTATTCATCCTTAAACTATCTTTTCCAAGTTCTATCAGCATCTTTTAATTTCTTCAGAGGATTTAAGACATGAAAAAATAAAATAAAAATAAGGATTTGTAATTTTAAAGCGAAATTTTTTGAATAATTAAATTTTATCTGTTTCATAAAAAAATTTTAGACTGAAACATAAAGTTTTGCATTTCTGTTCTAAAAAATGGATGAACTCACTCTATAAGCTGGAGAGTAAAATTTTTGCAGCTCGTAATTAAGTTTTACGTGCGAAGTGTATTCATTAAATCACTATCCTATTTCGTTGTTTCTACTTTTCAGCAATTTCGGTTTGTAAAAAATTCAGAAAGTTGAAAATTTTAAAAGTCAGAAACGAGAAAACGCTAACTTCATTTTCGCGCTCTAGAATAAACTATGTGCCTAGATAAAGCGAAAATGAATGCAATGCAGTGTGTGCGAAGTGCTGATGCACTGCTTGCTAACTACTTCATTTTTTCGATGTATAAAAAGCATTTTACTCGGTGAGTTAACAAAGCTCCTAACGGTTTTCAAACAAAAAGAAGAAGGAAATTTGAATAGAGTTATCAAGCAGAAGCAGAATGAAAGCAAAATAAAAATTGCGCTTCCTGAAACTTGGTTCATAAAGATGGTTTATTAGCATTATGAACTATGACAAAGCATAATTGAACAACTTATTTTTCTTTCAGTGATTTTCTCTTTCTAATTTTAATGATTCTTCATTTAAAAAATGCATTAAAATTATTTTTGTTTTATAAGCGGATGCTGTGCTAAAGAGACAAAGTCTCGTTAGGGGAGAAGCTGTAATTCTCTCGATAATTTGGCGTCATTCTTGTCTCTTTCTTACCCGATAAAATATGACTGCAAATTACCCCTATGAACTAAGGCGGCGACCGAAAATTAAGGGAGAACCAGAAATATATCGACCTTTGCAAATTGGTACCGACAGAGTTTGGGGAAATTTTGATTTATTTGCCGGCAATCTCGAAAATGGTATTGAGATCAAACTAATGAGAAAAGCATTCACTATACTCAGGAACACAAAAAGAGATAAATTATTCAATCAATCACGAATTAATTATTTTTTATGTGCTGAGACGCATTTCATATAACTTGATCTTCATTTCTTTATAAGAATGAACCCAAAACAATTGGGCTCATAGTTTCCTTTTCGATTGTTTAAACATTGGAAACGATATTGTGATACAATTGAGATTTTTTATTTTTTTATAATCAAATAAAGCGCTTAGTTAAATGAGTATTAAACTTCTTATGCTAGCACGTGGCGATGAAAAATATATCTATTTTATAAATATTCCTTATTACTTACCTCGCAAAATCACACGTGGGTAATACTCATTATCATTCGCTTGTATTTCAGCGGCACAAAATACAAATTATTAACACTTATATTCACTATAACCGATTCTGAATTATCCACAATGTCGTAAATTCATCTTAAATTTTTTATTTAAGTAATGTTTACACAATATTTTAATGCCAACAATCACTAGTAAATTCACTGCGTCTAGTACTACATATGTGAAAAAACCAAACGATTTTCTTCTTTATTATTCACATACTACAATTTACTATAACAATAAATTATTGATTACCCTTACTTGATCAATTGTAAAATTTCCCATATTTATAAATAAAAAACGTCTTTATTCAAGCTTTTGAAAGAAGCGAGATTTGAACTAAAGAAAAATTTCTCGAAGCTCGAAATAGAAACAAATCTAAAAAGTTTGAGAAAGTGTTGATAAACAATAAAACGAGCTTTTAACTTGCTCTTTAAAAAAAATGTATACGTGCACTAAAATTGAAATTTATTTTGTAAAAGAAATGCTGGGAAATTATTATTTTCCTGCGAATTTTCGCAAGCGCCCTAATACGAGAGCGAAAGGTAGGGCGTCGCGACGCGATTTGCACTGACTCGTGGATTGTCCGTTACCCGCAGAAGCTAGGAGCAACCCTCTGCCACCCACTTTCGGTTCAACCCGCGACTGCGCATGTGTTTTACGTAGACTGTGCCCTATCCTAATTCTGGTATAAGTAAGTGTGGCTTCTTCTGCCTGAAAAAGAAAAATTGCCTAAAGCAAGGTTTCTAGTCTTGTACTTATTTCAATTTTT
Organism: Acraspis erinacei; assembly: GCA_035041075.1. Classification (NCBI taxonomy): domain Eukaryota; kingdom Metazoa; phylum Arthropoda; class Insecta; order Hymenoptera; family Cynipidae; genus Acraspis; species Acraspis erinacei. The sequence continues at coordinate 42,090,067 of JAWWLR010000054.1, forward strand.
CTCAAGAGGAAAAAATAAACTTAATCTTGTTTCACAGTGGAAAACAAGCTTAATTAAATAGTAGAACTTAAAGCAGAAAAATAAAAATATTTTATCTATTTGCTCACAACTATTTTGAGCCAATGGCAGCAATAATAATTATTATTGTATTGAGGGTGGCAGTATAGAATTAGATAGTCAAATGGGCACAAAAAAAACATTTTTTTTAGTAGCGGTTTTTAATAGCGGGTACAAGTTGTATTTGTCCGAAGCCCTTGAAATTTTAGTTAGAACAGATAATATCTTCTGCTTTGTGTATGGACTTGAAAATGTAGAATACTTTTCGAATGGGCCGAAAATGATATTCAAATTTGTGTAGTTACAGTTTCTCTCAGTGAATAATAATATTTAATTATAAATTAAAAACAAAACTTTCTTTCAATATAGAACTATATTTTAATGCGCAAAACAACGAGTTTCTTTAGCATGTCACTGCTTCGTTATCATGAATAATAAATTTCTTCCCGGTTTCAAAATTCGTAATTTGGAATTTTTTGCGCAGTTTTTAGAGATTGCAAACCAGAAACAAAATTTGCTGTATGATAACAAAAGAATGGAATATTCCTTTTGATCAAAGCTAACGAAATTTCAAGCACGATGTGTTAAATTTTGTGCTATAGGAAATTTTGTGCATAGGAAAATTAAATAAAAACTTTTAATTTTAATTTTCAAATTCATACACAGAAAAAAATATATTGCCCCATTGAAATAATATTTGGAAAGCTTACTACTGTTGAGCAAATACAAGTTTTTCTGCTCTTCGATAAAGAGGGTTTTCAAGACAACTCTAATATATAACGAACAAAATGGACATTTTTCAAAAGATCGAAAAAATATTCCGTAAAATCGAAATTTTTTACATTAAGATAAAACCAGTGAATACTTCCTAGCCGAAGTGTTATTGAATCAAAGCCAAAAAGTTTGATACAAGAAATTTGTCAAGGCTTAAGGATATCGATGTGGAAGCTAACAATCTCAAATTGATATTAACCTGAAATTGAATCAGTATTGACAGCGGATTTCGCCACGAAATTAAATTAACAATTTTTAAATAATATAAAATCATGTTTCTGAGATAGTAAGTTCCTGAATACGGATAATAAAAATTGTATGTAAGAAATTAAGCCAATTCCGAGAAAATCACCGGAGAATTTTCAGATTAAATGTTCATGTGTTTTCAAAATCGGCTCTGGACAGTGATAAAAAACATTTTAATTTTTTGCAAACATAAAAACTTTCTATTGACATATAGAGATGCTAATGAGAATAAAAAAATATTTCAACCCAAAAATGTGATTTTGATTGTAGTTATTATGATTTGCCTAACTAATCACGTTTCACTAATCCTATCAAATTCTCTTTCCCGTTGAAGTTCTTCCTATTAAAGTGCGATTTAAGAAAATTTTAAATTGGCATATAAATTTCTGTTCATGTTAGATCAACATAACAATAATTTTTATCTAACTTGAAAATCATTTAAAATTATATGCGGTTTTGAGGAAGTTACTTAAAAACGATCTTATTACAGCTAGAGTTACTTTGTGAAAATAGAAACTTGTCGCATTCCCTGCCACGGATTCGAATAACTTGAAGTTCCTTTTTTGAATGAAAAGATGTATTGCATTTATAAACAAAATAATAAATTGAAATTGAAAATCTATACAATTGAATAAATTTCAATCTTCATAATAGAACTATTACAAAACGAGTATTTAAAAATACTTCAATGTGAAGTAAAAGCATTGAATGCTGAAAGATATTTAATTTAAATTATTCAAAATTTTAGGAATTTTAAATTTCAAATAGTTTAAATATAAGAATTTTCAATTTAACATTTTCAACAGTAAACTATTCCAAGAAAATGTTCAAGCTTACATACATTTGAAATTTAAATCTTAAAAATTGATTTGTTTCAAAATTTAATCCTTTGCAATTGTAACTTTTCAAAATTATAATTATCATATGTTTAACACTGAACATAACTTAAAAGCGGAAAAATACACTCCCATCCAGTACAATTTAAAAAGCTGTAATTTTTATTATTTAAATTATAAATTTCTTCCATTTGGAAGATTTATGATTCATAACTTGACCTATCTCAAAATATGTTAATAATTATTTTATGGTATGATTATTAATTCTATTTCAGAGTAATTTCAATTGAGTTATATACTATAATATGATAAATTAGGCAATCGAAGCAAGACACGTGTAATAAGCGTGTCTAGGACACTATTTTGACTATTTATTTAAATAAAGGAATTCGAGAAGCTGCAAATTTAAATTTGACTAGATTAAATTGCTGCATTTTTTTAGCACACTTCGTTAAATGATTTAAAATCACAGTAATCTGCGCATAATTAATATTTGGAAAATCATTTATTAACATTTCCATTACCCGGAGATACTGCTGACAATTCACAAATCAATTTTCGATGCAGGTATTAGCAAATACAAGGAAATTATATTAAAATGCAATATACCTGCAATTATGCTCAAATGCGGTATACACTATCAGCATCCGTAAAATTGCATGAGTACAATTACCGTAATGTCATAACCATTTTACAATCAGCAGACTAAATGGTTGATTCGTTCATTCAATTACAATAAATGGAATCTCGTCAAAGTATTTCGAGATTGACTTTTCGTGTTAATACTAAAAAAGTGTATTTCGTAGGATTAAAAAATGTGGAAAAATGTAATCAAGTTAATTTGTGTTTATATTCTCGTGGAGGATTTTAATGGGTTTGTCGGTTTAGGAGTTTCAATAGTATCAGCAACATAGAGATTTGGTCAGCGCGAAACTGTGGAAATTAAAACTCGTGTAATTTACAATCGTCGCTTAAATCCCCATGGCGTTTTCAACAGTCGACCCGGAACTCTATCAGAACTATTCTACCTACGCGTAATCTCCAGGGTAATCTTAATTTTCAAACGTGAAACCATGCTTGCCATGTGTGTGTATTATGCTGTACAAACTGTATTTTCACAGTCCGTAGTATATCGTTTTTTCTATTATATGTATTATTATCTCACTAATCTGGAGGTAGAGTATAATTTTTCAAAGTTTATCATAAAGAGGACAGCTGAAATTTTTTCTAATTAAGATAAAATCAGAATTTAAGTTATTCCAAATCCTCATAGAGGGAGATAAGTAACGATACAAATTATCAAATATAATTTTTTCACATATTTTGATATAATTGGACCCTATCGATTCGAAAATACAATTTTTAATAAATTTCTATGTGTGTGTGTTTTAATTTTTTCTATTCACCATATTTCGAAAAATAAAAGAGCTGTGATCGTGAAATTTGGAACGAATGTAGTTTCAACTCATACCCAGGTCTAATAGGATGTTGACCTTGATCAATCACTCGCGAGGGGTTTTTTCTTGTGTGCAGTGATAAAAAATTATACCTAGTTTATATGTAAAATAGTAGATTGTGTATCAAGGGCGAAAATACGGTTATTTTGACGAGTGTGAATTTTCCAGAAGAGCGAGCGAGTGTGGCACTCACACGATGAAAAATGCCGTACGCCCTTGATACACACTATAATTTTTGTCCTAACCTTCTTGAAAACAAGCATGTGGAGCAGATAAACGAATTTGGTGTTCTTGACCATTTTAAATTATAATTAAAAGGAAGATATGGCATACTTAGCAGAAGTGAGACTGTGGGGTACACAGATTTAATTTTTCTAAAGATAAATATAATTTTTTCTATTGGACGTAAACTTCCATGTAGCCGGCGTAAAGTTGTATTTAGCGGGTGTAAAGTTTCATATAGCCGGCGTAAAGTTTCTTGTAGCGGGCGTAAAGTTTCATGACGGCCCGGCGGTGGTGAGCGCATGTGCGAATCTCGCATGGGCAGTAAGCGGCCACATTACGCCTTCTTCACGTGCATGCAATGGTGCGTTTTCAAGGGGGGTCGGACAAAAAAATTTTTATATATAAAATGTAATAATACGATATGTAGCGTACTTGATGAATTTTCTTATAACTCACCAGTAATGATTAATGAAGTTTAAAAAAATTTGTATTCTGTTTATATGAGAGAAACTTTGTTCATATTAAGAATATTACAATGCTGTATCTGACATGTTTGTTCGCTTCTTCTAGATACTTCAAATGACCTATCGAAGAATCTTCTATGAACTCTTATGATCTAGCAATACCGATTTATAAATTTATAAAGTATATTGTTTATCTTGTTGATATGGTAAAAATTATTTTAATAATGGGAATACAACAGTAATGTATTTGATATATTTGTTCACGTCATCGAGACAAATTGCTTCTCCAAATTAGGAACCTTTCATGATCTACCATAATCTACTAATATAGGTTTTAAATTTTGTAGCAAAATTATTTTTCTCGCTTATAGGAGGATTTTTTTATTTTGGAAATATAGCAGAACAGCATTTGATGTAACCTTTCGCGTCTATGAGACACGTGGATGGATCTATTGATGAAGTTACGATGAAAATTCTTGATTAATAATTAGCTACTTAGAAAGTTTCAAGAAAAAGTTGCATTTTTTCTACGAGATTTCAATTTAAAATATAAAACTACCTTAATTTAAAAAGTTGGATTTTAAATGGCTTTTGAATGAATTTAATAGATTTTAATAGAGGGTTTACAAAAATTTGAAAGGGTCTGCACACATTACCAAAATTTAAGAGATATAAGAATTCGAAATATAACACAAAAATACTAGGGTTTTAATTAATTTTAGAGATTTTAAGGGATATTTACGGATTATAAATAATTTGTATTAAAGTTGAAAGATTTCAAGGTTTTTTTTATTGTTTTAAGGTATTATAAGGAATTCCGCAGACAAAAATTTTGATATAGGAACTTTTTTAAGTCCAGCAAACGGTAATGGCACAGAAAATAATTCTTTGAATTACATTTTTGATGAAAAAATTTATTTAAAAAAATTTTTAATTCATGTTTCCACATAGTCTGAAATGGCGTCAAGAATTTATTTTATTTGAAGAGTTAAACTATATCGATAGTGTTTATTTCTATTTTCACGGTGGGTGTAAAGTATTTATCTCCTGATCGGTGCTACCTTCTCTGGTGATATTGCATATTCTTTGAAAAATGGAAAATTATTTCAATAAAAAAACAGATTTCAAGTAACAGGTCCAAAAAAAAGAATAATTAGAAAGAGGAAATATAAGTACAAAATCATTTGCATCTTACCCCTCCTAAGGATTTGTTAGATTTTCCAGCCCCCCTCTCCCAAAAAAAGAAGGCCTTACGGAATTACTTAAAGGCTCTCTAAGATAAAGAAGAGAATAGTACATATAGGAGAAAACTCTGGAAAGAAAAAGTCTCCCTAAAATTGCGATCACCAATGCTTGCAAGCACCTAAGACCCTGGTAAAGCGGACAGGGAAGAATTAATGCGGGAAGACAAAGCACGGAGGTGCGATGAAGCGTTGTTCCTTTTCGATTTTCTTGAATCCCATGAGACCACCTCAAGTTTCCCAACCCTCAGTTCTCGTTACGGTTCCGGGCAAGCTCCTTAATCAGCTGGGTGCATTTTTCTCCTTTGTAAGTGGCGATTCTCTTATCTTGATACCCTCTCTTTCACTTTAAACACCGTAAGTTCCGTCATGATCGTTTGAGGCGTCTTTTTCAGAAATAGCGGAAGGAATCTGAAGTTTCGAATAGTTAAAATTGTAAAAAGTTAAAGATAAAATAAAAATTCTTTTGAGACAGAAATTAGATAAATATATATTATATTGTAGACAGCTAAATTTTTTGGATAGATATTAGAGCTACTGTGTTAATAAGGATGACTCTCAGAACAAAAGTTTCGATTTTTTGCAGCCCCCCCTATTTTTTCTTGACTTTAAGAAACACACATTTTTATCATTTCTGCCCATAACGGGAAAGTCTATGATAAATTATAGGTAAAATTATTTTATGATCTCATGAAAACTCTTCAATGAATACGAATCCATGATTAATTTGTTTATTTTAACCTTCATCAGCCTCTTTCATTGTGTCTCAAAAACGACGACATTCAAGTGTAATAAGAATTTTGCGGCATATTTGACTTATTTATTACTTTTCTATCATTTTTAATTTATCCCTATGAATGAATGAATTAAAATTTTGGATGTAAAAGTTAATCAATCTTTTATTTCTTAAACCGTTTTTGTTCATTTTAAAAACTTTATTTCCATGGTGCTATTTAACGAACCTGGATATCGTGAATTATTTTTATCCGAATATATTTATTTCTTGATAAAAGCTACTTAAGGGGATCAGCAATTTTGAGGTTATTTTTTGTGTTGTATGAATTATAATTAAACTGTTATTGATAAAAAATGGTTAATTTTTCATTTTCATCAATGAGAAGGTATTATTTTTTATGTGAAAAATGAATATCACGGATTCCATTAAATGTTCATATTTTGATGCCCCTGGGCTCGAAAAAATAATTTTTACGTTGATTTTTATCTGTCGGTGTTGTCATTGTTGTCGTTGTTGTCAAAGTCTGTAAAGAGGGTAACATTTGAAAAATAGTAATTTCGAAATTTTCCAGATCATTTTTTTCAAGATTTATAAATTCCATATATATTCGTAATACTCAAAAAGGCAAACAATTAGTCCTTATGACTTTTTTGATGAAATAAAAATTACCAGGGATATAGAATTTACAAAATTTTATACATGAAAATTTTAAGCCAAACAACGCATGATATAAAAAAGTCAAGAAAAGAAAAATATTGCTTTTTAAGAGCCCTACGAGATTATCATGAAATTTTTTGTAATTTTCTTGAAAAATCAAAAATTCTAATTTTCATTGCACAGAGAATAATCAAAAAACAAAAATTCTATTTATAGTGAAACTGTGTAAAATACGAAGAAAGATGGAAAAAACAAAATTGTGATTCCAAATGATCTACAAATTTCTTATTAAACACTTTTTAACAGGACGCATCGTTTTGTTTTATCCGTAAAAAACAATTTAAAAATTAAAAAATTGAATTTTTTGACAAAAGCAACAAGCCACGGAAAAAATAAAGACACAACAGTTGATCACACGAAAAATATCTACGTATTTATTGTTATTCATTTTTTGTTAGAATGCGTAGTTTTTATTCTAATTGTATAAAATAACATTCAAAATAAAAAAAGTAAATTTTTGGAAGAACGGCACAAGCTATGAAAAAAAGAATTAGACCAGAATTGGGCACCTAAATCACATATACATAATTTTTGAATGATCACTTTCTTGACTGACTAGAATTTTTGATTTTAATCGTAAACAATTACATTAATAATAACAATGAATGTAACGGTTTGATTGTTTATACAAGAATACTATACATGTGTTGATACTAAAGAGTATAAACTTTCATAAATTATCAGAAGAATAGCCCTTGCTTTCTTTTTTATTATTTTAGCTAATACGTACTATGAAATACAATTATAATATAGAAATAAAAAAGAATTAATAATCATGCAAGAAGCGTGCGTGTCTATTTCTAGTTTTAAAATGAGTAGTTTACATAGATAGATAAATGTTTATTTTTCAGCCTGCTGGCCTTAAAAAATTGGTTTGCTAAAACTTGCCTTTTTAAAGAATTTCATTACAACTAACTTTTTAAAAACTAACATCCATCGACACTTTATCTCTAAGCCGACCTTGCCTTCCTCGCTTCGCATCGCCTGGCATGCATGTCGATATTTTCTCACCTCGCACGCATGACGCTACTTTCTCGCTTTGCCCCGCACTACCAGTCTCTGTCTTAATAAGGATTAATCTACTATTTAAAATATGTACAATTTTCTCACATCTACATCCTCTCCTATATACAATCTTTCCTTCTCCATTCCTCTTCTGCCTAACTTATCTTCTTCCACATCTTACCCACCATACACTTCACCCATGCAACTGCCCTTTTGTCCCCCCCTTAAATGCAACAATACCTCCATGCTTATCCCACTCCATTCCGCCTCCTCACACTCCTCCAACCAGTTCTCCACTTTTGCACCCCCCTTCCCGCATAATTCACACATCCTCTTCTCTCCAGAAAGCCAGAACCAGTTATAACTCTCATTGCATCCGCATCTCATTCTCGCTATAAGTTCCTGAATTCCTTGCTCTCCTTTCTCACACAAATATGGAGCTCTCTCTCGCTTAGCATAATCCACACATAGTTCCCCTTAAGCTTTGACTCTCTTATTCTATCCTCCCCTGACTCCTTCTCTCACGCCATGCTGTTTCTTTTATCCAACTCATATATCCTCCTTCCTTCCTCATGCATCCTTCTCACTACATCCATCTGTAATGTATTCGTTCTAAAATACCTTTCCCTTCCCTCCTCCACCCTTCTGCCCCTACGTCTGTTCTCCTTCTCCCACCAACATCTCCTAACCAGATTACTTCCCTCCTCTTTTAAAAATTTCTCCTCATATTTACACGCTCGGCTTTTCGCTATAATCCCTAAACTCGTTCTTCCTGTTTCCCTCCGGAGCATATAGTTCGGCGTGTTCCTTGCTAATCCTAGTCTCCATTTTACATACCTCTCCTGTATTATATTTACCTCCTTACTTACCTTCCACCCCCACACCTCCACTCCGTAAAATAAGACACTCATCACTAGCGAATCAAACAATTTCATTCTCCTTACAAAATCATCTGCAAACAACCTCTTTCCCAGACCCCACACCTGCCTCATCACCACATTTGCTCTTCTCACTCTCTCTTTTATATTCCCATCCACTCCTCCATTCCTCCAAAACAGGCAGCCCAGGTACACAAACTCTTTCACCCCCTGTACCGCTTTTCCCTTCCACCTCCACTCCCCTCCCTTATCTCACCCACCTCATGAGGTCGTAAATATGTATAATTATTATCATCGCAAATGAACATAATGATTCAGTAACATGTAAGAATTTGAATGTGACGAAGTTCCCGGCGCAAAAATGTTGAGTGCAAAAAAATAAAAGGCTCAACTTTTCTTACAAAAAAATCACTCGAACAATAATTTTGGTGAGTATGGTCTGGTAGTTGGATGGTCTTTTTCTCACCTATTTTGGATAAAATTTCAAAAAGTTTCAGCTTTTTCAAAATCTTTGAAAACTTTTTTTTCAAGATTGGAAAACTCTGTTTAGTCATTCCTGGTCTTCGGGAACCCAAAAAATGTATCCGCATGACTTTAAAAAAAAGAAAATTATCAAAGTGATGGCATTTCAAATTAAAAAAAAAGAACGAAAATTATCTGTTCATGCCAAACAACGCACGGTATGAAAAAAGTAAGGAGAAGAACTTTGCTTTTTGAGAGCCCTACAAGATTATCATAACAATTTTTTGAATTTTTTCGAAAAATCAAAAATTCTAATTTTGATCACACAAAAATTACGAAAAATAAAAAATTGCATTTGGTGGTTAAACGTTGCCAGATACAAGATAGCACAAGATACATCATGAGAGTCGGTTCGTTAAAGCTTAAAGAGCTTTAACAAAAGAGAATAAGAACGTGCCCTGCATTTTTTCAATCCTTTTTTTAACTGAAAATTTAACTATTCCATTTTTTATTTAACATTTATCTTTTTCAGTTGAAAATTAAACTATTTGATTGAAAATTTCTGTATATTGTTAAGACTTTGTCCTTTTTGATAGAAATTCAATCTTCTTTGTGAATAATTCATTTCTTTATCTTCGAAAATAGTTTTTTTATTTAAAATTAAATAATTTAACTGAAATTTTAACTATTTCATACTTGATTAAACATCAACCTTCTTCAGTTGATGATTCAATGATTTTTTTTTAATTTCTGTATTTTTTCTGTAACTTTGTTTTTTGTGGTAAAATATTAACGTTTTTGGTACCTAATTCACCATTTTAGTTAAAAATTGAACTACTATACAATTGGTTGAAAACTCGTTTTTTCTTTCGCAGAAAAATAATTTTCTGCAAACAAAATTTTAATAATTCAGGTTAAACTTTAACCATTGTTGTTTCAAAACTGATATTTTTTATTTCAAAATTGCACCATGTCGTTCAAAAGTTCTCTTTTTTAGTTCGAAATGCAAATATTTCGTTAAAAATTGGTCTTTTATTGAAAAATCGGCTTTTTGTTAGAAAATTAATCTTCTTGTTTGAAAATTTCTCTGTTTGTTTGAAAATTCAACTGTTTGTTTGTTCATTTTTTGGTTAAAAATAAAACAGCTTTATCAAAAGTTAAATTCTTTTGTTAAAATTTCATCTCTGGTCGGAAACTTAGCTATTTTCTTGAAAATTCGTGTAATTGTTGGTTGAAAATTAATTTTTTTAATTGGAAATTTAACTATTTTATCTTTGGTTGAAAATTCATCTTTTTAGTTAATAATAAAACTACTTGATTGAAAGTTATACTCCTTTGTTAAAATTTCCGCTTTTTGGTTATATATTTACCATTGCAGAAGTTAAATGAAGTAAGGGTAGGTATCCTTGGTCAAAATTAATTTTTTTCTTTTTAAAAATCTGTGTTGATAGAGAATTCAACTGCGTGGTTGAAAATTAAACTAATTTTACCTAAATTAGTTTTTTTGGTTTAAGATTCATCATTTTGATTAAAAATTCAGCTTGTTCTTTGAAATTGTAACTATTTTGTTGATAATTTATTTTGATGAAAATTCGTCTCTTCTAATAGAAAGTTAATCTTCTTGGTCGAAAATTTATTTGTGTTAGTTAGGGATTTAAATATTTTTCAGAATATTTGCGCTTTTTGACAACAAATTTACACGATGAGATTTTTGGTTGAGACTTCATGAATTTTGGTTAAAAATTCAACTGGTTGGTTGAAAATTGAAATATTGTTTCAAAAATTCATTTTTGTGGTAGAAGGTGCATCGTTTTAGTCAAAAATTCATCTTTTTTGTAGGAAAAAAAGTCTTGTTGAAAATTGTGCTTATTTGACATAAAGCTACGAACATTTTTGAATTTTCTAAAAGTGGTAGAAGAAAGTTAATCCGATTTGTCACCCCCGTGAAATTGGCCCCCCGAAGTTCACATTTTTTAAATTTTCCATTCAAATACGTTTGTACGTCGTTTGTACT
>JAWWLR010000054.1:42161691-42176470 GCA_035041075.1 Acraspis erinacei
TTATACCAATGTGAACTAGAGGACGATTATCGAAACTTATTTTCTTACAATACTCGTTCTAAATCTTCCTTTTCAAATTTGAGCCAATCCGGAATAACACTCATGTTACTTATTTTGATATAAAAGTATAAATTAAATTTGAAACCAATTTTTAACTGATAAACAAATTAAAGTGTTATAAACTATGAGCCACAAATAGTGGCTACCTGACCTTTCGTATAGAGCAGAGAAGGAACTAAACTAAAAGGGTTCGGAATCAGGTCAAGATGACCATTCGCAAATAATAATTCAATAAATATAAAAGCAATCATAATTTATTATTCATAGAATAATACATGCTGTATCGTTTAGCGGCTTACATAATGTACCTTGGTTTTTAACAATTTCTATAATTATTTAATATTTCTTGTAAAAATAATTTCGGACAAGCTTAAGTATCGAAAAAAAGATTGGGTAGTATATCTTAAGCAATTCAGCAAATTCAAACTCAACAAAAACCATTTTTCAAAAACTTATTGTCTAAAAGACAAGAGTTTCCCTCTGGCAAAAAAAATTAATTTCTACTACGACGTGATAGAGAAAACGGTATTTTTAATTAACAAATTGATAACTTTTAAACTCTTAGTCACAAAGAGTTCGATGATGGCTCATTTTAAAGCCTATTTTTTACAAATCATTTTCTTCATGTTTCCATGCATTCCGATACTAAATACAACAATCCACAAAAAAGGTCTGGCACTTAAAACACTAGTTGATATTTCCTTATCAGAGTTCAAGATAGAGATTTTTTAAATCTGATTTTACATTTAAAAAAATAATATAGTCTAATTTCGATTCCAGCAACTGAGTTAACTATCCTAAGGGCCTCAAAAAACTTATTTTATTTAAGTAAATAAATCTCATTTAATTTTTATTCTTCGCAGTTCAATATTCATTTCAATTAAACAGGGAAGAGCATAAATGCAAACACACAAGTTTTGAAAACATTTTTTAACACCCCTTTTTAACACAGATTAATAAATCAAATATAGAATTACTCACTGACAGTAAATGTCTACAGAAAGTGTGAAGATGCAAATCAACTGTTAATCCGTGACGGGTATGAACGACTTGGAAGCCGAGCGGTAGATACAATTGGATCATTTTTCCGTATTACCGGTTCCGGAAGATTTAAGTTTGCTTTTATATTATATTCATCCGGGCGTCCGTATAAGTTAATGCGACAGTCGAGTCCGCGGTTATATTCACTTGTGATCCTCAGCTTGAACCTTGTGAATCCTGTACCATAGTCAAGTTTTTTCACAGTTGCTTTTCCCTTGTCATTTCTATCTTCAACAACAATTTTATGAATGGTTGCCCCTTTTTCTGCGTACAAAGTGTCCTCCCAATGAGTCCACCACCCAGGTATGCGTTTTTCTATAACAAGTTTCCCATTAAGAGATCGGTCTTTATCAAGTATTTCTCCAACGTCGTAGATGATTGTATGGTTTTTAACGTCGTTTGGCTGCATAACTGGTCTCCCATCTGATTTATATTTTGATGTACTGCGCAAGAGGATTAAACTTTTTGGAACCTTAGGTGATGATGGAATTACATTTAGCGCCAACATTATAATAAATATGAAAGAGGATATCAGCTTCCACAGCGTCATTTTCCATATATTTCAGATTATAATTAATTAAGTTTTCAGTAAAATTTTTTTCCTTTATGATTATGAAACTAACTAAACTTTCTCATGAATCAGGAAACAAATGTTAAGATGTGATCTGTGTGACAAGCTTTTATACAAACCATTGCTAAATTTACATAACCGAGTTTCCATAAGCTCATATGACTTGCGTTCACGAAAGAGTAAAAACAAAAAATACTTGAGGTCATATCCCAGTAACTTTTATAACAAGTAATATTTTTATGTTGATTCGAGTTTGAGGAGTATCAAACACAATACATCTTTCATGATAATGGGAACGGAAGTTAAGGCAACGATTACAGTTGCTAACTCAAACACTATATTTCATCAGTTAATTAAACAAATCAATGTTTATCTTATGTACAAACAGATCTAAATTATGTATACTCATACTCAGGCGTCAGGTCCAAAAATGCATTGCAAAAAATTTTTACACTCTACAACGCAAGTTACCCCAACACCCACCGTTTATATTTCAAATATTAACACGTGCCACTGGGCACTTCAAACTCCCATTTTATTAACATGGGGAAATTTTGGATTTTTTCTTAAAATTGAAGTCATGGACCCAAAACTAAAAAAAAACACATTTTAAATATTATTGTTTATTCTTAGCATTTTATATCATATTTTTCATGTAAGTAATTACTAATGGACAATTTTAATATTCTCAATAACTTTCTGAACAATTTTTAATTGTTCAAATAAAGGTAACTTATGAAACAATTATTTATACCCACTAAATGTAAGCAATAATTGTATTTTCTGATTGAAATGTAATAGTTGACCATTTTTTGGAGTGGTGCATTTTTTAAAAACATTATGTAATTATTTAAACAATTAACTATTGTTTATTTACAAAAATTCTAAAAATAGAGACAGAGATCTCCAATATCTTTTCAAATTGGTATTAGATGCTAATTTTTGTTGAAAAATTACAAAATTTTGATACATTTCTTCTACTTTTTAACAAATCTCTATTTGTTTAAATCACGTTTAATTACGCAGGCATTTTTTTCGATAACTTTAAAGAAAGGAAATAATATAAATTACATACAATTATTTTTCTGATTGTATATGTGGATCATTGACATAAAATATAACACATAGAATTATTTTCGTTAATATACGTTGATATATATATATTGTGTCATTCATTATCTTAGCATTATATTTATAAAAGATTTTCAAATGCTATAATGAAATATAATCTATATCCATTTTATATTCAGCCCCATTACAACGACGATAAAAAACATTATATTATATTAAAAATTTAATTTTTTGGTCATATTTGGGGCGTTGTAAGGGGTTGCGCGTCGGAGTTCAATTTTTCAAAAATCCAAAATTTGTGAACATGTTAATCAATTATGACTTTTTAGTGTTGATATCATGTTATTTGGAAATATGTATATCAATTTCGTTAATAAATTAAATATTTTTGGTAGTTTTGTTTGCAATTTTCAATTCCTTAGTTCTGTAATTATCTTTTCAGTGTTTTGCAACAGTCGATATTTTTATATTTCGGCTAAATTATATTATCTCGGATCATCATTTTACGAAACGTGTAACAAGAGAAAACATCCGCAACTGTTTCATAATATTAAGAAAAATTTCGAATATATAATTTTAGCTTCTTTTATGACATATAACTGTTAATATTTTTAAAAAACTGATATTTATAAAATTAAGCGCATTTGTCACATTCTCCTTATGTGAGTATAACGTAATCGTTCAAACTTAAGATCCATATTTTTTAACGAATCTTACGCTTCAGCACACACAAAGTCTGAAAATCATAAAATTTTGTGAGTGTTTTTTTTATATTTCTGACTGTATGTCTGTCAGTTATTTCCAATGAAGATCAAAAAGAACATTTGATCAATTTAAAGGAAAAAAAAATTTTCCCAATTTTTTTAGAAAGTTTTTTCAATGTTTCTGCTACAGGGCAAAGAGTATTCCCAAATATCCTAGGCAATTTCAATACAAATCTTCACCAGATAAAATATATTTAAAAAATATACCAATGAAGTTTTTCAATTAGAGCGAAACTCAAAAAGTTAGATTATTTTTTAAATTATGCAATTACTGTTTTTAAGAGATCCGTAATTTTTAATTATAATTTTTCCTAAATTTCAACCAGATTTACAAATTTACTTAATGATATTTTAATTTAAAAACAAATTAAAAACGTTCTATATTTATTATAATCAAGTAGATTAGGTATATTTATACATTTTTAATACGGATTTTGCAAGTATATGTCTAAAAGTATTTGTTTAATTATTTAAAAAAAAATGTTAACATTATATTGGTAAACATACCTAATTCTTATATTCCTTTCCATTTTTGCTACATTTTTCATTTGTTATAAAGATCGGTATGAATATCCTAAGTTTAAAATGTGAAGCGTGAGTGGCCACCATGAGATTAAATCACAGTTTTAGATTTAGGTTACAATAGTGATCAGAATCCTTCTATTGAAAAAAATATAAACTAATTTTACACTGAAAAAACTGTAGCCTTAATATCGAAGCAAGCAGATATGGGGCATTATTCCTGAACTCGCCTAACTTTAAAAGTCATGTCTTCCACTTGCCTTTAAATTTTCATAGTTTGTTTGCCTATATGATATCAGTATACCCACCAATTTATAGACTTTTAATAACATCTCTTCTCGAACTATAGGAGTTGAAATTTTCATCCCCCGGGCAAAGCGGATATTTTCAAATGATCATAACTTCCTTTCAACAAATGAGAATTGAATTTTCAATGAGTGATTTCTTAATTATTTTTCATGCTTATTCATTATGTGAAATGTATTGTTTTTAATTTTTAATTTTTATAAGAAAACTGCGATTTAAAATGTTTATTTAACATTTTCTACTCTTCGGGTAGTTTTTAAAAAGTAATTTTAAATGAAAGCTTGACTTTTTTCCGATAAAAATCCTGTTTGGTATTTTGGGACTGAAAATAGTTATGTTGTTATGGGAAGATATCCGAGCGAAACCCTTCCTATCGCGCTTAGACAGGTTGGCTAGTCCTACCGGGAACTTGGTTGTATGCATGATTCTTCAGCGAAGCTGCACTAAATTCATCATAATTTATTTAGTTCGTGTTTTTTTCGCCCATTGTTTCGGAAACAGATTATTTTCTGTTGCAAATGAAATTTTTTCAGTTGCAATTGTCCGTTCACATCTGGAATAAATGCGTGGTATTTCAGATTGCCGGGAATTGTAATTGCTTCCGTGAATCTATTTTCTAGTTTTTGCTCATCTCTGTGATCTTCTTTCGAACTGAATAGCATTACTGTTTCCTTTAAATGATTCTTAGCCCATTCGAATTACTCCATCGCAGTTAGGATTGGATGTGCTGAGCGCTGCAAGCTAGCGTTTGCCGCAAGTCTTTTCAAATTTCCACCAATCCCGTCGCCTGGACCTTTTCCACGTGCAGTTGCCTGGAAATGTGTTTCTGCAGGAATCCCAAAATCTTTTTGGTGATTTAAAAGATTTATGCAGGCATATTTATTTTTTAAATTCTGCGCAGCTTGTCTGTCCCATAATATATTTTTTTAACAGCTCTGAATTTCTTCTTGACGTTCTCGTTGATGAGCTTTCGAAATGTGTACACAGCTACAGTGTCTTGACTTAAACTATCTGAGATGATTGCCATGCTAAAAGGCTTCATTTCGTTTCCATCTTTGTGCTAAATAACTGCTGTAAAAATAGTTGCATGATTATTATTCCAATGGAAAGATTGTGCAGAATTTTGAATGATGAAAGCATAATTTTCAGCAAAGTCAAGCAAAATTAAGTACTTTCCTTCTTTTATTATAACTTTAAGGTGCTTCAGAAACAAACCTTGTTGTTTCGCATAAAATGCGTGAGGTTTCCGGTTTTTAAGTTTAGTGCAGAGTGCTTCTACGAAAGCATCAGCGCCTGCTATTTCGGTCTTCAAAGTATTTTTATTGTTTTGTTGCCAAACTTGATATGTCACTGTATCGAAACTATTCACGTTAAAATAACAAGCGTGAGGGGGTTCAATGCAAATGAGTTCTTCAAGGCAGTCATAATAATCTGACAATTGTCTGTCAGTTCTTTCAGTTAACTACTTAATATCAATCGCATTCAACATTAGCTTTACGTTTTCATGATAAACGCAGGCACAAACATTGTGAGTTCCACTTGCTCCACATAAAACACAGTGCTTTGGTTTTAGTTGTGCGAATTTGGAAAATCCAATCTTCACATTTTCAAGCAGGGCTACAAATCTGGCATATAATTCTGAACGATTGCACAGAATCAGTCTCTTCTGTACTTGCTCACGAGTATCGTCAAGTTTTTTGACAGATATGAAATATTTCTTACCTGGAATCGTTCGACTATTCACGTCATCTATGTAAAAGTTTATCACCAAATCTTCAGTTTCTTCTGCAAATTTTTGTCCTCGCTTGGCTTCCGGAAAAATCAAAACTCCACTTTTGTCAGTACATAAATCTACATAAATCTTTTCTGCATATGTAGTGCCCTTCTGCTCTAATTTTTCTTTTATTTGATTGAGGACTTCGAGACTCGCTAAGTGATTCTCATCATCCTTTGTTGCATCCTTCTTTTTCATTTCTTATTGGCAAGCAAAAATCTGTGTCCTCTTTTATCTCTTCCTCTACATTAATACCAGACTCTTCTATAACTCTGGATGGCTGTAAATTGAGAGTTCTACCTTCTTTTCTACAAGCACCACATATTTGACTGCCTTTCGGCAAATCGGGAAACACTATTTGCTGATTTTCCGTTACAAGCCTCAGATCAATTTCTCTTACATGTTTCTCCTTACGGAAAGGATTTGCACATCTGCTGCGAAAACTTTGCATCGAATACCTGGTCCGCGCTAGATGGCCATGGAGGGTCTTTAGGGATCTCACTTTGCTTCCAAAGCAGCGATTCGCAAAGAGACTTCAAAACGCACTCATAACCTGAACTAAATGAACAAGAACCACACAAAAGAAACATAAACAATTTATAAATGTCTACAACCAAGAAACGAAAACGACGCGCAAGAAATCACAGAAAATACACACAGAAAAATTCTAAACACTATACGTTGGCTGCTTTTACCGTTCAGGAAACTGAAATAAGAGTAGAGTAACGCAGTGCAACTGTTTGCTTGAGGCTAAGAAACAAATGACTGTCTACGTGATTGCTTTTAGTTGCTTGGTACAATGTGAGAAACAAATGAAAATCTATTTACGGGGATGTCTTTTGTTTTTCGGCCATACGCGAGACCAAGTTTAATCCAGCCAAAGAAATGACGAAACCTGTATAATTTCTTTATATGAATAGTTTAAACTATTGTTAATTAATTTAAGACTTTCACAAGTCTGTTTTATGTGACTGTAATTATAAAAAAATATATGAAGTATGTTCGAATTAATCGAATTTGAACGAAACAACGTCGGTTGGTGCATCAGGCGAGGAAGGGTTTCACTCGGATATCTTCGCATAACTACATAACTATTTTCAGTCCCAAAATGCCAAACAACATTTTTATAGGAAAAAAGGAAATCTTTCGTTTTAAAATACCTTAAAAAAATAAAAACTGTCCGCAGAGTAGAAAATGTTAAATAAACAATTTAAATTGCAATTTGTTTATAAAAATCAAAAATTAAAAACAATAGATTTCACAGAATGAAAGAACATGAAAAGCCCTTCAGAAATCATTCATAGAAAATTCCATTCGTATTTGTAAAAAGGAAATTACTACCATTTGAAAATTCCCGTTGTGCCCCTGGGATGCAAATATCACTCCCTGCAGTTCGAGCAGGGATGGTACTGAAAGTCTGTAAATTGGTGGGTATACTACTATCACATGGGCAAACAAACTCTAAAGATTTGAAAGAAATCGGAAGATATTCTTTTTTTGTTACAGAATAATTGTTCCAACTAAGAGCTTAAAAACTGCACTTTCGGAGGAAGACTTACATTTTTTAATTACAATATCCAGTATTTTGTTGAGAATTAAAATAATTGGTTAAAAGTATATGTACTTTGTTGAAAATTCGTCCTTCTGGTTTGGCAATTTAGCTTTTGTGATAGAAAAGCCTTGATGATTACAAATTTTCACAACATTTTTTTTTTTTTGATCAAATAATTTATAAATGTTTCAAAATATTTTTCATATAAATATCAATTTTACAACATTAATTTTAAGTTTTCAAGATATCATATACTTAAAAGAGATGTAGATTTTTTATTATTTCGAAAAAAGAAGCTGTTTCAAAATATCAAAATGTTATAAGAGAATGAACAATTTTCGTATCATCTCTAGGAACATTTCAAACGTTTTTTTTATTTTGAAAATTCTCATTTTCAACACTTGTAGTTTTGGAGTAACCAGTTTCAAATTTTCGAAGTTTGTTGAAAAAATTCTAATATAAAAATCCACATATTATATCTTGCAGACGCGGATGCTGATTTGCAACACATACATCAATTCACTCTTCCTTATGGTAATATCCAGGATCATGCAGCGCATTCAAGCAATCAACGTTAGTCTATTATAATTCTTTTTAACAAATAAAATTTTTTTCTGAATTCAGGAAAAAAATCTAAGTATTATTTGTTAATCGCAAATAAGTTGTTGTCTCTGAACGGCGCTGGCCCCTGGAGTCTTTTTAAGCAAGTTTTTAATTTTAACTTAAAAATTACATATTCTTATACAAAATATAGTGGCACATCATTTTCTCTACAGAAAGACAATGTATATTTCTTCTTCCTCAATTTAGAAAAAACTTTCTATATATTTTAGAAATACATAAATTTTATGAAATGCGTGAAACTTAATGATAATTTATGAAAATTTGTTAAAATTTATGGGAATTTACGAAAATTCGTCAAAATATGTAGCGATTTGCCGGTAAAATTGAATAAGAGTTATGCTAGACGCATACGCAATATCTCATGTCATGACTATCTTCATTAGAAAGAGCGCTATTTTCTGAAATTCTTGGGTTGTTCTTGAATAATTTATTAACAGCTTGTCACATCTGCAAAAATGATTAAAGAACATTAATTATATTAAAAATGCATTTGTCGTTGTTAATTTGGATGCTAATATAAGAAAAAAATTTTGTAACCGGTAGTTAAGACTCTCGACTTACAGACCTCAGAAACAGACCTATCGTAATTTAAGAGAACACTGTTCATGGTAAAAGAATGTGAAATAATTCAATTATTACAAATTATTATTAAGCCATGATATTATTCAATTTTAACGACTTGCTGTTCAAATTTTTTTTTATTTTGAGGATTTACAATTTAAAACTCTTCAATTGTGCTGGAAGTAAAAATAAAAATTCTTATATTGTGATGATTTCGAAGATCATGTCCAAGTTAAGGAATGTTTTGTCATCTGGTAGAGAGTCTAGTTCTACCGTCCGTCCCACAAAACTTCAGCTAATGGAGGGGCTCCCCCCTCCATTTAAACTATAAATTTCCTATTTCGATTTCGTGCTCCAAATTTATCTTTTTTCCTTGAAAATACAAATTAATTATGTTGTTGAAAGTTCTTCCTTTGCGCTTAAAAAGTCAGCTATTTTCTAAACTAAAGTATTCAAATGTTCGTCTTGAAAGCTTCACTTTTCCGTTAAAAATTCCTCTTCTTGTTTAGAACAATTATTCTTTTTGTTGTTAAAGAATCATTTTTCCAACTAAGAGCTTAAAAACTTCATTTTCGGTTGAAGACTTACATTTTTCGTTAAAATATCCAGTTTTTTCTTGAGAATTCAAGTAGTTGGTTACAAATATATGTACTTTGTTGAAAATCCCTTGATGAATACAAATTTTCACAACCTTTTTTTTATTCTTGTTAAAATAATTTATTAATGTTTCAAAACATTTTTGATAAAAAACTCAATTTAAAATTGCCAAATAGCGTGTATTTTTATGATTCGTAATAAAACGTAATCGCTGTCAATCTCGAAAAATAAGTAAATAAGTTTGTATATCAATTTGTTCTACTGAAAAGTTAGAAAAGACCTTGGTACAAATATTTTTTTCTGACTCAGGAGGCCCCAAAACGTGGAGATTTGATGAAAATCGCAGTCACAGGAACCTCACATGAAATTTTCAAATTTTGAAAAAAGTGGTCTCAAGAATTTTCGAAATTCTCTAACTTTGTGGATTTTTATCCAAAATGGCTGGTTAACGAACTCGTTCCAGCTTTTAAGGTCTTAAAGAAGTGTGCGAAAGCAGAGTCCAATCTGATCAATCTATCGAAGGTTATCGTTCTAACAGACATACAGACATACAGACAGATTGCCATACAGACAGACGTGGAGATTTGATGAAAATCGATAAAGTCAAATTTTATAAAAAAAACAATACCTTCTTATTACGATGAGAAAGTAAAAAAAAAATATTTATTTGTTTAGTGAAAACTTTTTTTGATCCTCTGAGCGCCGCATTATTATATAGGAAAAATATGGAGAAACTGTAAAAAATGCTTTAGTCTTGAAAATCTAGGTTAAAGCTAGCAATTTTCCACGAAAGATTGGTTTATCCAATATTTTTGAAAATAAATTTCAACTAGAAATTAAATGATTTAAATATTTTGATCATTGAATAATATCATTGTTTCTATGTAAGCAAATTTCATGATTAGGAGCATTCAAAGGTTTCTACGGTCGCTGATTTTGACTTCGGATTTAAATTCATAAAACCAAAAAGCTAGGGTATTGAATTCTCCATTTTGAAATTTGAAAATTGTATTTTAGTTTTGAAATCAGCCACCCCTGGTATTCGATAAATACAATCTTCTTACAAAAATTGCTATTTTCAACACAGATTTTCAAGGTTAAACATTAGTTGTCTTATTTTTCGAGTTTCTTGCTAAATTATTTTTATTTAAATAAAATTGATCGTCTAGGTCATTCCAATCAAAAGTTCACAGATTTTGGGACAACGTTCAACAAAGTAGACAATAGTGTTCCTTCCGGTTCCAATTTACGGTAGGATTGTGTGCTTCAAAAAATGTAATCTTCTGTTTCTTTTTCCAGAGTTGGGTTTACAATTTGACAGATATCCTGATGGCCCCCAATTTCTTGGTTTGGCTACGAATCCGCCTGTCGCGTATTCTGCTCATGGAATGGCGCCTTCCCCTGCCACGCATTCTACTCATGCCACGTCTTCTGCTCCTGACACGTCATCTCTTCATGTCAGGCGCCCTCTGGTGCCCCCATATTCTAGAATATTTAGGGTGGATGTTGATAGAATGCGCTTTCGCCGATTTTTTCCCATTACAAATTCGACACGGGAACTTGCAATGCGATTATACGATTTTGGAACCGATAAGGAATTTTATTTGACGAATCGAAATGACGTTATTACTGGACGGCTAACCGGAGTACGATTTCTGATGACCGAAGTTGTTACTGGTGACGCCTTTGCATGGGTGGACAAAGATAAAAGTAGTAATGTTTTTTTACATGGATTATTTAAGCCTATTGGTGTATATGGAGAACGATCAAAAATGAACATTTTTACCGAAAAAGTTTATAAAATAAAGAAAGAAGATGAACGGGATGTTCCAGTAAGAAAGTCTTACAACTTCAATGACCGTTTTACATCGAATGATGTACCAGATCCCATTGAGCCACCTTATGCTGTCAGGCCCCCTACTCCCAAAAGAAGGCGCATTAAGAATTAAGAAAGGAGTCTGAAAGTGGTTTGATTTGAGGCGTGTGGGTGTCAGATTTGCACCCAGAAAAAATTTTGGTTTATCAAGTTGATCGGCAAATGAAACTCAAATAATATGGAACGTGTGCCTTTTATGAAGATTACGGTTTTTTTTATTATATCCAAAAATTGAGCATTAGAATGATGCGATTCTAAAGATTAATAGCTTGTCATGAATTTTTCTAAGGAACACCTATAATGTGTCAGCTTTTTGTCAGCGTTTTTAGTTTGTTTTTTATGTATGTATAATTTTATTGAACATTCAACTATTTTTTTAGAGATTTAAACATTTCTTTGAAGATTCCACTATTTCTTAGAAATTTTATTTTTGGTTGCAAATTCTTGTAATTTTATTTTTGGTTGAAAGTTGTATTTTTTCACGTAAACTCATGTTGTTGTTTCGACATTTAAAATATTTTGTTGAAAAGCAATCTTTTTCGGTGGAATTTAACTATTTTTTTATAAGATTCAATCTATTACTATGAAACTGAAATTTTTGGGGCATTTAAATTTTTCATCTGTTTGTTAAAATCTTATCATTTCTTTTAAATTTAACTCTTTGTTAAAAATTGATTTCTTTTTAGTGTTGGATATCAATTTTTGACCTTCAAATTTACCTAACCCATTTTTTCTTAAAAAATTATCTTTTTATTTAGTTGAGAAAATTTCTATTTTAGTTAAAGATTCATTTAATTGATTGAAGATCCATCCATTTTTTTAAACTAATTTTTAAGAGAATTAATCTTGCTTGTGCGAAACTGATCTTTTTGAAAACAAATTTAGCTCTTTTGTTCAAAATTAATTCTAAAAGTTGAATTATATAATTTCATTAAAAAATGCGCATGATTTTTGTTTAAAATTGGAATACTTGTTGGAAGATTGTTTAAACTTTATTCTTCTTGGTTATAAGGTCTGGTATTATATTTTTTGCTACAGAAATAATTGGTTTGATTACAAATTTAATTAGTTGATCGAAAATGTAATTCTTCTTGAAGAACTTCAACAGTTTTAGTAGCAATTTATTACTTTTGGTTGAAAATTCAAATAGTTTATAGAAAATTTGCCATTTTGATAAGAAAGTTCTGCAATTTTGTTGACACGATCTTTCTCACTTGTCTGAAGAATGTTTATTGTTTCAAAATTAAACCACATTGATGCAAATTTTTCTTTCATTTTAAATTTTATCCCTTTTTCTAGAAATTCCATCCTTTTGGGTTCAAAATGTAAATAACTGGTCGAAACTGGAACTCATTACTTATGAATTCATTTTTTTTAAACCAGAATCATCTTGTTAGTTAAAAATGCATTTTTTTATTTGAAAATTGAACTATCCTGTTGAAAGTTCGTCTTTTTCTATTGAAAAATAAACTTTTTATATTTAAAATGAGGTCTGCCATTTTGCATGAAAATGTATTTTTTATTTATTTTTGTATCTCGGTCCAGTACTGCTTGATCGTATATTGCAGAATAAAGAAGGTACAAATTTAATTGTTTATCATTGTTTTATTTTAATTCCCCCAACATAAATGCATTGGTGCAACTGCTTTCCAACTACTTAAAGAAATGTCTTTTTATCTTTTTTCACATAACAGTTTTTCTTACTCTGTTGGTCTCAAATACATTTTTAGTTCAGGATAACATTTTTTACCAGAAATAGTTTATTTAATAAAAAGATTAGGTTTAAAAGAAATAATCTTGAACAATTTTTTGTCAAGTTTTTTAGTGCTTTTTACCTGAAATTGATTTTGTAACGAATCATCTTTAGACTTCACGAAATATTGTCAATCCTAGGAAAATAATAGAGGATTTCAGAATTTTAATCCGAAAATCTTGTCTATACTTAATGTTAATTTTTTTTTAAATTAAAGTTTAGTCATCTCTTGAGGAATGTTAAAGAAATAACTTTAACCCTATAACTTTTTATATTGGCCCTCCTTTATTCTTCTTGTATTTTCACGTAAAATGTATTTAAAAATGCACAATAGTAGTTTGCTGTAAAATTCGTGCTAAATACGAATTTTCACAAGTTTGAAAGTATTTCTTCACTAATATTTCTTTATCCAAACAATTTAAATAGTCAACAATGCAAAAAAATCGGGGTAAATGATTAATTTTCTTAATCGCAAGAGCAATATTTTTTGTTTAACATTTTGCAATAGCTTAAACAAAAGTTTGGAATTTTGAATCCGGAAAACGAACAAATTGGGGAAAGATGTACCAACATATATCTATACACTTTTTTATTCAAACAATCTAGAAACTTGATTCGTAGAAGAACTCGATTAAATGATTGTATTGATGCCTTAAAAGTGGTTTAGTCAAAAATTTATGTATAAAAACTCAAAAAGTGAGCACATTTTGAAAATTTTTGAGGCCAGTTTTTTTCAAGATTCAAAAATTCTCTGTACGGTTATTCTTAATACTTAAAAAGACGAACATTTTTTCCTAAGAGCCGCGCGCTCACAAACTTCTGATTTCACTTAGTTTTTTGAAGTATTGACGTATTTGAGCCTAAACTTTCTTTTTTCTAATTTTTCTAAGGTCATGGATTTTACACATTTGGAAAGTAACACAGAATATACTTTTTGAAAACTGTTTTGAGGTCAGTGAAATATTCTTTACTTATGCAAATATACAGAACTGGATCGATCGAGTTGTCACCCCCTCGGTAAATTATAAAATTTAGAAAGAATCGAGTTCAAACTTTGTATGCATTAAAAAAGTAGATAAAGCTCAAATCGCACATTTGTTTCACTTGGAAGGATTGGAAATTAAAAAGGTTTGACTTTCAACGCAATGGATGTTAAAGCTTGGGATTTCAGGTAATGAAGAATATTTGAAATTCAAAAGTATTTTAGTATTTTATATATTATAGTTGAAATAGAATGTAATACAGTCAGAATTTTACATTTTAATGGCACTGAAACTTAAATCAGACTTTACAAATTTCATAAGAACTTCAACTTGAAAGCGTTAATTATTGGAAATCTTATCTATTCCTAAAACTGGACGGTGAGTATTCATCCTATGCGCAGAACTTTTCTATTCAGAATATCATTACGGGTTTGCATTAATTTTTTCGATTTGAGAAAAAGTCCTCTTGCTGGTTCCCAAGTGAGTTTCGTAAATTTTGAATTGATTCTTATTGAAAGCGTACCATTCCCGAATTGCAATGTCGTCATAGCATTTTACAAATAATGAGCCACCTTCGCTTAGAAGGAAGGGATTGCCATCTGGATCCATGCACGATTTGATTAAAGAAGACTTAAATGCTTTCACGAATAGAACCAGATTTATAATTCCATAGACACTCTGTTCTTTTGATAAGGATTTCATTTTATTCAAGTCTCTTTCGGAC
>JAWWLR010000054.1:42186955-42202670 GCA_035041075.1 Acraspis erinacei
ATAAGGTGTGGATGGATGTTAGTTTTAAAAAAATGTAGTTGTAAGGAAATACTGTAAAAATGGAAGTGTAAGCAAGTCAATTTTTTAAAGCCAGCAGGCTGAAAAATAAACGTTTATCTATCTAATAATAATATGTATTTTTTTAGATATAGTCACCTTACCGCGTTTAACGTATGAGAGAAGATAAATAATAATAAACAAATATATATAATATAAATAAATAATATAACTTTCACCAATAACTCTAATGACTATTATATGCATATATTTACAACAAAAATCATTCAGGGCAATTCAAAAATTAAAAAGTAAAAAGTGTGTGTGTGAAAACATTATATGGGAAGACAGAAGTTAGTTTCGAGGATTCTTGCGCAAAAAATAAATTCAAAAGAATAAAGGAAAAGCAGTCAATTAAGCTGATTACTTTAGTTTTATTTAATTACACTTGAATAATTGATCAAGCATATAGCTTTATAGAGAATCAAAATTAAGTTAACTCTTAGATAACGTGATGTGGTCTTAAAGGTTTAATGATGAGTAACAATCTCCCCCATTTAAGATGGTTTATTTATCAAACTAGGACCATATTGCAGGACGACATCTTGTTCAAATTAAATCACTTATGCTCAATAAAAATAAATAAAATCTAAGAGTTTAAAATTAGATCAATTCTTTTCACGATTCAAAAAAAGACTGTCATAATCTCCTGAGTGTGAAATGATTTTATACTGAACATGAGTCACAAGAATATTCGGGATACAGTTGAGTCGGATAAGACAGTAACGATCACAGGTCTTGAATTTCATAGCGTAAGGTTTTTGACAAAAATGTGATTCTATGCATGTCTAGTATCTTCTCTTACACAAATTTGTTATATTTTTTTATCAATTTTCTAGCTTGAACATTAAATATCTGTGCAAAAAAATCGTAAACCAAAAACTAAAATTTACACTCAGGGGAATGTTGGGTTGAATCAAACAAACATTTGTTTCACCCTACATCAGAGATAGAGTTTTTTTGATACAAATAAAATTTGTTTGGGTTAAAAAATGATGTGCTTAAATAAAATAATTATATTTGAATCAAACAAAAAATTAATTCAATACAATATTTATTTGACGCAACAACAAGAAAGAATTTGTTTAATTCAAACAAACATTTTTCTGAGTTTCTTTAAAAGGTCTAAACTAAAAGTTTAAGGTAGTCGGCGTATGGGAAATCAGTGCCCTGGAAAAATATATTTGATTATGCACTAACGAATTGCAATAAAATTATCGACGGTATTATTGAAAAATGAAAATATTATTTTTTTAAATATAACATACAAGTACATAAATTATTAATTGAAAAAGTATATTTTTAATAGAATATAATTATATTTAGAAACTTTTAGAAAAACTCGAGACTAGCTAACATTACTCTAAAAGAAAATATTTATAAACAATAAGTATTTCTTTAAAAAAATATGTTTGTGAACTGGCATTAGGAATTAGTTCATCCAGTAAGAAGTGGATAAGGTTTTAAATATTTCCTTAAAAATTGCAACTATCTAGCATTATTATATAATAAGAGAGTTCTAAACAATAATAATTTGTTTAAATAATAATTTTCGCTAACTTTCATTAATTATTATAATATTGCAAGTGAAAAATGCGCGCGAAGTGGAAATTTTCAGAAAAACCTGCAACTATATGGCACTACTATAAGAAAAGATAGTTATAAGCAATCTTATTAGCCTGAATGAACTATCACCTGAATCTAATTAAAAAGTAAAATAAAATAAATAACAATATATTGTTTTAAACAATTATTGTTAATAATAAAAGCAATTGACTATTACATTGATTTAACCAAAAAATTGTCAGAAATGTTTAAAAAATCGAAAAAACTCCGCAACTTTCTTATTCTATTCTAAGATAAAATTTCTAAAAACAATACAAATTATTTTAAAAATTTATTTTAACATCTAGTTATCAGAAGATAGTAGAAAATATTATTTTGAATAACAACAAACTATAAATATAACTTTCGACAGCTCTTCAATATCGTCATTTGCGCAATTAATTAATATCCCTCAATTTGATTTTTCATTTCGTTTATACAAGATTGTAAGTTAAAAATATCACAAGTTTAAAATCTTATTCTTTTGGCATTAATAATCAGTGTAAATAAAAAATTTGACAAAGAAAAATGAGGGAATTTAAAAAATGAAGTTTTGCGGTAACCTAGGTATAATATTCATCCGTTTTGGTTGGAAATTCGTCTTTTTGGGCTGAATGTCAACTATTTTGGTAACAAATTTCTTTTTATTTAAAATTTACATTTTGGTAATTAAAATTCAATTGAAATCTTTTTTGTATGAAAAGTAAACTAGATGGAATCCATTGAAAATCAGGCAGGTTCTACACTGGAAGTTACAGAATCTCTTCGGGACGAAATATTTTGTTCTTTAGAGGAAATTAGGCGATACTTATTTTTGCGATTTTTGATTAAAATTTTTTACGGAGGTATGAGTATTGCAATTTTTGGCTTTTTTTCAAAAAATCAAACACATTTTTTTTTAACTTATATAACTTTGACCTAATTGAGATATTTCAGATTTATTCGATTTTTTCAAAAAACCCACACTTATATTTTTTGCCAATTTTGATGTTAAATTTGTACTATCACTTGTGAGTTTTATGCAGGGTAAATAAATTTTGTTGCCGGGAGAATTTTTTTTCATAAGATCGAACTCTCGCATATTTTATCCCCGAGAGACTCTGCAACTTCAAGTGTAGAACCTGCCTGATTTCAAATGGATTCGATCATTATTTTTTTTAATGTGTGTTTTTAATTTTAAACTTCATCTATTCTGGTAGTCATTTGATTAAACTATTTTATTTTAAAATTTTGATTGAATCGCTTTGTTAAGAAATAATTTTGTTGCTGGAGATTTATATGTTTAGCTGGAAACTCATCGCTTTGGTCTAAGGTTTAACTATTTAGTTGAAAATTAATTTCTTTGCGGACAATTAATATTTTATGGCTGAAAAGTCAATTTTTGTGCAGAAAATTCGACTGTTGGCGTAAAGGTTCAAAAATTTTGATTTATGTACTTTCTTTCATAAACGGAAATACTTTAATTTTCGAAATTGATTTTTTGTTTTGGTTTAAGATTCATTGTTTAGGATAAAATTTCATCTTTTTTGGTTGAAATTTCTTCTTTACACTTTTTGCTGATAATTAATCTTTCTATATTTGAGGTTTAAGTATTTTCTTTAAAATGTCATTTTTTATGGTAGAAGTCATTTTTTGTTTTGCAATAAGCAAATAAACTTGAAGATTTTTAATTTGTATCTTAAATATTATTTTATTCCATTCATAAAAGATCCTATGTTAAAAATTTTAGAATAATAAAATGCTTTGATGCTTAAAATGATTATTAATAGCCAGAAAAAATTAAAAAATTGGTTAAGGAAAAATCCGGAAATTTTTAAAATGAAGTCTTCGGCCACCCTGTCTAATTCTACTAGCAATAACAGGAAAAATAACACGATGCAATCTATCTTTATATAATTTATTTAATGTATTTGAAAAAGTAAAACATAATTTCAAATTTAATTAACAGTATACAATTTAATATGTATGAGAATCACCCGTCAAGCATTACATATACCAAAATATTTAACAAAATATTTTTCAGACCACTTTTTAAAAATTTAAAAATTTCCTTTACGGATATTCATAGTATTAAAAAAGACGAACAATTTATTCTAATTACTTTTTTTGATAAAAACAACATTTTCTCATTCAAATATTTCAGTTATGCCTGCTCTAATTCTTCACAAGTTATTTAAATGTATCGCAAGAGGCATACACGGAAATTTATCCTTAGGAATATAATAAACGGGGATTTAATCATAAATTATACCAAATTTATAGTCATTCTCTTTCATGAAAGAGCGGAGTTCTTAATTGTTTTATTCAAGCTGTTGATTGAATAAGATATTATCTTACTATTTACGGTAAGAAATTACGCCATGCAGTGAAAAATGAGTAAAGAAATGCGTTTTTTCGATGCACAATCCTGTAAAAGTTTTACCACAATTAACTCTCCTGTTGAAGGGGTGGGTGACAGCAAATCCTCGTTTAACATTTTTCAATTACAATATATACGTGATGCTTTCATACTTTTAGTAGAAGAACAAAAAATTCTGAAATAATTTTTGTTTTTTAATTCTTAAGATTTAGGTCCGTACAAACTGCAATCATTTTGAATACCTGTTAATAGTTTGAGACCATTTCAACATTTTAAATAATGGCTGAAAATTCTTGATTTGTTTCAAGGATTTTATCTTCCGTTGTTTTTGATCAAAATCAATATCCTTAAGAGGATAGATTTTTGAGCTTGTTCAACTAAACGATTTCATATTTAATTCAAGATGAAATTCTCAATTCATCATTTTGCATATATTAAGAATATGACTCCTTCTTTTGATGGAAACATCAAATATTCTCATGTTTGTACAAACGTAAAAAGTCAGGGCCTTAAAATGGAATTCAATATTTTTTCCTTTAATTGGAAAAATATGGGTTTTAAATATTTATACTGCGCAATAATAATTGTAATTTATTTCATCGGTTTTATATAATTTTATAGTTTTTCGTTATTATGAAAATTATAAAATTAATTTAATTGTTTAGGCCCACAGAAGAAAATTTGGTTGTTTAGCATCTAAAAAGTTAAAAAAAAAGGTATAAATATGTTAATACAAATACAACTAAAAAACGAACACAAAAATTCCCGTCACTGTAAAATTAAAAAAAAATTCTTTGAAATAGAAAAATCCCGGAATTGCAAAATTACCGACAACTGATAATTTCCGAAAAATAAAATTCCATACAGATTTTAATTGAACCATTTGTAAAATTTACAATAACAGATAATTCCCAAAATATAATAGCTTATATAAGAAAATTTTATAATCTAAATAATTAAGAAGTTATTAATTTATAAATAATAAAATAAATAATATGCCTATTAAATAGGAGTATTTTTTTGGCATTTTCTTAATTTTTAGGATTAAAAAATTACATTGTGTTGGTAATTTTGTTTTTATAATTTTTCAATTTGTTCACCTCGTAAACTGTCAGGAGTATCATTATTCATGAATTTTTTACTCCATTAATCTTAGAATTTCGACCATATTCTAATTTCTGTAGTTTTTTATTGCAAATATTTTCTTTTTCGTGAGTTTTCCTAGATCAAAAAGATGTTTCGTTAAGATTTTTACTCGCCCCTTGCATGTACCATTTTTGATAGAAAACAGTAATTAGTGTAAGAAGTTTAAAATGAAAATTTCCGGTTAGAGTTTTTTAGCAGTGTCTAATAAATCATCAAAGGAAATTTTTTCCATACATATTTTTTTAATTTTCTATTTTTTATTACTGTAAGCTAGTAAAACCTGTATAAAGAGCGACCACAAGGTTTCAAAAAATCAAAGGGAACTTTGCATGTATTAATAATACGGTTTAAGTAACTTATTTATAAGTTGTTTTAGTCGACAATGAATTAAAAAATCACTTTTTTATCCTCTTAACGCAATATTAATGTTTCTTAAATAACCTCGTACGGTAGAAAAACAGGTTCTACCATTAAACGCTAATTTAACCACAAAGAATCTATTTGAATAAATTCAAAAATAAAAATTCCATTACTAGGGACTCTGACCTATAAAAAAACAGTTTTCGTTAATTATATTGAAACCAAACTAAGCAATCACTGAAAAAAGTAATTTTCTTAAGTAAAATATTTTACAAAACTATATTTTTTATACTAATAAATAAGTAGCAAACGTTTTTGAAAAATCGATGCTTTAAAGCACTTTAAAGATCTGATTTTTATAAGTCCGGTATAGAATCCACCAGCTCGTGAAGAAATATTTTTATTACGTATGTCCCGATCAAATTTTGTTGAAGACACAGTGTCTGATTATTTGCAATACTTTTCTTTCTTTATTCTTTTTAATACTCTAATGAGAGTGATGTTTATTTTCTTTCTATAACTTCTTTAAAAAACAACAACTACGATTTATTAACAAAATAATTTCCTATTTATACTTACTTTTTGCAGAATGAGTTTGGCCATATAAAAAGATCGCAATTCATCCCTTTTTCCTTGAAATTATTGTTGATCATTACAAAAGTTTCTCAGGTGACGTCTAATAATCATTGTGCAAAATTTATCAACAGGCCTTTATGATAGAAAAACAGATAAGAATCACAAGTACGTCATAGAATGATTTCCATTATGCCAATTTTGTCCATTCGTGGTTCCTAGAGCGAATTATAATAATATTAACAATGGAAGACTTAAATTTCTTATAAATCGCAACAATGCCAACGTAAATTTACAAGTACTGAAGAAGTATCTCCTGATTTTTGAGTTCAATACGAAAGCAAAGCAAAAAAAACCATTCATGCTACCGAACGAAACCATGATAAGGAAACGAGAAAATATATTTTGTATTAAATACACTAAGTTCGATTAATATTCATACCAGATAAAGAATTCTGTATCAAACTTATTGTAGCATCCAAGAGTGATAAACTGCAAACAGACGGACGGACATGCGGCTGTTTTTCTAAATAAGTTTTTCGAGAATCAGAATTAAAAAATTGAATACATATCATGTATACGTATCATATCATAATACGTATCATGTACATAATTTTCATTATTTAAATTATTCAGTATTTCAGCATCGTCAGCAAGAAATATTAAAATACAAACAATACTAAATGCACTTTATTTTTTTAAATCTCTTATACCGTATGTGCATTGTTTTTCATTCACGGAATTGCGCCGGATATATTTTTTTTTAATTTCAGAATCATTTACATCATTATTTTTTATATTCTATTGTAAAGATATATTAAGAAAAATCAGTGCAAAAAAATGGTTACAAAAACGGTTTCCTTAAATTTTGAAATCCACATGCTACCTTTGAATGCTTGCGAAAGAGACTTTATACACGTTGGACAGTAGAAAAAATTTAATGTATATAGGGCATAATATATTTAAAATTATTTATTCACAGCGTGATAAAAATAATAAAAGAAAAATTATGGAAAGTCCAATCTGCGTTTATGCCAGAAAGATCATAAGAGGATCAGGTATATACTTGTCTTGAAATATAACACAAAAATAGTTTTAGTAAATAAAAAATGTTCCTGTATATTTGTCGACTTAAAAAAAGGTAGTTATTTATTATTAGTTATTTTAGTTATTATTTGTTAGTTATTTGTTTATTTAATTTTTTTTTTATTTTGAAAAACTAATTTTGAACAAAGGAAAATAAATTTTAAGCAGCTTAATTCAATAACAAAAAAATCGTTTTTTAAACAAAAAAGTTAAATCATCAACCTGCTTAATTTTCTACGAAAGCAAAATTCAATTTTATATTTAAGCAAAGGAAGATTTTAATTTGAACTAATAAACGGCTGAATTCACCCAAAAAATACTAATTTTCAACTAAAAAGGATGAATTGTAAACCAAGCGGATTTATTTTCTGCCAAGCAGGATGAATATTCAACAAAATATATGAACTTTCATCCAGAAAAGATCAATTTTAAATCTATTTTAAATCAACCAATGAGATGAATCTTAAACCAAAATGACGAATATTCAACCAAAAAAGAATGTCAACATTCAGCCAGAGCTGCATTTTCAACGAAAAATGTGATTTTTTAACCAAGCAGATTAATTTTCTACAGAAAAAGATAAATAATCAACAAAATATTTAGAGTTTTAACCAGATACTTGATTTTCTAACCAATTAGTGAAAGTTTCAAGAAAAAATAGAATAATTTAATTTAGATGTAAAGAGATGAATCGTCAACCAAGAAAATGAATTTTCATTAAATTAGTTGAATTTTCAACCAAGTAGTTGAATTTTTGTCCAAGAAGGATTCATTCCGAGCCAAAACTTTCTGGTAGACCTTACAAACTTTCCTCCGAATATATCAACTTGTACTAGTCCCATTGTGCCGCTTATACTATTAAAATATTAGAACTTCACTTCCAGTCAAGTTCGTTTAATTATACGATTGTATTTTACATTTCCTCCTAAAGATCCACATGTTTCAATGCTAATTACGGCAATACATAATTCACAGTAAACTCATTATGATTAATGAATTTCTTTATGAGAAAATGTTATTAAATCATCAATCATAAATGAGAATTCATGAGGATAAGAACATCAATCGCCAAGAAACCGAGATTGTGTGGTCTTGTTTAATTAAATATCTAAGCAATACACTCTTTAACTCGTTGATTATTCCTCACCTTTTATATTAAAAATAGATAAAATTGTCACTTATTAATTACACAGCAGGTTAATATATTTCCATAATGAGTATAATCAAAGAGCGTGCAGAGAATACTAAGTCGCAATAAACTCTGATCATTCTTTGTTTTCGTTAGCCAATAAAACAAAAGTTTGAGTAATCTATCTATCCTGAAGAGTCCAGACTGAAAAATTTCTGAAATAATTAAAAGATTGTTTATAGGAGAAAAATCGGCAGTGTAATTGCTTTTAGATTCAGTATTCATTTAATTTTGTAAATGAAATTTTTCTAAACGGTTATACACTTCTTGGTTAATTAATTAATTAATCTGAAACTTGTTATTTGATAATATCAAATACAAATTTGTTGGGAAAAGACGAACATCAGAATATTTCTAACAAATTACATAGCCCCAGAAAAACAGCATTTCTGGAAACCAAGTTGAACCATCATAACTACGTTATTAGTGTCACTAAAACCGTATCCGGGGTCAGTATGGCTCCATCAGGTCAGGGTTAACGTCAATTGAATGTAAAACTGCAGAAAACCATTGAATCGGATAAAACTTTTACTTTTATACGTTTTGGCGGTAGCTGTATCTGTACCCAGGGTTATTATGATATCATCATATCAGGAGCAAGTTTAGGTGAAGTTGAAAATGAGAAAAACCATTGAATCGGTGTGAACCGCTACACTAAGATACTTTTGGGGCGCTAAATCTGAATCTGGGGTCATCTTTAATCCATCAGGTCCGAATGAAGGTCATCCCGAGGACAAAATGTATACAATCATGCAATCGAACTTATGGGGTCGAACTAACCCCGAATTCGAATTCAGCGACTCCAAAAAACGTCTAAGATCAGAGCTGTTCTCACATATCATGGTGTTGTCAATTTTGACGGTAGGATGACCTTCATCCTGACCTAATACGGTAAAAGTGACCCCGTATTCGGATTTAGCGACCCCAAAAACGCTTGAGAGTAGAGGTTTTCCCCGATTCATTGGTTTTCGCCGGTCTAATGACTTTCTTCATGTTGACCTTAACTTGACCTTTCTACTTACCCAATGAGGTCAAATTGAGGTCAAATTGACCTCAAATTCTGATTAAGCGACCCCAAAAACATCTGAGAGTAGAGGTTTTCTCCAATCTAATAGTTTTCTCCTGATGGGGTCAAACTGAACTCGTATTCGGATTCAGCGACTTCAAAAACGTATGGATATGGTGTTTTTGCTTGGTTTTGGAGAAACTTTTGTTGTGGGGTTGTATTACAGTATGTCATTAAAAATTATTTATGAAATCCAGTCTACTTTTTCTATTTTTGAAAATATTCCAATTTTGGTAAGCTAATTCATTCGCAAAGCTTACAAATTAAAAATCAAGTTCATCCCTCTCTATAGTAAAATAATGTATTTACAGAAGAGAAAACTTTTGCAGGAAGTTTAAATATGGTATATTAATTAGCATAAAATCTGTGTTAAATTAAGCATTTACTTCATAAATGTCCTGGCTTTCTTCATCATTCCTTTCGATTCCTTCCACACCTCTAGTGACTCAAGCTACTCAAATTTTAATATTCTTTTCTTTTCAATATGTTATTTCCTCGCTTATTTCATCTACACTGAACTCTATTAATTTTCTTCGACTTGCTCCCTTTACCTTTTAGATTTTGCTATTTAGCCAGACGCGTTTCAGTTATAATCATCCTACTTTATTCTAGCCTTTATCTTTATTTTTCATACACTTACCCACCCACACGCGTTGGAAATTACGTAACATATTATTATTGTCGCTGAATTGCTCGAATAAAACTTAATTTTTAATGAAAGTTAAGGTTTGGTCATATTTTTCAGCAAATACTGATCTTTTCCTTGCGTAATAAGCAATTGGGTTCACTGTAAATTATACGTGATATAATGATAATTATATTAATTATTTCTTCGATTTCAGTGTGGCAAAAACAGAGATATGAAATACAAATAATTTGAAAAGACAAATAAGATAACGAATATTATAATTCGTAATGGAAGATTTTTAAGAATATTCATTACTTTTCATTTTTATGGAAATTCTTACCAGTAGCTTTTCTTTATTTAACGAAAATGAGGACCCCAACTGGTATTATGTGTTTTATCTTATTGGTTTTTTCTAACCATATTGGTAAATATAATAATATTTATAATTAAAATTTAAGAAATTTAATTTAGATTAAAATACAAATTAAAAATCTTATTTAACGTCCAGTCATCAAATTGATGAAAACTCCTGTAAAAAAAACAAGAATCCAACGACCGAATTCGTACCGCATCAAACTCTTGCTTTTTAACAAAAAAAATTCCGATTACAATTGGAGCATTTTAGGTTTGTTTGTAGTTGTCCAAATTTCGTCGTTGGATTCTTGTATGTATTCGTATTAGTAATTTTAATAGTGAAAATATTTAGACTCCTTTCATCAACTACAATTATTGTCTTTATTTGTTATTATCAAGTTATTTTTCATCTATCCCAAGCCAAAACGAAAGCCCATCTTAAGGGCCAAGTGAATTGTAAACAAATTATTTCAACGTTTATGCTCACAGTATTGGCCCTCATCACTAAGCTTGACTGAACCAGTAAAAATTACATAACTTCTTTTAGGGACGCAATTTGCAAATGAAAATATTTTTCTTTCTTTGACATCACAGTTGTAAAATTATACGAGATTCTATTTAAATTATTTTAATTATATAAAAATCATCTGAAACTACTAAAAATATTACATTTCAATCATTGTTAAAATAAACATTTAAAATTTATTTAACGCAAATTTGAGGAGAAATTTTACACTGCAGTAAAAAAAATATCAAGAAAGATTTTAGTTAAAGAATTCTTTCAAAATAGGTTTATAATGACGTTTATTTAATGAAAAAAGTGTTCTTTAATTTCTTGTAAGAATAAATTTGAGCGTTTAAAATTGTCCGCTTTCATTAGAGATTGTTGCAAAATCATACTAAAGTAAGTATAAAAAATTATTAATAAAAACATAGCAATTGAAGAATTATTTTAATATTCTTTAAAATTTGCTTAGACACAAGCATTTGATGAAAAAACTTAGTATAGTAAAAATACAAAATTATTTTAAAAAATACTATTGTTTAATGAATTTTTAAAAATGAAATACTTTTATTTTATTAGCGACCTAAAGTTGATAAAAACATCTTAATAACACTTTTAATTGTAAATTTCTGGTAAACTTTCTGGTACCTTTTTTAAGTCTGATTGTTTTATTTCTCGTGTTGACTTCGTTCGTGAAATAAAAAGAAATCTTTATTAAAACTTGATTTCCTATTTATATTGACTTTTTTCAGAATCAATTTGGCCACATAAAGAGTCCGCAATTCATCCTCTCCCCCTTCAAATTAACGTTAATCATTACGAAAGTTTCTCAAGTCCAATTCTAAATATAAGCTACCATTTACCAGCAGGCTTTTACGAGGTAAAAACAGATTTGAATCACAAGTACGTCATTGGATTATATCTTCTTGGACAATTGTTTCCATTCTTGGCGCCTAGAGCGGATCATAATTACAACTATGAAAGAGTTAAATTACTTATAAATGGCAATAATGCTGACGTAATTGTATCAATATCGAATGAGGATCCTCTGAATAGTAGGTTCCATAAAATATCCGAGCCAAAACACATTCGTGCTGCCGAGATACCTGAAATTGAATAAATCCAGTTAAGAGTATAAATTGGCAGTACTGGTGATACGGTGGCCAAATTATTGAATTGAAAAATCAGTTTCCAGATTCCAAGAGATTCAATTTTAGCCGAACCCGAAAAAACCATGACTCAAAGAAAAGCTTCCAGCATAATGGTCTAAAAAACAAAAATTCCTTACTTTCCATATTTTGAAACCACTGATAACCGATTACAGTTTTTAGTACATTTGTATGATTCATTATGGGGAATAGGGAAAAATCCCGCATTAAAGATTTCTGAAAAATGATATTTCATTTTTTGAAATCCACTTGACACTTCTTAATACTTATATAATCTATAAACTATAATCATTTAACGAATGTCTGGCATAAATTGCTCATGAAGTTTTCGATATAGAAGATAAATAGAAATAGAAAATTCTATTAGATCTATATGCGGTCTATCTATGTACTCTTAAAAGATAATATTAGCAAAAATTTTTATTTGAAAATATAATACATGTTAATTCTGATGTTAAATTTTGCTGACTACTGGTCAAAATAATTTTTTGAAGAAACGAGAAAAAACATGCCACGGCCCGGAGATGAACCGGGAAGGCCACTTTTCAGGAGTGGAGCGTTAACCAATTACGCCACCGAGGTCATAGCATAATCTCTCTCGTTTATCCTATATCAACAGGATGAGGCACGTCGGCATCTTTATACCTGTGCAAGGGTAATTAAATAATTAATTCTGATGTTGAATTTTGACGATTACTGGTAAAAAAAAATAATAAAAATCCTGTTGATATAGGAGAAACGAGAGAGATTATGCTGTGGCATCGAACAGTGGTCTGGAATAGGAATTTACTGTTCATAATCGCCCACAGGTCGTATTTCTTAACCGATTTAAATGTTTTTTTTAGAAATGCTCAGAAATTAATTTTTAAGAGAATTTTGGTTTGCTTTTTTTAAATTGTTTTCACAGAGCAACAATATATAAACAAATATAGTCACAAAATTGACCATTTTAACTTTGTGAATTTTTTTATTTTTATCTCAATTCTTTATAAACGAGTTTTTCTCATAGCTGAATTGATTTTTCTGAGCAAAAGTTATTCACAATTGTCTTTAAAGCCATTTATATACTTTAAGCTTTATCAAACATAAACAATATAGATTGTTTATAACAATTTAGTTAAACAAGTCTCCTAATCGGCCGTTTCCTCGTAGAAAAAAATGTTTTTTCTTCAATAATTATTAGAGTGACATTTATTGCGGTGACTAACCAACGAAATTAAATAAAGAATAATTTATATGATTGTTATAAACAATTTTTTTAACAAAACTATGATTTATTTTTTTACATGCAAAAAGGACGGTTTTCCACTGAAATTATCCGACAATAAACTAACAGTGATTCCAAAATTGGATATGGGACATTAAATAATAATTTTCGTAATTGTTAATAACAATTTGTCACTTGTTCTTCATTTGTTTTTCATGAAGTTACGCAAAAAACAAATGAAAGATAAGTAACTGCTGAAGACACAGGTACAGCATTATTGCACCTTATTTTCACTTGTTTCTCATTTATTTTTCAGGAAGTTGCATAAAACAAATAAAAGATAGGTGACTTCTAAAAACGCAAGTACATCGTTATTGCTATGGACAGTTTGCAACAGAAATTGTTATTAACAATTACGCAAATTATTACTTAATGTCCCATATCCTGTGAAATCTATTGAAATTCGTTGATAACTTTTACAATAAACTTAAATTTAAAAAATTTTTAAAAATGTCTTATAATTTTTAAAATTATATAAAATCAACTAATTCCTGTAAATAAATTATTTGCAACTTGATTAAAATATTACGAAGTCCTATAAAATATTTCGAATCCTCTGAAATCTCGTGAAATCCCTTGATATTTTTTTAAAGATCTCGACAATTTCTTTAAATTTTTTGAAATACCTTAAAATCTTTAAAATTGTAATTTCTTCAAAATCTTTGAAATTATTTAAAATTCCTTAATTCTAAACAAATAAAATCTTCAAACCAAAAGCGTCAACATATCCCTTTTTGAACAAAAAATTTAGATTTTTTAAAATCTCTATTTGACGTTCTTGACCAAAATTTAGCGGGAAACGAGAAAAAGTAAACAAACAATAAGGTTCTAAAGAAAATGTTTGTTTCAAAAAGTATTTTACTTTTTTTCTATTAGATTTTTTTCCTTAAATTATTTTTATCTTAAGATAGAAACATTTTTATTTTCTCTGATCTCGATTTTTTAAATTTAATGTTCATAGCGTGAAAATAGATTTCTGTTCCAGGATTTTCCAATCTAGGACTTAGCATATATGTTATATCAATAAATGCTAACATTCCTAACGAATATTTTAGAAAAATATATTTTTTTAGTACAACGCAACACGCAATCTGGGTTGAGATTAAGTAGTACCTTGGCAAGTTTAAAATTATTATATTTTTGAAAAATGATGAAAAGTGGTACTTGATTTAGAACCTAATATTGTACAATTAAATATCATTTCAAATTATAAATATTATTATAATTACCAAGAGGATTTGGGAATACTAGTAGAATAAAGCAAAGAATTTTAATGTCAGTGATCATTTTCTTGACATATTGGACACCAACTTGAAAAATTTCAATAAAAGTTGAACTGGTAAACATTCTTCAAAAATTTTGGTACTTATAACATACTCGCTATCTTATCAGTTGCCCCAGTTTTTTTCATATAGGTGGGGCAAAACTGTTTCAGCAAAATCATTTCAACATATAGTGTACCTTTGCAGAAAATAATACTCATTATGCAGAGATTTTTTCGATTCACAGATTCTAAACACCACATGAAAAATTCAAAATTGAAGGTGGCTCAACCAACAGACAAAGATCACAGCGGTTCATTAGTTCAATTATCAAATGGGTTTGTGTGAATCAGGAGTTAGGGATCAGGAGCCAGAATATAGGAGCTATGATTTATTATCTAGGATCTAAGAGTGTGGAGTTAGAAGTTAGTAGTTATGAGCTAGGAGCTAGGATCTTGTGTCTAGGATCAAGGCGTTAGGAGTTAGGATATAGGAGCTAGAAGTTAGGATCTAGGGTCTCGGATTTAGGTGTTAGGAGTTAGAAGCTAGGAGCTATGGTCTATTATCTAGGAGCGAGGAGTTAGAAGTGAGGATCTAGGCGTTAGGAGCTAGAATGTATGCTATAGGCTTTGGGAGTTAGGGTCTAGTATCTAGGCGTCAAAAGTTATAAGTTATGGTCTCGGAATTAGGCATTAGGAGTTAGGAAGTAGGCGGTATGTTTCAGAAGATAGGAGCTAGGATCTAAGATATAAGATCTAGGGGCGAGGAGTTAGGACCTAGGGTATATGGTCAATGTGTATGATGGATGAGTTAAAAGCTAGGAGCTAGGATACATGTGCCAGAGATTAGGAGCTAGGATCTAGAGTTACGAGCTAGGGTCTAGGCTTAAGGAGCTAAGACCTAAGGACTAGGATCTATCAGTAAGGAGTGCAAGGAAATTGATCCACATAAGAAATAATCATACAAAGGGGAATTAATTCCTTAAACTTTTTTTGCGAATTTTTTGCGCCTCTAAGAAGCCAATATACTAATTTTATTAGTGAAATTATAAACGATTATATAAAATTTTGAAAAAAGAAAACTAAAGAA
>JAWWLR010000054.1:42209515-42223149 GCA_035041075.1 Acraspis erinacei
TACGATTTGAGTCTAGAGGAATCAAACCGAATATCTATATATATATATATATATATATATATCTTATATTTAGCTTTATATTGTCATTAAGGTGATGACATTTTTTTTTAATTTAAATATTGTACTTCCTTGATTTGTTCACAGTTTCTATATAATTATAGTCTCTGAACATTCAATTAGTCATAGAAGGTATCTCAAAAATAGATAATATATTATTCTTTTGATAAATTTAGTCTCTGCTCCATTATTAAATTTGTGATTTAATCTGATCAATTGAATGTATGTCCATTTTCCTCGGACTGAAGATTTGAGGATACATTTATTTCTATAAAACAATTCAGGTCAAGATTAAATAATAAAAAAATGGCTGTTGCCAGAAAATCGTTTTTTCACTTTTTCTAACTGCAATAGGTACCTGATGTCTTGATATTATAAACTATCCAAGATTAACCTCAATATATTTATTAACTCTTTATTTAAACCGTTAGTAGAAGAAAAACCAAACTTTTTTTCAAAAATAATTTTCAAATATTTTTTCCTAATTTAGGTCCGTACTAGCGATTATGTTCACTATATCCACATAGTTTGAGATAAATTTATAGTTAAGAAAATTAAAATACGCTGAAAGATGCGCTAAAGATAAATACGCGAAATATTTAAAGTAATATATTGAGGAAGCGTTATTTTTAAACTTTTTTAAATATATGATTTCATATTGAATTCGAAATTAAATTTGCAATTCATCATTTTGCATTTCTTATTACCATACCTTGTTCTTTTGATCGAAAGATAAAAAGTTCTCATATTTGTTAACCAATTCCATTGAATAATAAGCAATTTTTTTCCTCTACATTGTAATGGATAATATTATTTATCTAAATTATGCTTGCGACGTCAGTGAAGGAAAAACAGAGATATGAAATACAAATACTTTAAAAATAGAAATCAGATAGTGACTAGTATAATATATACTGCAACATATTGAAGAATATTCTTTAGTGACACTCTTATTGGAATTCTTCATAATTGGGTTTCCTTTATTTCAACAAAATGAGAAGATTTACTGGTATTCTAAGTTTGACCTTAGTGGTTTTCCCTGAACCTATTGGTAAATATCATAATATCTATAATTTAAATTGCATTAAAATTGAAGTATATTAATCTTATATTTGTAAGTTTTCAATTAAAAACCAAAACTGCTATCCCAATGCACATTGCTCTCTACTTAACCTATAAAATAGTAAAATCTCACCAATTACTATTGACATTTAACTAACTCAGTGAGATAAAAATGAGACATGCAATGTGAGTATAAAATCAGCAGTTCTATCAGTAAAATATGTATACTCTTTTCAATAGGTCTTTTCAATAAATATTTAGTATTATCAAGATATTTTTATTCCGTGGTAGGTATTTTAAGGGCATAAAGTTTTTATTAAAATTAAATTTGATTCCTGATACATTAAAAACATGAAAAGGCTATTGGAATCAATTGGAAATTCAAAATTTGAATTTACAGAGGTATTTTAACAATAACAAAACTAGTTTCAGTTAACTAAATTGAAACTCAGCTAAGCAGTATATTTACAACTGTAGAAAAAATCAAGTGAAATATTTCAAAGTACATTTCCATTACTCAAGAAGAAATTTTTCAATATTATTTTGTTTGCAATAAATTGGAAAATGTACATATTTTTTTAAGCTTTTATCAGAATGACTTCATTTTCTTTCTCCAAATATTATTTTGTTCTTTAATAGGTAAAAACTACGATTTATTAAAAATTATATTCCTACGCATACTTAATTTTTGCAGAACTAGTTTGGCCACATGACCGGTTAGCAATTCATCCTCTTCCCCTTAAGCTCAATATTGATAGTTACGAAAGTTTCTCACATCGAGGTCTAAGCATTATGCAAGAGTTATCACCCGGCTTTCATAAAGTAAAAACAGATGAGCATCACAAGTACGTGATTGGATTATACCAAGATGGAAAATTGTTTCCATTGGTGGCTTCTAGAGCAGATCTTTTCAATAACTACGGGAGAGTAAAATTACTCATAGATGGCGACAATGCTAACGTCATTGTACCAATATTCAAGGAGGATCATTTGAATAGTCGATTTTATGAAAGAACCGATCCAAAAAATATTCGTGCTGCCGAGATACCTGAACTCGAATAATTCCAGTAAACAATACAAATGAGCAGTACTAATAATAGGATGGACCATTTTATACATTAAAAATTGAGTTCCTAAATGCCAAGAGCTCCAGATTGAGTCTAACCCAAAAAAAAAATCAAACTAAAAGCAAGGATTACATCTCAGTGTTCTGAGAAGGGAAATTTCCTCACGTTTTATAAAACATTTTATAGAATACTTTAGGGCTTATCAATATTCATGCCATATGTATAACCTCGTATTAATGTTACTAAGCCATTTTATTTGTATAATTTTGTATCTGTATGTTCAATGTTTACTATGTAGGGTATTGCGCAGGATATACGTAACTCTAAAAGAAATGTTTATACTCGTCCCAATGATTATGTTTTATATTATATTTTAAAGATACATTATAACATAATATTTAGATTGCAACAAAATTTTGCACAAAATATTTCTTTAGTTTTCGAAATCCACGTCACGCCTCTTGATGCTTGCGGAAAAATGCCTAAGAAACGTATGACCGCTGTGAAAATTTATAACGATGAACCGATTTCTGGCAAAAATTATTGGTCAAGTTTATCTGCCTAAGATAAAATTTAAATATATAATTTTATGAGATTTTAACATGTATACTCTAGAAACATAAAATTATTTAAAAAAAATGCAAATGCCCAAAAATAGAGATCGATGTCTTATTTGCATTTTATATTTTATAAGCTGACAAATTCATTACTTGAAATATAAGGTCTATTATCAGTCCAAAATAACTATTGTCACACCTGGAGTAATTGTATGTATAAGAGGTATGCACAAATTATTATTAGGGAAGATTAAGTCATTTATATATTTTTAAATCAAGTCTCGCGACTTACTGTTTGAAAGTAGTTGTAATGGGACCTTATGTTACAAAGCTTTTGTTTTAACGTTATGAATGAATAGAATTAACAAAGTATCAGAAATATGCTAAATATTTCAAAGAATTTATCTTTGAAGCATATTCATTAGGGGCACTTTTAATGAAATTCTTAATTAGTAGCTTTCATTCATTTTAAGAAAATCATAAAATTAACTGATACTATGTAGGCCGTCTTATCACTAGCTTTTCCTAATCGCACTGGAAAATATCATAAT
Source organism: Acraspis erinacei (assembly GCA_035041075.1). Lineage (NCBI taxonomy): Eukaryota > Metazoa > Arthropoda > Insecta > Hymenoptera > Cynipidae > Acraspis > Acraspis erinacei. The sequence goes on from JAWWLR010000054.1 coordinate 42,212,810, forward strand.
ATCTATAATTTTAATTGCATTATTAATTGCAATTTATTTATTTTTTATTTAAAATCGTCCAATTAGTGAATATTTATACTCTTTTAGCCTGACAATATCTCAAATTTCAGTCTTTTGATTTTAAAACTAAACTTTTCGTTCTCTGAAAAAGTATCCCGGAATGGATACCACTCACTATTGTAGGTGCTGGGCAACGTTTCTTCGATTGATTTTTATATATTTTTGTGCTAATGTTTTCATTTGTCTTTCAAAACATAAACTATAATACTTTTAATAAATGACTTTAATATATAATACAATAGTAAATTTCCAACCTATATTTTATTGTTGTAGAATTAGGTTGGCCACATAAACTGATTGCAATTCACCCTACTCCCCTTCTGCTTAATGTTCATCATTACCAAAGGTTTTCGAGCCCAGTTGTGAACCATATGCACTATTTATGACCAGGATTTTATCAAGTAGGGACAGACGAGTATCACGTCCATGTCATTGGATTATTCCTAAATAGACGTTTGCTTCCATTAATGGCTCCTAAAGCACATCGGATTAACGTCTATGAAAAAGATAAAATACGCATAGATGGAAATATTGCCAGCGTTACTATACCAATATCGAATAACGATTCTCTGAATGGTCGGTTCTTCAAAAACTTCGGAACCAAAAACATTCGTCTTGCCCAGATACCTGTACCTTAATAATTCCATTTGTGCATGGCCAGTCATAAAGGTAGGGTGCCATTTTTGAATTTAAAAACTAATTTTTACAGGATTGTGGAATAAAAAACATCTTTCCTTACATTTGTTATTTTTGCACTTCTAATGATAAATAAAAACTTAACCTAGGCAAACGTAGTAAAATAGTTAACAGTAAATAAACTAGGTCGGGTGAATATTCATGCAAAATGCATGTGAAGTTCACCAAGGAAAGACCCAATTTTTTTTTTGCGTTTTTGTGAACAAATGTAAAAAGTATCGATTTTAAAGTTTTTATGGGAAAACAAACATTTTTCAGGCTAGAGGTATCAGAAATACATACGGACAAACAGACAAACATTGAAAGTCGGGCCAACCATTTAGTCCGTAAGATAATGCACTGCTATTTTATTAGTTGGAAGAACCATTTCTATACTTTCCGGCATTGATTAAACAATTACTTTAAATAATGGAATTGTTTTGCCAAATGATAAAACATCAGTATCAACTACTTAAATAGCAGTATCATTTATAACTAACTAAATATTTGGCCCAAATACGAGTGATAATTGCTTAAGAATATTCTTAAAAACATTTTTAAAACTTTAAAATCTTATCTGGCAAAAATTATTTGTCAAGTTTGGGTGCATAAGACAAAATAAAGTTTATTGAAGTTTTAGTGTTTGAGTTAGGAAATGACTCTGCACTTCTCGCTGTGGAGACGCGCGGGTCACCTAAACAGCATTGGCCTCTATCTCACGCACGTATGCAGCGCTCCTGATTGGTCAAGATGAATCATTTCATAACTGAAAAACTGAATCTTTAATATATTTTTGCCACGGGAAGTTTCAGTTTATTTTTTGTTTGTTTATACAGCCATATATGTCCTCTCACTTTTTTCTGGGACACCCTATTAATCTAAGGTTAAACTACCACCTCATGGTCCTACTGCAAGCAATCACATATATAAAAATGACACCGACTTCTGGTAGAACCGCAGTAAATCACACCCATGCCCAGATATCACGACTCTAAAATGTTTGACTACAGGGCACGGCAAAATCGCAACGAAGGTTTGGCGAAACCCTCGTGTCTTGCGGATACGAAACGACCCATGAATGTCATATATTTACTGATCTTGTGCATTACACGATCTGCACCTATCGCTGAGAACTTCTTGACATAAAATGCGGTCACGGTATATTAAGGTGGAAATTACATTGTCCTAAAAGTTCAAGGTGTGCTCTTCTACGGTTCTGTGAAAGTTTCCGTGGATTTTTTTATAGAGTAGCTATTGAAGGAATTTGTCAACGTCTGCTATCTTTAATAGGGGTTTTAGAAGCAAAGTATGCAGCTGGAGTAATGCACTTTCCTGACTTTTCATGTTGAAATTCAGGCAACTTGTCTCAGCCGCCAGCTCGACGGCTTTGAAAAAAAGGAAAAAAATTTCCTTTGTAAAGGAAATCTTCTCTGGCAATCATGTTGTGGTTCCTGATTATTTTCGGAGAGGATCTCCTGCCATTGGCAACGAAGTAAGCTGTACTTAGAATATTGTTGCATTCGAGCCGAGAAAATCGGTTACCTTGCTCGACTTCACTCGGCTTCCAAAAGATTTTTTGATATGTCCTACTCGGTGAATCTTTTGTTTTAATCGTGTCGGTTCCCCTCGTCATCTAATTATTTTGAATTTTGGCGAACAGCATGCATTCTGATTTCTGGACCAATTTTCTTCTTTAGTTGATACAAGGTTCTTATGAATTGTCGTTCTTAGCATTTGACTTGAATCAGCCAAAGCTCGTGCAGCACCATAAAATGAACAATCGATGTTCTACAGGTCTCTCTGACTGCAGCTTCACTAAAAAATGTTTAGGTATGTATATTACCTAGAATTCTTGCTATCCGAGCTAGAAAATATAACTGGATTTCGTCTTCCTAAATAGTTAGCTGTATTGGACATATTTTCTTGCAGATAAAATACAGGTACAGTACCTAGCAAATTTAGATGTCATGCCTATATTTCTATTGCTAAACAAGTATGGGTATCACACCTAACTAGGTTCAGCTAGACATTCTAGGTGAAAAATATAGCTAACTTTACACTTTACAGCATATCTAGCTGCGTTTTCTGGCTGAAGTGCCTATAATTTTTCTAGCTAATACGCCGATATATTTCTACGTATGATGACGGAAAAATATAGCAACCATACATATAAATATTTAAATATTTATTTATGTATTAGATGCACACATGACTTAACAATTAAAAGTCTTAAATTAAAAACAACAAGTTATAATCAATTCAAATGAATATTTACAATAGGGCGTATCGAAAAAAAGTTATAACCATTTTTGTGAGGTTATACGCTCACTGATAAAAGAATCCTCACTTAACTTTGAAAACTTCAATATAATTTTCATGGTTCCAGCTGATCAAAATATCTCTTCTTTACGTAATCGTTTCCAATATTTTCATTGAATTACTGTTTAGATTATTCATTCTTTGACTCTTACAATCCACAAGACACGAATAACGAGCTCCTTGCATTTACGGAAAGGCCGGGCGTTAATGTTGTGCGAACAAATGCAAGGCGGTAATTATAGCCATAAAACTGATGTTACAATTATTTCAGGTTAGAATTTTTAATAGATAATAAATATTTTTATCAATAAATTAATAAAAATTACTTTAAGTTCATGTTTACTTGTAAATATAAGTTTCTAATGTTACAATACTCGTATTGCCACAGAATCTAAATTTTCCAGGTAAAGCACTATAGCTGCTGTGTCTAAACGGATTAGCTATTTAGTTTGCAGTTTTACCTACAATTTATTGCAAATTCAGCTATATCTCCCCAGCAACATATTTCTAGCTGCAACAGCTATACCATTTTTTCCGTGTTGTTAATGCAGCGGTTGATGAAACGCTCTACGTTCACATCCAGTTTTAGAGAGGTAGCCTGCTTGATTTTGCAAAGACTGTTGAAAAACGCGCTGAAGCTTTAGATGAATATTGCATATTGCATTATTATTGTGAATACATTTTTTTCAAAATTTAAAACGTTTAAAAACTATAAAAAGTGACACTTTTATTGAAATTCTTCAGAAGTAGGTTTCATCGTATTTGATTTTAGTGAGTTTTCCTGAGCATGTTGGTAAATATAATTCCTATCATTCAAATTCAATTATTGATTGCAGCATATTCATTTTCTTATCGAAGCAATCAATTTAAAGTATTTCTGGTTCCAAAAATCAGATGTCTCAAAAAGTGGTGTTTTAATTGAGGCACTGAGAATGACTTATAGGTATAGCCTACTTGAAGTAGGCCTCTAAATCATGTTCTTTTCAATTTTTATTGACTGCCATCTCCAAGTGGGCTTTACCTAGTTGTCATTCTCATTGCCTCAATTATTCTATTTCCATTTTTTACTATAACACTAAAATTAGGTTATCAAATTGCTGCAGCTATTTTGATCTAAGATTTCAATATGATCCGCTTGAGAGGAACAGCCAAAATTAAGATTAGAATACGCACCAGTCCTATGGACATCGCACAAGAAAAAGGCAACAGATCTTTTGGAACGAGCGCATAAAAGATTCCTTAAATTCCTAGCTTATAAAGAAGATGGCGCGTATCCTCCACGAGTCTCAAACTATGCAGATTTATGTAAAAGATTCAACTGTTTTACAATGTCAGAAAGACATTTCATGTTATCCCTATGGTTTATTTTCAAATTAATACCGGGACATATACATTGCCCAGAAATTTTAGAGAAACTAAAATTCAAAATACCTAGAAGCAATGACAGACACTAGGAAATTATGTATATAACTCCGACAACAAAAACCATTATGCACATGTCTCCAATAAGTAGAATCAGTAGGAACTTGAACATAATATAACATAGAGCAGGTATTGCTGATGTGGACATTTTTAACATATCATTAGAGGTATTCAAGGAAATTTCTAAACGAATTTTTAGTATTTTGATAAATCAAACTAACTAAAACTTTGAAAACCTATATGAATGAATTATAATTCGTACATAATTTTAATTATATATAATATTTATAGTACGCGTACATGCCAATGCATGAAATGTATTGAAATGTCACCCTATTATTGGTGTAAAACTGTTGGGTTTTTGCTAATAAATACAAATACAAAACTCTATTCTTTTCCATTTGTAAAAGTAAATTTTACTATAGCTATTATTTATTAAAATTTAACTATTTAAAAAAAATAGTAAGACGCGACCGTAAAGAATTTCAATTATAAAAGCTATTGTTACGAGAATTATTTTTGTAAATATATACGAAACTTCCTGCATAATAATTATGCTTTTCATTTGTAAAAAATGTCTAATAATATAATTTCAATTACCGAATTCATAAAGAACATTTTTCTCAGATACCTGATTTTTGTCACGGTAACTACTATAAAATAACACTTATCCCAACGCACTGTCCTAGCCACTAAATCTATAAATTAGAGAAGTTTTAAGAATTACAGTTGAAATTTAACTAAATGGCAGAACTTCACTAGGTTTTCAGAGTGAAACTGAAATGGTTAATGTACTATGCCTCGAAACAAAAGTATTGGTTCCGAATGATCAAAAATGATAATTAAAGGTGAAAAAGATTCTTTCTATTAAAAAATAGTGTACCATGTACATGAGCATATCTTATTTTTTTGATCGGAAGATACCATTTTATTATATTATTGAACAAATTTTAATCTTTTTATTGCGTAGTAAGTTATTTTAACCCACTGGTATTTGGTATAGGAGAAACAGAGATATGAAATGCAAATAATTTAGAAAGACAAATAGCGACTTGTTTAATGGATACATAAACCCGAACTGAAATATTCTGAAGAATATTCAATGGATACGCTGTCCACCAAATGCTTCATAACTGGGTTTCCTTTATTTCAAGAAAATGCAAACAGTAACTGGTCTTCTGCATTTCACCTTATTAGTCGTTTTCCCTAATCCAATCGGTAAATATCGTAATATCATTCATTTAAAATGCATGCTTAAATTTTTCTGTATTTATTTTATTCCCGAAATTGTTTAATTTTAAATAATGCTTACTTTTCTACTGCACAGAGCTATCTAGTAAATATATAAATTAGTGAAATTCAACTAATTCGATTAGACAAAATTGAGCCTCTAAAGATTATTGAAAAATTAGTAATTCCATTAGAAAATATTATTAAAAAGATGGATTTGGTGCATTAGCATCTAACAAGGAAATCTTTCAAGGTGTATTCCTCCGATCTTCTTCAATTTTATATATATTGCAGGGCATCAAAAACTAAGCGACACGTGTGAAAACAACCCTTGAAATTCACCACCAAAAATTAGTTTTGGCAATTTTTAAGTAAAGCAATCAATTATCATATTTTAAATTAATTGTATTTTATTTCCCTTTGAACTTTGAATATGTGCAGGGTATTGTGACCATTGGGGGTGATACCCCTATGTTTTACGGAACAAAAATAATCTTTTTTCAAATTTTGAGTTATAAAACTTGACAGTTTTATTGAATCTGCGAAAAAACTATTCTGTTCTTTATCTGTGAGATATTATGCTAGAGGGCATGATTCAATCAATATATAATAAGATATGACTTGCTTAATTAATTTAATACTTAATACAATACTCAATTTTCTACTTATACTTTCTGCTTTCAGAATTAGGTTGGCCATATAAGGACAACGCAGTTCATCCTCCTCCCCTTCAACTTAATGTTCGTGCATATCAAAGATTCGCAACCACATCTATGATCCAGGTCTACTATTTAGAACCAGGCTTTTATTGGGTAGGAACAGATAAAAATCGTCAGTACGTCATTGGATTACTTGTAGATGGAACTTTATTTCCATTCATGACTCGTGGAGCGTATGTTTATCATAATCATGGAAGAGTAAAGTTACTCATAAATGGCAACAATGCAAATGTGAGTGTACCTATATTAAAAGAGGATCCACTCAATGATGAGTTCTTCAAGAACTTCGGGCCCGCGAACGTTCGACCTGGTGAGATACCTGGACCTGCATAGTTCATTTTAGGAGTATGCGTGGACGATAGAATGGCAAATGTTTTACATTCAAAAAATACGTTTTACATGTACCAAGAGCTTCAATTTGAGCTGATTTTGAACAAAATCGGAATTTAAAAAAACTTATAGCAAGTAGTGGTCTAAAAATCCAAAGGACCCCATGCAAAAAAATGGTCTTGACTGGTTTGAAGCCCTTTTGCGAAATTTCTTTTAGTTCCGGAAACTAAATAATCAGTCTGTGGAAGTAAAATTCACCGAATGACATTTTTCTATTTATTTTGTGTGGTATCTACTTATTTTTTTTAATACTCTAGATTTTATTAATATCGATGCCAAATATTTAAGAAATGTATCGAATGTATAAACCTGTATGACAGATATTGTAGTGGCCAAGAGTGGTAAAGTAGAGACGCGTCGTTTTAAGAGATTCAAGAATCATAATGAATTTTAATACAAATTATATATCCGCGATTTGTTATTTTCATCATTTTAATTTTTCGCAGTATTGATCCTTTCTTATATTTATTTATTGTACGTATTTATAATGTTTTCTATTTATGCGAATGCGAAAAAGCAAATGTAAAAATAGTTGTGAAGAAAGGCCTAAATTATTATGATTTATATGTTTTGATGAAATATTATAAATAAGAATAAAAAATAATAAAGAAAATGTTTCAAAGAATGTGTATTTTGTCATCTAAATCATGTGGACATATATTATTACCAGGAACAAATAAAATAAATCTTTAATTTATGCCAGTAGTATCAGTTAATCTTCGAGAAAATGCTACGAATATTTGAGGAAATAATCATGTTTTCTGTTTAGAGTTAGATTCAAACAGAAAGTTACATTCATAAGAGTGATTTTTCTCGAATTGACTTTAAAATGTAGGATTATGAACTAAACTTCATGGCATTGTTTCACAAAATAAAATAAAAAATATATAATATATAAATATATATAATATATATAAATATATAATAAAAAATTACAAGAAGAGAAAGTACTTTGCAAATTGCAACAATTTTATTCAATTGATCTATTTTTCTCACTTCAGCGTTTTCCAGAATAAATGAGATATTTTATTATATCTAAAAAATACAAAAGTTTATATTGTTTTTAAAAATATTTATTTAAAACATTCAAACAAACTATTTCATAACACATCTTAGTGAAAATAATACTTATCACTCACAGTTTTGTCAAGTAAAATTTTCTCTACATTTAATTCGGCGAAGAAATCAGTATTCTTTGATAATTTCAATTGTTTAAATTATAGATGACAATGATTTGTTTATGTGAGCAAGTTTTTAAAAGGGAACGTCAATTTATTTGAAGCATACAAAAATTAGTGGATTTCTTCCCTATCAAATTTTATCGCAATTTGGTCTATAATAATAAGAAAGACATTTTTAAAAGTTAAAGTTTTATATATTCAAACAAATTTATTTTTCAAACATTTTTATTTCTGCTTTCTTAAATTTCTCTTTTTATTTTCAACCAAATCGATATTTGAAAATCAATCATAAATTAGGATAAAGTGATGATAGTGTCTAGATTCCCCAAAAATCCACCGTCTAAGCGAAAATCAAGTATTTTGTTTTAAATCTTTCGTAAATAATACTTTTGTGTATGTTTTATATTACAGCTCACTATTAGTGGTTAATTGAAAGCTTTATCGTATTAATTATTAACTAAAACTTATTTAAAACATTTTTAGTCGTCTAATCAAGGCTTTATTTACATTTTCTCACAAATTACTTAGACGCTCATAGTTAAATAAACTAATACGGCAATATAAAAAATCAGTGGGATCAATTTACTTTTCTTTTAAATGTTTATAGAACTTGTTATTGTTTAGATGTAAGTTTTGACTGGAATAAGGCAAAAAGGTGTAATTTTTTGCAAACTTGTTTAACTAATTTGTTTAATACTCGCGTGTTTGGTATGTATACCACTTACTGATCCTCTTCTAAGTAAGTTTTCTTTTCTTAAACAAAATTTATGACAAAATCTAGTAAAGTCACACTGTCTCTTAGTGAAACAAAATAATTGCTTTGAATTATCATTTAAAATAATAAATTCCTTTCCTTTTTAATTGTTTAAATAATTCTTTATTTTTTAAATATAACTATTGACGCAAATAAGGCATAAAAATGTAGTTTTTTTGTAAGTTAAATAAAATAATTCCTGACTGTAGATTCTCCTATGATGGAATTTTCCTCTACTTTTAATCAGATGTCTACTTACGTTGTATGGCTAAGAAATGAAAGAATCAATTTCCGAAAGAAATTATTAAATTATTTAGAAAAAAGAATCCTCAAGATGATCAGTGCATCATTGAATATGGTCTTTTCTCGATATTTTGATCAAAGGAACTGACAGTTTGAATCGTGTTTTAATGAATGACAATGTTCTGCATGTTTTGTATTACGGCCATGCAAGATTTGTAAGAAAGTATTCAGGAAGCATTATTTTTTTCTATTGTCTCAATATCAGATTTTATAGGAATGGAAGCTTCTAATGTCCCCTAAGGGTTTACATTTTTCTTGCACTTTCTTCTCTATTCTTCTACACACCCCCCACACACTTACTTGGTGGTGGGCTCATATTTTTAAAGAAATAAGGATTTTTCTCTGCTTAGTAAGTAATACTTTATGCAAACCTAAAAGTTGTTGACCTCAAAATTTAAAATATTTGAGAAACTCAGTACTATGTCCAAAGGGGATTAAATCCAAATTTTGTGATTTAATTTGTTAACATAATAAATCACGAATCTACAGGTTATTTAATAAAGTTAAGGCAAAAAAAACCGTTTTTACAATACAGTATAGAACCGAAATGATATCATCAGTTATATTTCAAGAAACAGAAAAAAGTATTCTTTATGCAATAAGTTTAAAAATTACGAAGAAATATTATCTGTTATAATTGACTGTTCCCAACCTTCAAATATGGTTATTTGTTCAAAAAAGACTTTTTTAAATATTGGTTTAACGATGTCAGTCACGGAATAAATTAATGTTTCCGAAAAAAGCCACCACATATTAAAATTCAACATTTTTAAAACAAAATTGGTACGAAGAGATAGAAAGAAAAAATTCAACTGGAAAATACATTGGTAAAATAACTGATTTTTAAAAATTAAAAAATGTTTCTTTTGAAAATAATGTATATTTGCAATGACATCATTATTAATATTATTTTTATGCTTATATCATAGAAAAACTATTCTTTTTGAGGTCTCATTTTCAGCACCATTATGATGTGAAATAACACTGTTTAACCATAATTTAAAGTATAAAAAAAAGTATTTGGTAAAGAAATATCGAGTTCTGGAACTTTCAGGTTGAAATTAATTGATGCTCGCGTTGGCATATTAGCACAATAAAGTTACATAATGATGTAATCTAATCTAATTTATTATTGCGATTTCAGTTCAAGAGAAGTAGAGATATAAAATGCAAATAATAATTCAAGAAAACAAATAAAATAGCAATATACTGCAAGATTTCCATAATATTCACTAATTAAATTTTTATCGAAATTATTCATAAGTTGCTTTGCTTGACTTTAGTAAA
>JAWWLR010000054.1:42223249-42234356 GCA_035041075.1 Acraspis erinacei
ACCTACCTCTACCTACCTCTACCTACCTCTACCTACCTCTACCTACCTCTACCTACCTCTACCTACCCCTACCTACCTCTACCTACCTACCCAAAGAGAGATGCAAACATCTTGTTTCAGCCCGCTCTATACTTACCGAAGCTCGGAGACAAAATGTTACAATCCTAGTGATGCAAACAACGTGTTTTAACCCGCTCTAAGGGTATCGAAACTCGGAGTTTCAATTGATGCAATTCATTTCGCCTGCCTTGACTCGCCTACTATTTGGCAGGGCAGGAAAATATTTTTTTGTAAAATTACGATCCAGTAGGACAACACTAGGCTTAAGTTTGAGCCTGATCAGGTACAACAAATTTTGAAGACAGGTCCTTTGAGCAATAATGCCTTATTTGCCAGATACGAGATCAGTTACATTTGTCAAACGCTCCATTACGAATAAAAATGTTACACTCTTCCCTTATTTAAATAATCGTATAGGTGATATTTCGGATGTTGTATTTTTGGGCCTTATCGCTTATTATTTTGCAAAATTAAATAAATGTAGGTTCATTATTCGTTTTATTCTCAACTCGGTGAAATCATTATATTTTCACAGAAATAATGTAAAACAAAAACGTGAAATCCAAGTTTTTTTAACTTAAACATTCGAAACTTGAAATTATTTCGTAAGGAGCAGAATTAATCTCTACTTTTTCTATTGTTTCGATTACATTGTTCTTCAGCTGCTTCGCTGAGTCTTTTCTCATAATCTCGTTGTGCTTTCTCGAGCAACGGAAGCCATTTTAGGCCAACACCATTCTTCTGGACTTCTTCTATAGTATTATAGACCCAACGTGCTTTAATGCGCTTATGCATGATGAGAAATTTGTGATCTTTAGTATATATTGGAGCAATGTATTCACCGTCGATTCTTCCAATGATTATATTATCCACTTCCATTATTCGAACACCACCATCTTCGCGGATTTGACGAAAACCAAACCGGTCTTCGTACCAAGCATCGTCTGGCACATAGTCAGTTATTTTAATAAACATAGGTTTTACACCATCTGGAGGGAAAGGTCTTTTCGGTGAACGTTCCCGTTCCCGCCAAAGTTGTTGTGGTGAAGCAGGACGTGCACTTGATGTTGAAGCTAATTCTGTAAAAAGAAGTAGAAATAGCTGCAGTTTTTAACTGAAAATATGAATTACAAGGACTGAACAGCTTATCCAAATAAGTTCCATGTACTTAATACAAAAGGCATAACAGTAAATGCCAGTAAATAAATTTCATACTTAAACAGAATGAAAATGATACGCAACACCTTTAAGCAGATTTCTTATAGTTTATTTCATCAGCCTAGTGAATCATAATTATCTGATTGGCAAGAAGAATTGTGGAGATGCATTTTAAATTAAATCTCATTCATTTCAATTTTTGTATTGCGTTTAAAAATGTTATTTTCTTAAACTACTTATTCATAATATGATGAGTTCCCCTATTATTTCGCTATATTAGCATCAGACACAGACCATTTTAACTACTTTGTTAGGAACTCGTCTTTTTGGTTCAATTTAACTCGGAGAACATTTATTTTTGGGTTGAAAATTAATTTTTCTACTAAAAAAGTAGCTATTCCCTTTTTGGTTCGAAACTGATATTTCCTGTTGAAAAGTTTAATTTTTGTTTGAAAATTTATCTTTTTCATTAAATAATTCAATTATCTGGTAGAGTAATTAATTATTTAATTGAATATTCGTGTTCTTGGTTAAAGATTTATATGTTTCGTTGAAATTTGATATTTTCTTGAAAATTCGCGTAATTTGTAGAAAATTCATTTTTTTGGTAGAAACTCAATCTCATTAGTGGAAAATTGTTAGTTTTTGATTGAAAGTTAACTACTAGGTTAAGAAATTTTTCCTTATTGCCTGAGAAATACTTGGTCTTTTTGGTTTCAAGTGATAATAAATAATAAATAATAAAGTAATAATAAGTATCAACTGTTATATTACTGGTATACAAAAGATATGCATTTCTGTAAGGGGCAAATTTCATACTAATAATTGTAATGTAATTAAAAAAATTCATATTCTCTGTCGGATAATATCTTCTACCATTGTTGGTTGTTTTTGTGAAATTTGCGACATACTCCTCAGCCAAAACTTGTGGGACTGTGTGTATGTTACGCACCATTTCTATCAACAACTTTGCGCCTGTGGAAGAGAGACAATGCCAGATTTGTAGAATTTTAAAGACTTCTGATTAAAGAAATTGGTGAGTACAGACAGGATAGAAACGCAATTATTTTCTTGCCAACTCAATAGCATTTTTGGTTTTTTCGCCAGAAATCGGCATTTCAAAACAGAACAAAAATACGAAACTAATTTTTATTATAATTTCGCAATGTATAGTTTATTTGGGTTGAATTATGAGTTGTTAAATGGCATGTTCATAATGGAATTTTCTCTCAACAAGATGCTAAAAACCAGCAAAATTCCGTTATGGTATACTTTTTCGAAATCTTTCCTTCAAAAAATTGAGAACTAGGTTCCATACGGGTAAAGTACTTTCCAGTTCAAGAGATTATTAATAGTTTTAAACCGTTTATTAACTAAAATTTGTTTCTCCAATTTTTATTTAAACCAGGATTACCTTCATAATTCGAATGTTGACCACTTCGCCCAAAATTTATCAGGAAGTCTCTTGTTTTAGGAGGTGATGAAGAGGCGGCTGAAATTTCAGTGAAAATACCAAAAAGTTTATGAATTTGTAATGGTTAAAATATATTAAAAAGATTAAGAGCCTAAAGATCGGTTACAGCTTGTCAATGATTAGTGTAGTGAAGCACTGCCAATAATAAGTAATCTATCATTGTGAAAAATTTCCGAAAGAACGCGATTGTGTAACATTATCAGTTTCATTTACACAATGATTAAATTATATTGTGGCACTTTTAAATCAGTTACATGACCGGACTTTTTCGATTTTCCTCGTGAGAGATATTTTTCTCGAAAATGAAGAAAGCATACAGTTTTGAATCCTGACGAGAGAAATTTTATATTTCGGCTTCGAAACTTGAAAATTTTGAGAAGACCGATCTAAATATTGAATCTTTTGAGGTGCAGTGTTTTAATGGGGAAAAAACAAACATAAAACACTTATTAAATAAGTAAGTCCTCAAAATCTGTCCAACTATTATACTGTAGAAGCAGATGAGTGATCAATAATAATAATGGTTTACTATAATAGAGTTTACATATTATTTTGCATTCATTAATGTATAATAAATGTAGCATCATACTTATTACAAAAAATATAAGACAATTTCACTAATTTATCTTTACTTACCAAAAAGATGAAAAATAACGTCCAGGGTTAGCAACAAAGTAATAAGGCTCCTCATTCTTAGAAACGCAGGTTCAACTAATTAACGCGTAATGTTGAGAGCAGCGCAAGTAATTCTTATCTTGATGTTTCGTTCTTATATCTTATTCTGATCTGTTTCTGTTTTCCCATGACGTAGTTATTTCACCTTGAAAAAATCAGATAATTTATGTGTTTAATGTAACCGTACCTTTTTTATTACTCTACATTAAGAAATTTCGAGAATTTAATACTTTATAGAGACAAAACAGATTATTAAAAGGAGAAAACTAATTTATAAACAAGTAAGGTTTTATTATAGATTATAACACCTTGATACGCTGTCGATCACAATTTTTATAAATAATCTTAAAAATGCAATTTTGATAAATAAAGGTGAAATTTCTACCAAACGGAAAAGATGAGTTTTCAAGAAAATGTATGTAGTTTCTACGAACTACTTAAATTTATACCAACTTTTGTAATTTTGGATTTAAGAAATATATTTTCAATCTAAACAAAAACGAATTTTCCACAAAATAGTTAGCCATGTGATTGAAATTAGGGGCAAAAAAGATCAATCCAAAACGAAGATGAATTTTTTACGAGTTTTCTGATGTTTCTCAACACCAAGAGCCTCTGAAGTAGTTTAAAAATATATTTTTTCGATGTTTACAATCCAGGTATATTTTTAGGGTGTTTCCGGTGTTTCTTCACACAACTGTTATTAGAGGGACTCTAAATAAAAAATCATAGAAAAATTACAAACTTTGGTGGCTTGTGGTTTTCATGAAAACTTATTTTATTTTTTAATAACGAGTAATTTTTTGGCTTTTCCTGGAGGTTATAACCTCCCCTCTCCTAAATTATTATTAAGCAATTATTTGATAACTTTTGTATTTTTTATTAATTTTTGTGACATTTGAGGTTGTGCGGATATTTGCCATGACCGTAATTCTCCGGTGCATTACGAATGAGCATTTTGAATCCTTAAAAGAGCAAGAAAATAAAAGAATGTTATGCCTTGTGGTTGTTATGTAACATTTTTTATAATTTTTTATATTATTTTCTGCGGTTAAGTGTGTTTTCCAGTTTTTATATCCCTCTATCATTCCAGGTGTTATCAAAAACAATTTGTCGGGATATTAAGACAGAGGAAGTTTACAATCTTGAAGCTTTTTTGACAATTTTCTGATTATTGAAAAATATTTTATCATTAGCGGTAGTGTAAAGGTAACCACAGTTAAGTGCTTGTCGCAATGGTCGAACACAGAGTGAGTGTCAACGACGCCGAGTACAGGTTTTGAACTTAGGCCAAAGATTACGGGCCTAGAACGCCAACTGCGCTACGCGGCAGCGTGTAAAAGCACACATAAATTAGGGTGTCCGACAGTATTTAGCCATTTTCGCCCCTCCCCACTCGCCTTAGAGTGTTCCACAGTGTTTTGATAGTTTACCTACTAAACAGCTGGTGCAGATTTCCGCGTAGTCTAATTTTCTCTCCTGTCACGGTGAAGTGGAAGTTTTGTGTGTGGCTTAACGATTCACGCCTACCTAGTCGTGAATCTTTCGATGTTGAGTGTGTGCATGTGGGTGGTGTAATCTGGTGATAGGGCCCGTCGGCCTCAAGAATGCCTAGTGAACAAAATAAACAAAAAGTTCGCAGGGGTTAATAAATGGAGTTTTATAGATTTTATTATAAACCTCCAGTCTGGCTACGGATCGGAGTGGTCAATTTAAAATCCCTAGACCTCAACAGGATGTATTCACGGCAACAGGCCGTCCATATTGTGGATTCTGTCATATGACAGCGCCTAAGAATCTGTGCTCGACCAGGTATGGCTCAATAAAATAAGTTTTATATTCAATCAAGTTGATTGGGCGTAATTATCAATCCAATTTGGGCGTGGTATATTATACGACGTCACAACTGCGCACCCTTTAAACGAGACATCACCGAGCCGAGAATGTGCCCCTCGTTCCGCCTTCGAGTGCCGACGCCAATATCCAGACTGGTGGTTTACTCATACTATTCACAACTTACTTAATCATGCCTCAATCTATGTGCCCAGATTACTTCCTTATGTGTTAGTCTTCGCCTAGGCTTGCTAATCCTTAACTTCAAGTGTTATTGAACTATTGATTTAATGACTAACGTTCCCCGAACTGAAAAACTTTCTCAATTTGTTATTACTGAAAATTCGAATTCTGAATAACTGCTCACGCTAATTCCCTTTGGCTTAGATGCTACAATAGGTTCACCCAATACGAAATGACTATTTTTCTAAGACCGTCAGCTCTTATGCGGAACGTAAATTTACGGCCTTATGTTCTAATAACTATTTTTCTAAGACCGTCAGCTCTTATATGGAACGTAAATTTACGGCCTTACGTTCTAATTCGAGGGGTCAAGCCACCCCAGTGGCGTACAGATAACAAAAAAAATTATTAATCAAATGGTATGCTCATAGCGGTATCCTTTTACGAGGAACATCTGAAATTCAATTTTTCCTTATTCTAACTAGGTTGAAAATTCCTTATTTTTATTAATGTTAATCTAATAAATATCTATCAAACTCCCTGACATTTAATCCTAACATATCCTAAATTACTTTAATTGTCTTATGATTAGGAAGAGTAGGACCGTATCCGCAGTTTCTTGCAGCTCGGGCCCTCGTCGACCTCCTGGTTGGCCGCTCGTTTAAAATTAGGTTCCGCGACCTAAACCATTTCGTCATCTGATTCATCCTCTAAGACCATTTCTCCTTCTATTGACGGCTCCCCTTCCCCAACCGAATCGTGGATCTCGAGAAGTTCCCGATCTAAGGTGAGAAAACCTTCACGACCACGTACGGGCCTTCGAATGCCTCAAATGCCCGACCCTGATGCCTAGTGATTAAATCTCACAAATTGGTGAGCCTTGAAATTCTATTTTCCCAACCTTCAGCATCGGGTGGGGGCAACTCTGCCTCCCCTCAACGGTGCGTCGAAGCAGGTTCTTAGGCCGGGGCTCCCGTCCCATATTTAAAAAGGCTGGAGAACACCTTGTAGTACTGTAGCACATCCTATTCCCGGTGATCTTGCTCTACGAATGAGACTATCATAATCTTAAGGACACGATTAGTCCTCTCGACCGGGTTCGCTTGGTCGTGGTATAGCCGGCTGAACGATCGGTGGATATTATATTTCCTAGGAATATCGTCCAATACCTTATTAGCATATTCTGTACCCCGATCAGAATGAAGTACCTCCGGTGTTCCCCAACGGCTGATAATTACATTCTCAAAGGTATCCTTAATATTGGCTGCATTTTCCTTTCCTAGAGGGGCCACCTCCATTCAATTGGTAAAAAACTCCTGGTATACTACTAGTATTCACGACCCCTTTTACGTTTTGGAAATGGTCCATTGACGTCCATGGCAACTATAGCCCACTGCTCTTGAATTACGCGATGGCCCATTAGACCTTTCGGCCTGATTGGTCTGATTTGGTTAGCTGACAGGTTTCACACCTGTTGAAGAAGGTACTGATGTCCTTAAACATTCCCGGCCAATATTAACGCAACTTTACTCTATAGAAAGTCTCCTCGATGCCCAGGTGTTCGAATTCAGGGTTTTCACGTACCTTCCTCATTACATCATTTATCTGGTTTTGTGGTATGACCAGTTTCCAGGCACCCAGGTCATCCAGGATATCTTCCAGCAAGGGGTTGTTTTGATATCCATACAACCGACCATCTACTGCCTTCCAACTTGTATACTTATTTGGAGTGTCTATGACCACCTGACGGCGCCTCTCATGCCACTCGTCCTCCACTGGTTCCATCATGGTCAACTGAAGGTCCTCCTCTTCCTCGTAGAACCGCGAAAGCGCGTCAGAAAATTTTTTGCATCGCCCCCTTCCTATGCACTACAACGAAGTCATACTCCAAAAGATTGAATGTCCATCTAGCCCATCTACCAGTTAGGTTCCGAAGATTTCAGAGCCATCTTAAGTTGCTATGGTCGGTAATGACTGTAAAATGATACCCCTCTAAATAGTACCTGAATTTCTTTATCGCCTAGACGACAGATAGACACTCACCCTCCGTGGTAGACTAATTACGCTCAGTCTTGGAAAGAGTTCTGCTGTCATAAGCAATTACCTTTTCTTGACTACCCTGCTCTTGAGTGACTACTACACCTAGATTAGTATTGCTGGCGTCCTCCTGAATTGTGAAAGCGATGCTGAATTCCGGATACGCTAGAATTGGTGATGAGTTTGACGCCTTTTTAAGTGTCTGGAACGCCTCCTCTTGTTCTTCGCCCCAAATGAACGCCTGATTTTTCTTAGTTTGGCGGGTTAAGGGTTCGCAAATTCTGGCATAGCCTTAATGAAACGTCTATACCAAGATGTTGCTCCTATGAATCGGCGGACTTGTCGCAATCTAGTTGGTCAAGGGTATTCCAATAGTGGCTGCAAGTTATCCTCGTCGACGTTGAAACCTGTCTGATTCACTACAAATCCCAGATATTGCACCTGTAGTTTACAGAAGTCGCATTTATCAGGGTTGAGAGTCAACCCTGCTTTCTGAACCCGTTTGATGGTTTTCTCTAACCAATAGAGAAAATAGAGCACGTGCGGTCTCATTTCCGGTGCTATTGCCGTATCCATTAATCCTTGGAACGTCGCCGGTGCTGCCAAAAGTTCGAATGGCATCGGCCGATATTGGTAAAGGCCCTTAACAGGTATTATAAAGGCGATCTTTTCCTTAATCTCCTGAGTCAAAGGGATTTGATGATACGCCTTGTTTAAATCTAGCGTCGAAATATATCGAGCTGATCTCAATTTGTCCAAGATCTCATTCATGAAGGGTAACGGATATGCATCATTCTTACTGACTTAATTGAACTTCCTAAAGTCAATACACATCCGATATCCTCCATCTGATTTACGAGCCATCACGACTGGACTACACCATTCGCTTGATGAAGGGTCGATGATAGCATTATTGAGAGGCTTCTGAGAGTAACGCCTCATGAATCTTTGGTAACATGCGTTAGTTCCTTTGTCTGATTGGAGAACTTTCCTGAGTGTCGATCGTATGTTCAACAAACTTAGCCGCTGGTAATTTCTCCGGGAGCGAAGGAAGCACTTGTTTTAAAAATCAATTGAGTTCTTCCCGTTTTTCTTCCGACAAGGTGGCAATTCCTTTACAACTCTATGGCTCACCTTCATCCACTACCCCGAAAGAAAACTTTATGAGAAGCTCGTCAGTCATCCAAATTTCTCTATCTCTTGGGTGGATTATAAGCCAAAATTCCTCCGCAAAGTACATGCCTAATACGCACAGGTCAGCCAGACCTGGTATTACTCTGACGGCTACCTCACGGGTTATACCCCCCAAACTGATGGGGATTGAAGCTACACCCATGACGGACTCTAAGATACCATTTGCCATCATAACCGCTCCCCTGTTGTGTCCATTAATGAATTACAGGGTTTACCGCCAATTACGACGTCAAAATAGGCTCGTGCGGCTTTACCTCGACTTAACTTAGAGCTGAACGGTGCACCCAGATTATAAACACCTTCTTCTTGATATTTAACGATATTTGATTCGCTGATATCAGATTCTCTTGAATCTTGGCTGATATGATTAGAGTCGTTATTGATGAGAGTTGTCCGCAACTCCTGAAGTTTCTATATTGAGGTTGTACATCTCATCAGTAGCAGTTTATGGAATCCCATCCATGCGACCGTAGCTAAATTTGTTCGGCTGATTTTTCTGATCTTATGGTGTGTAGTTATGTCCGATTGATTTAGCCAAGCTTGGATTTGCTTTGAAATAAAGGGAACAGCATCGACCCGAAGTTTGCTCTCCCTTATTGGTTTCCCTGAAAATAGGCCGAGCACAACTGCTTTTGACTTGATCGGCCTTACCGCAGTTGTCGCATAATTGACGCCGTTTAATTGGACACCCCCGACAATGGTAATCATCACTATGGTAATTGAAACAGGGTAGTTCCTGCTTAGGTTGAATCTTGGGCTTGCGATTTCTATCTGGAGACCCACCTCCTGATGATCCTTTTGATTGGAAAAAAGTCTTCAGCAGCTCCGCCTTAGAATTTTTATTTCCGGTCTGCTATTTACCTTTATTCGGCTTGTCCGAAGTTGATTGATCCTTAGGGTCGACCGAGTTCTTCTTATCTCGAACCATTACTAAGTCGAGAAGGACTTTCGCTAGTTTTTCAATGGCCGAGTCGGAGATAGCCTCTCTTATGGCGCTTCCGCCTGAACCTTTCTTAATTGGGGTGTAGGCAAACTCAGGGAAAAAAGAATCTTCCATGAACGCCAGTCCATTATAATCGAAGAATTCATGACTTCTAACTAACTTCTTATGTCAAATCGCAGATTAGTGTGCGCCCTATCCATTTGCTCTTGCAGCGTCACGGGCTTAGAGAAGCTTCAATATAAGACCTGCATGCAAATGAGGTAGTTGGAGGTTAGCTTGTCCTTTTCTTGGTATCTCTGAAGCCTTCCCACGTAGGCCAAGCACACTGGTTCCTACTGAACCATTCGGCCGGCAGATCATCCAGCTTAATTCTTCAAACCCAACGTTCACGGGCGCCATTATAACATTGGCCTTTTCTGGTTTTAGTTATTGGCTAGAGTTTCAGCCAATAAACAATTTTATTTTATTCTCATAATATAGTGGTTAATCTCCAGCTACTAACTATTTAATATTTAGATCGCCAGGCTACTGGCTATTGCTGGGCCAATCATTAATTTACTTGAATAGATGAAATTATACCTCATTGCCTGAAGGGCGACAGATCGTTTGTAAAATTAACGAACACCCCTAAACGATCAAAAGGTATTAGAGAACATTATTTTAAATTAACATCCATTATTGTATTTTCAATATTCAAACTCTCGCTAGCCCGTCACAGAGAGAGGTAGGGTTAGGAAGAAACTGAGCAAGGATGATAATTCAGTTGTTACATAAAATAAAATCGACCAGTTTACGGGTCACACTGAAAGATTAATGTATTAAGTGACTATTACGGCCTCACATAACCTAGAAACATCCCGTGAAAAAAACAATCATCTCACCTTAAATAAGAATAAGGACTAACATTTTTTCTTAACCTAGCAAGTATAGCGATATGGTGTTTATACCGATCCTGTCGCAATTGGTGGTCGCCACATGAATCATCACGTCAAAACCCATTCAAACCGATATCACGACCCATAGATATATCGTGTGGCTATTAACAGAAATCCAATTTAAGCGGCCCTAAGCGCCCTTAATTTACTTTCGACATTAACCATGATAATTTAATTTTTTGTGTTTTACATGCGCACGTGCGCGACGCAACACTTTGTCCGACACACCTACTTTACGTAGTGCGCGCTTAAAGATACTGGCTGCTAGTGTTTAGACATTTCGCATACTAAACAGCCGGTGCAGAGCTCCGCGTGGTCGTGTTTTCCCTCCTGTCACAGTGAAGTGGAGGTGTCGTGTGTGACTTAACAATTCACGACTACCTAGTCGTGAATCTTTCGATGCTGAGTGTGTGCATGTGGGTGGTGTGATGTGGTGTTAGGGCCCACCGGCCCCAAGAATGCCTAGTGAACAAAATAAACAAAAAGTTCGCAGGGGTTAATAAATGGAGATTTATAGATTTTATTATAAACCCACAGCCTGGCGACGGATCGGAACGGTAAATTTACAATCCCTAGACCTCAACATGATGCATTCACGGCAAAAGGCCGTGAAAT
>JAWWLR010000054.1:42241663-42252147 GCA_035041075.1 Acraspis erinacei
AACCAAGTAGTTGAATTTTCAATCCAGAAGAAAAATGTTCTACCAAAAAATAGAATTTACAAAAGAAATTGCATCAATTTTCAATCAAAAAATCACAATTTTTAACAAAATTAATTACTCTTTAAACCATCAAGTAAGTGATTAAAAAGTAGTTCAATTTTCACAAATTATTTCAATTTTCAACAAATTAAGATGAATGCTCAATAAGAATTTTACAGTTGAGTTTTCAATTAAAAGCGAACAATTTTTAATCTATTAAGGTGAGTTTTTCCCATCTGAAACGCCGAACTTTCAACAAAAAAGTTGTATTCTCAACAAAATAATTAAATTTTAATTAAATATTCAAATTTTTAACAACATAGATGATTTTTCAACTTACAGCCATGCATCGTCTAACAAAAAATGAATTTGAACAAAAAAGTTGAATTTTCATCTCAGTTCCAGTTTTTGTAAACCAAAAATTCATTTTTACTGGTTACGCTGTCTTTCCTAATCATTTTCAGGTTTTTCAAATTGAAGTAATTCAGAATGATTCTACTTTGATTTCTTCGTTATAAATGATTTTATGTCATTACGAGCATACAGTTAACATAAGGTATAAATCCGTACTCTGTCCACATAATTGTATATTCTAGTATATACTAAACAATGTTTTTATTTCTTTTGATTCCGTTCTTATTGGACTTCAATTGAGATGATTCGGCCATTAAAAATTATGCTGTTGTCAATCAACAGTTACTGTCAACGAATCCACATGATTCTGAGTCAACTTTACATTCAAACTGAATTCTCTGTTGGATTAAAGTTTATTTCAAATGAATTCGTTTTCATTCTGGTGATATAATGATTGATTCGGCGGAATTCTAAAACCGTTCTTCATTTAATTGTAATCAGAAAAATTATTCCAAATTTTTTTGTTTTAATTCCAAACACAGTTTGAATGTATTTTGAATATATTCTCAATCTGAAGTAATTCCAAATTATTCCACTGATTTTCCAAAGCTTCATTCTGAATTGATCCACATCGATGAGGAGAAAGTTTTAATTAGGCCCAAATCCATATTATCGGTCTGCATTATTGCGCTTTTATTCCAAATTCATTCAAAACTATTTCACGTTATTCCAGACAAAATTTTCATTTTGTATGCATGCGTTACAATTACGCTGCCATTCTTAATTCATTACAAAATGAGTTGGCAATACTCTCAACAAAGTTTTCCTCTCGTCTGAATCCTTTCTCATTCAGAATTATTCCGCTTTGCTTCCGAATTAAATTTTTCCTTCAAAATGAAATACGAAAGGACTACTGAATACTCAAACTGCATTTTTGAGTTGAGGCCAGATTCATGCAGATTGGATCGGAATTATATTTTATCTTGGAATTTTGATTTGATATTATTGAATTAAATTTAATTTTTTTCAGTGTTCATATTCATCAGATTGGCTTTGTATCAGCTCCGATTTTTGTTTGTTAGCGGTCGTATTGAGTCAAATGCAAGCGAAGTAAATATTTACTGGTCCTGACTTGCTTAAATTCAAAAGGTTTATATTTTGCTTATAATTCGGATTCGTCCTGATAGGATCCGAATTAATTATTTTCGGATACGCAGGATTACGTTGGTTCATCTTTTTTCTGTGATTATAAATACAAACTTTGATCGCAATGAAAAATCAATACGGAAAACTCAACAAAACTAATTATTTTCAATAAAAAACTAAGTATAAGCATAATCTTTTATGTAAAAAAAGAAAAGATGTGAGGATCCGAAATTAAAAAAGGGAGTGTAGTTGAAAAATGAATGCTATGGGTTAGGAATCACCCCTCGAGCTTTATAGTCCTTCTGTAATATAAAATAAACAACTGTATCACAAAAATAAAGAAAGAATGGAAAATAGGGGAGGGAGGGGATGAAATTTGAAGGGGGAAATGAGATACCACTCTCCCTGAAACAATAACTTGTTAGCCTAAGGGAGCGTTCACATATTATGTAACGTCATTTTTTATATTCTTAATCCCGTACCCTCCCCCATGTAACAGAACGTAAAATTTCCATCAGACACTTCTCCCTGGCCCCCTCATAAAAAGTTACGTAACAGTTTTTGTATTAATAAAAAAAAGAATAGACGTTTTCAATTTAAAAAATGTTCTTTTATGATGATGTACTGTAATGAAGTAAATCAAACAATATTTTAATGTAACACTGAATGCTCTTTAAATATAATTTTTAGTTACTCAAATATTTAAATAATATTTTGTGCTTTTTTATCTTATGTAAATATGAGTTTTACAAAATTCTGAAAAAGTCAGAAAGGATTTTTGAATATTTCAGATTTGACTAAAAAGAATGTAGAACATTAAAAAAAATTTTGTCTACTACTAGAAATTTGGAAGAAAAAAAAATATTTCGTAAATTTTCGGAAATGCTTCACAGTTTTAAAATATTTTAAATATATTCAAAATCTCTTGAATTCCTACAAATATTTTTAGCGAACTTCAAAATTTCGTAAAATTTTGAAAAATACTTGAAATTTTAAAAACTTACCTTCAAATCTTCAAAATTTTCCTAGAAACTTGAAGACAATTTATATGTTTACTTAAAACCTCTCATAATTCTTTTCAGGCTTTCAAAATGTTTGGATTGAAATATTTTAAATAAAGTTTACACTTTTTAAAAATTTTTTAGAGCTCAAAATTCTTTTTCAATCTCTTAAAATCTTCTAAATATTTCTTGAATTTTCGATTTATTTTTTGTTTGTTTTTCAATCTTCTTCTCTTTTTCGACATCTAACAAAATCTTTAAACATCGTTTTCAATTTTTTCTTAAAGTTTATGGTTCAAACAAAAAAATCATAAAAAATTTACAATGAATCTTGAGAAAACTCTTTTCTTAATAATTTCAAAATTGTTAACCTTTCAAAACAAAATATCATTTTAACTTTTCCTAGGAACCTAAATAACTTAACATTTTTTTGAAATCTTACAAAATTCTAAAATAGCTTAAAAATTTGTATTATTTTTTATTAGTTTCAAAACTTCTAAGTATCCCTAAAATTTACTGAAATTAGTTCTAAAATTATGGAAAAATTCTGCTTTGAAATATTTTACACTTTTTTTTAAATTTAGGAAATAATTAAAAAATGTTTTGTAATTTTTTTATGTTCTCTAGAATTTATTACAAAAAACATTTAAAATTCTCGTGTTCTGAGTAATATTGAGTATACACCTAAAAATTTTTATATCCTCAAGAATTCAAAATTTTGACTCGGTATTTCATATTCTTTTTTCTCATATTTTGAAATCTTTAAAACATAAAATTATTCTTCTAAAATTGAACCTAAAATTATCTTAATTTTCCCAGAAATGGTTTTAAAAATTGTTTCAGAATCTTTTAAAATTAGTAAAAGGCTACATTAATAATAAGTCTCCCCCATAATTCTCTTTTCCTTATCTTTTTGAAAATGTTAGAAAATTTAGAAATCATAGCGAGTTAGAAAAATATTAGGACTTTAATATTAAGAATTATTAAGAAACACACATAAGAAATGTGTGTTTCAATCCTACAAACATTTGTTTGAACCTATGTCAAAGGTAGAATTTGTTTGATTCCAACAAAATTGGTTTTAATTAAATAATGGTGTATTCGAATCAATAAAGTTTTGTGTGAGTCAAACCAATATTTCTTGTAATCAATAAAAAGTTTGTTTTACACTATATCGAAGACAGAATTTGATTGATTTAAACAAACATTTTTCTGAGTGTAATATGTGAAAGCTCCCTAAAGCAATATCAATGCAACATTAAAAAGATCTAATGTTATTTGTAAAAAATTTTGTGGAGAAAGCTAAAGGTTTTTATATTTTTGAGAAAGGCAAAAAAGTTAGTATTCTAGATCATAAAGAAAACGTCTGTCAGATTCGTATGAGGACGAAAAAGATATGCAGCAGTCGGCTGAACTTTTATATATCGAAGAATCGATAAATGCGGCGGTTTTCACAGATAAATTCGACCTTTCGTCGGGTCCAGGCGATTTGGTTTGCTAATTCGTGTCTTCGCGTATTTCGTGGGGGTAAAAGAAGAATAAGTGAGAGGGTATACCGTCAGTTGGCAAATCTGCCAACTTCTCCTGCTCTGTCCTTTCTCCTATTGTCACGAGAATCCATAAATTCGTCGTTGCCCACCAGTTCAGAACAGCCAGGTGACTACTACACTTGACAACTTAATGAGCAACGTATAATTTCAAGATGTGTATAATTTTCACCAATAGAAGGAAGAGATAATTTCCTCCTGTGAGAAACAACTATTTTTTGCGCCTTCGGTTAAACCCTAATCTCAAGATAAATTTTTTAATGAATTAATCAAAAACCCGCATAACATTGCAATTTGAAATAATGGAATCTATAACATTAAAAAATCTACTTGAATTTTTGACCGAAAAAGATGATTTTTCAACCAGAAATGTAATTTGCAACTAAAAAAAATAATTTGATACCAATCAGTGAATTTACAAACAAATATTTGAATTACAGCCAAAAAGACAAAGTTTCAGTCAGATAGTTGAATGTTTATCGTACAGAGGGGCATTTTCTACCAAATTTTTTACCTTTAAAATAAAAATTCTTAACTTCAACCACAACTAGCAGAATTTTTACTACATAGTCCAATTTTTAATCTGATTAGACGAATTTGCAAGACGCCAGTTCACAAGATAAATTTACAGAAAGATACATAAATTTTAAGCAAAAAATTAAGAATTTTTAACAACATACTTAATTGTTCCAGCGATAAGATAAATGTTTAACGAAATATTTCAACTTTTACCAAGTAGCTCAATTTCCCACAAAATAAGATAAATTGCCAATAAACAATGAAATAGTTGAATTTTCAGCTGATAACAATTAATTTCAAATCCAAAAATTATGAATGTTTAATTTAAAAAAAAATTTCTTTAAGCAGCTGTATTTACAAATACACAGTTTAATTTCCAGAAAATAGACGAAGTTTACACCAAATAGTTTGACTTTTTTATTACAAATTCAAATTTTCACAAACAGTTAAAAATTAACAGTAAAAAATGTTAAATTGTCAGTCCTAAAAAAGGTTCTTTTTTCAATGCAAAAGTCGAATACTTAACAATATAGTTGAATTTTCGAACAAAAAGGATGAGCTTGTATCAAAATAGAAGAATTAAAAAAAAATTATTAAATTTTCAACATTGCGGTTAAGTTTCTAACCCCGTAGCTGAATGTTCGACATATAAAGATGAATTTTCTAGTAAGAAGATTAATTTTCTACCAAATAAAATAAAATTTTACAACCAAATACATCAATTTTTAAACAAAAAGGACGGATTTTTAACAATAATTTATGTTTCAGCTAAAAACGATCGATTTCCAATCCAAAAGAGATGAATTTTCAATTCAAACAGACAAATTTTCAAAAAAGCAGATGAAATTCCAAGAAACTATTTGAATTTTTAAGTAGATAGCTAAATTCTCGACTTAAAAAGATGAATTTTAAACTTTCAACCAAGTGGTTGAATTTTCAATCAAGAAGAATATTTTTTTACTGAAAAGACGAATTTTTAACAAAATATATAAATTTTTCAACTCAAAAATGGCAATTTCAAAAAAATTAGTTATTCTTTAAACAATATAATAAATGTTTAACAAAATAGTTAAACTTTTACCCAATATTTTAATTTTCAACAAATTCAAATGAAAAATTTAAGAATTTTAAATAAGACCAAAATCAAATCTAAATTCCCCTTCCTTAACATCCAACAAACAAGGTATTGTGAAAAATTCCTGAAAATAAATCAAGAATGTAATGACCAAATTTGGACAACCACCACAAAATGTCTCCATTGCAATCTGAAAAAACGCCTTCCCTTTCCTCTTCTAAAAAAAGAAAAGAAAACAAGAAATAATTCTTCATTTAGACAAAAATAAAAAGGAGGAAAGAAAAATGAGAAGGCAACCAACCAATCCTTCTCTTTTTTTATTTTATTTCTTTCGTTCTCTTTATTTCTACCACTATCAAATCACCACAGAAACATTTAAACAAAAATGATTACCAACGTTTCGGTACTTACATAGCACCCTTATCAAGGCAAAACAAAAAATAAAATAATTAAAAATAAAACAAAATAAAATCAAATAAAATATAAAAAAATGATAAAAAAATAATAAAAAAAAAATAAATGAAAATAAATAAAAATAAAAATAAAATAAAACAAACTAAAAATAAAATAAAAATTCCAGCAAACAGGAACAACAGCTGCGACGAAACTCTCTCCCTGAAAGCTGAGAATAAAATGAAAATTTAAAAGGCAAACCAGGTATAAACAAACCTTAAAATAGAAATGACCTCCAATCCAAGTCAGACAATTAAAAATTTAAGAATTTTAAATAAATGAATTATTTCTTATTTTCTTCTCTTTTTTTAGAAGAGGAAAGGGAAAACATTTTTTCAGATTGCAATTGAGACATTTTGTGGTGGTTGTCCAAATTTTGTAATTACATTCTTGATTTATTTTTGTTTTGCCTTGATAAGGGTGCTATGTGACTACCGAAACGTTGGTGATTATACATTTTTAAATGTTTTGTGGTGATTTGATAGTGGTAGAAATAAAGAGGACGAAAGATATAGAAAAAGAGAAGGAAGGGGATTTGGTTGGTTGCTTCCTCATTTTTCTTTGCTCCTTTTTATTTTTGTCTAAATGAAGAATTATTTCTTATTTTCTTTTTTTAGAAGAGGAAAGGGAAGGCTTTTTTCAGATTGCAATGGAGACATTTGGTGGTGGTTGTCCAAATTTGGTCATTACGTTCTTGATTTATTTTCAGGAATATTTCACAAATTCAAATGAATTCTCAATGAAAAATTTAATAGTTCAGTTTCCAACTAAAAAAGAAAAATTTTCAACACAAAAAGGTGAATGTTCAAATCTAAAAAGTTGAATTTTGTACAAAGAATTTATTTTCTAAAGTGATGAATCTTACAAAAATTGGATTTAAAACAAATCAGTTGAATTTTTAACTAAGTTGTAGTTTTTGCAATAAAAAAATATTAAATTTCAAAGGGAAAAATAAAATTTGATATTTTAATTTTTAATCAAAATTGTTCAGTAAAACCGAAAAAGTGAATTTTTAACAAGATAGTTGTGTCTTCCACCACCATGGATTAATTTTGAAACACAAAAGATGAAATATCTGCCAAAAAACTGAATTTTCAAGTCAAAAACGCAAATTTGATAAAAAATAAACAGTTGGATTTTAAATCAAGAAGTTCATTTTCAACATATTGGTCGAATTTTCAACCGAAAAGGACTAAGTTTCAACAAAAGAACTTTTTCGGCAAAAATAGAATAGTTAAGTTTACTGCTAATCTCTTTTTTTAACCTAAATAACGAATTTTCATCCTAAGATTTAAATCTTTAACTAATAAAATCAATTTTGAACAAATTGACTCAACTTTTTGTACCGAAAAATTCTGACTATTCCTATAGAAATTTCCTGAAACTTAGCCACGCCCTAATGGAATAATATAATTTTGGTAGAAATAATGTATTTAAAAAAGCAAACATTCGAACAAAAAGGTTAAATTATAAAAATAATTTTGAATTTTGAATTAAAAGCGTTCAATTTTAAACTTATACCAAAATAATTCAATTTGCATTAAAAGAAAATTAATTTTTAACAAAAAAAAACGAGTAAAAGGAGAGCTTCTTAAAAACAGGCAGAAAAAAATCATTTTTTATAAAAGTAGAAAGAATGTGAAGTCTGTATTTAGAGGCTTTACTTCTCAAATAAGGTCACTAATTTTCATTTTTTGTCAAGAATTTCAATAAGTTGTTATTACATTTATAGTGAATTAATCCTCATATCTACAATAATTTAATTTAGTAATATTGCGTTATTGAAATGCAAAACAAAAACTCCTGCTATAAATGAAACTTCGTTACAACCCCTGTTTAGCTTGATCCCAGAGGGAACATAAATCAAAAGTTCGATAATGAAAACAGTTACTCTATATTGTACATGTACAACCACGGTGACATGTTAGCTGATATATCCAACTTTAAATAATTAATCGAAAAGACTTTTAATAAAGAAATATATTTTATGAATTCTAGAGTTCACTTTTATCTTAATTTTGATTCAGATCGAACTAGTGTTAAGAATATGTAACCATATATAAGGTTTCGGAAACGAGCAATGATGTTAGAATTGGGATGTCTAGTTGGCTGACAGCGCCTCAAGCATTTCCCATTGTTATTGAATACAGTCCGTAACTGCTGCATCAGTTTACCATATCATCTCATTAGCAGCAAATTATTCCTAATTATTTTAAGGAATATGGTAGCATTGTTACGGGCTAGAATTTTAGAAACAATATAAATCACGAGAATCGGAAAAAGATGACAATACAGTCTCACAACCTAATGTACTATTATCAATTCGTTTCCATAGAATAAAATCTAGAGGTAATTTTGCTAATTTGATGAAAAATAAGAGAAAATGCCACTGATTCTGTCAATATAAACAACCATAATTAAAACAGTTATATTAAAATAGAATACTTAAATTTGTGAAATAAATTATTAATCCAATTCAAAAGTTTAGAATTTGAATTTTTAAATTTATCTCAATGTTTATGGTTTCAAGATGCCATTTTTCATGAATTCAGGGCGAAGTTTAAAGCAAAAAACTTTGAAAAATTCCGGTGCAGAAAAATATTTCTTGAACTATAATGAAATTAATATTTGATCATTTCTTGATTCTGAATAACGCAATGGTCCATTTGCGTCTACCATGAAGTAATTAATGAAATTAAAATGGATAATATTTTAAAAAATATATTAAGGATTAAGGAGCTGATTGTATATGGCAAAAGGGGGTAAAGTTGCTCACTAATAAATTCGCAGCAAATAAATTTTTCAATGAAGTTTGAAAGCGCTACTAATTAAAGCAATCGATAATCTTGAATTTTTTTGGCCTAGGAAATTTTATATTGAATGTTAAAATATAATTTATTACTGTTGAATTCTTTTGATATTCAACAGTTAATTAATTTGAAATATTAAAATAGTAAAAATTAAAAAAAAGCAATTACAATACGATAAATAAAAAATCTTTTGATAATAAATAATAAATCTTTATAAAACTCTTTTCTTAAAATGGTAATTTTTAACCGGAAACGGGATGGGGGAAGTTCTATAACATCCCACGCCTTTTCCAGATCATAAAATTACATACAATTGCTATTTTTAGCAAATCCTATAATTGTTGAATTGTTTTAATATTTAAATATTAATCAATTTGAAATGTAAGAATAGTAGAAATTAAAAATTGCTATAATTAAAATTAAAATAATAATATAATAAATAAATATTTTTTTGTAATAAATTGGACATGTTTATAATTTTTTTATTAAAATGACAGCCAATAATGTTACCAATAGTTGCTATTTTTAGAAATTTCATAACTACTTTTATTCATTGACATTGAAAATGCTACTTTCAACTATTTTTGAGGTTATATTCGTAATCAACAACTGAAAATATGTTAACATCTGTGGTTTCTACAAAAGGAGAATATAATTAGTGAAGAAAGTGATTTTTAAAAAGTTTTCATTTGTTGGGGTTTTTTAAAAAGAAAATGTGAAGTTTTTTGGTTTGCACCGAATAATATTCTACTTATGAGCTAAGAGCAGGATGGTTTCAATAGGTCTTAATTCTAATATTTTAATACGAAAAATAAATTAATGAGATGAAAATAAAAGTATGATGAATGTCCAAAAATGCAGTAAAATTTTTTTTCGAATTTGTATGCAAAACACCCGGAAATTTGCTCGAATCCCCAAAAAAATAAACCCATTTTTTTCAATAATATTTAGAGGTGGTGCAGGCCCCATGAAGTTTAACACGTATTTCCCATAAGAAAAAAAGACGTTTTTGTAAATTTTGTTCAGAATTCTCAATATTAGGTGAATCGAGTTCGAAATTCACCATTTCTCTTCACAATTGGTCACAGAATGCAAATAATATATTACTTTTTAAATATCCCCACCATAAGACTGTTTTATAGGGCCAAATATATGAAATACTACTTTATACTGATAATTAGATATTTATTTAAATAGTTTAAACAATTTATTATTGCTTTAGCAACTTTCTCTTAGAAAAGGGCTAGAAATTCAAGGTTTTCTCTGAATTTTTGAACTTATTTTCAACGTTTCAGTTAGAGCGAGATAATAATCAATTATAGTTAACAAAAATTATTGTTTAAACAATTTGTTATTATTCATATGTAAGTAATTATTTAATTTAATGTAGCAAAATAATTGTTTAAACAAATTGTTAATGTTTATAGCTATCTTCTTCTAGATTAATACTACATAGTTGCGGTTTTTTCCTGAAATTTTTAACTTTTTATCACTTTTCAATTAGAGTAAAGTAATAATTAATTCATGTTAACAAAATAAT
>JAWWLR010000054.1:42299643-42311972 GCA_035041075.1 Acraspis erinacei
TATATATATCCAATCAATTCATCTACGGATTTTCATTTGTATTGTACTGTTTTGACCAGGATACCGAAAATGTTGTTTATATTTACGTATTTCTAACGGCTTAGGAGATCCTTTTAGAAAGTTACAAATTTAATTTTTTTGAAGAAAATTTTTATGGATTATACTTATTCAGACCCACAGACCATCAACGTAGGACGAAGGCTTATGTCTCGACACAGTTTTGAGACGCACCCAGACATCGATGTCTTGGAGACGAACTCACGAAATCACCAAGTCGAACTCAAGTCGAAGCATTTTTACTCGGGTAGCAGCGAGACAAAACAATAATGACATGTTTAGTTTAAAACAAACTTACTCAGTTCAACTAGCAGATAATCTCATAAAAATGTCATCCGTTTTAGTAAAAAATTATTCTTTCATTCGAGCCGAGAAAATCGGTTACCTCGCTTGACTTTAATCGGCTTCCAAAAGATTTTTCTATATGTCCTACTCGGTGAATCTGCTGTTTTTATCGTGTCGGATCGTCTCGTCATCTAATTATTCTGAGTTTTGACGTTTTGGATGCCAAATATTGGTTACTTTGAGAAAAATACGAATTCCCTATAAATAAACACACATTTACTTTCATTTATCATAAGCAGAATAAAAAAAAGTTACTTGACAAGTATCAAATATACTCGAGATCGCTCGGTTGAACGAATACTTTCGGGAAACGAGACGAACCGAGAAGAAAATTTTGACAATTGAACGAGACTTTTTCTCGTTTAGTATGTTTCTCGTCAAGTACGCTCGAATGAAACACTATAAAAAATCGACCTACTTTGTTCAAATTTATGATCTTTTTGGTTGAAGATTCATCTACTTGGTTGAAATTTTGTTTTCACTGGAAATTGAACTTTTTCATTTTTAATTTTAAAATATCTTTTTTTCAGTAAAAGACTCAAGTAATAATTAATATTTTTAAATTTAATTCAATTCGTTGAGAATTCGGTTCTTTTTAAATTATTTCTTTACACCGACCCAAGACATTCAGATTTTCGGTCTGATTCTTTTTAAAAATACTTTTTTCCCCATTTAAAATTCAATAATTTTTTAAAATATTCGACTTTTGATTCTGAAAAATTAAAAAAACTGGAGATTGGATTTGTGCACAGTTTCGGGCCATGCCGTAGTAGGCTTCAACACAAATCCACGATTTGTGCATTAGACGTAACATCATGCAACTAATGCACTGAAAGTGTAGACCTCGCGCTCCCAAGATCATCATCCAGTATACGGAAATCCAGGTTTCAATGCATTTCTTTAAAAAATAGCTTATTTGCGGAGTAAATTAATCTTATTTGTTGAATTCATTTATTTAGTTGAAGGTTCAACTATTTCGTTAATAATTCTTTTCTTGTTGTTTAAAATTATGTTTATCTGTTCCAATTTTGTTGGAAAACTTGACCTAAGCTTGAAAATGCAACTATTAGTTTAAAAATGTAACTGTTTTATTTTGTTGTGTCGTTAAGATTTCTCTTTAGTATATTGAGACGAATTGAATATTATATTGTGATACATGTGCAGAAAGTAGGCAGTTCTATACGATTGTAAAGTTTACTGTAAAAGTCAGAGGCGAATCGAAGTGAAGTATTAGGAGAGTTTGAGGCGAGCTACAGGCGAGCCGAAGGCGAACCGGAAACGGTCCGAAGATAAGTCAATGGCAAGTGCTGCAAACTTCAGAAGACTTTCAACCGCCTACTTTTTCCCCCTGTTGCACACAATATTTTTTAACAAATTCGGGACATTTTTATTTAAAACACAAAAAAAAACAAATTCTCTGGAAATTTTTTTTTAATTTATGGTAAAATTAGCAATAAATACTGAAGATTTCCGGAAATTCCTGAATATCAGAAACTGCGAGGAAAAACATATAAGAAATTTGAAAATGGATTCAAGTGGAGTAGATTGGAATAAAAGAAGAGAGCAATTTGGGTTTGGAAATTGCTTACTGTAAACTTGGGAACTATTTTGGTATCCAATCTTCCCCACATTAAAAAAAATCTTTCTCCAAATACAAAACCGTAAAGCCGCAATACATAAGATCTTTTTTTTAGAAAAAATATCTGGTGAAACTCTTAAGCGAGAGTCCCTGTACACGATGGCAGCGGGGGATATAAGAGGGATCATATAATGTCTAGTAGGATTTGCCGCGAGTAAATAGAATACAGGAGGCAGACGTATTGCTAGAATACGAGTACCTTACGTTCAGATGGAAACTTTCGTACACCGAGGTTGGCATTATTGCTAGGAAGTACACACCTCGATGGTGTTCTGCCTCGCAAAATTACCGACTGTGAATACCCAACTTGCGTTGGATGACTGTGCATTCTTCTTTTTTTGTGGCCAAGGAGCTAGAAAAAAAGTTGAAGAACCAGAGAGCTGAGTTTTCCAACAATTTTAGCATTGATATCTACGAGGATGAATGGGACAACCGAGAGGAAGGACCATTTGGGGCTCACGATGAAAGAAAATGCTCTTTCGAAACTTTCCAAACTTAGAATCAAAGGAAACTCAAATTGAATTGACTTTAGGAGAAAGTGTGCTCCAATGGTAGTTATCTAAAAGTTGAAGAGCATTCATATAACCGAGATAATAACTTCCTATAGAAGCTTTGGAAAACTTGCTAGCTTCTTAGGAATGTCCCAAAGAAAATTAATCTGAAAGTTATTCCACGCTTTAACTTTTCTGTATTCAGGATTTGAAATAATTGGATCAAATTATCCTGAAAGTGGAACTGATTCTTATAGTATAAATTAGCAACTTTAAAAAATATTCTCACTGTCGCAAATATTAGTGAAACTAGAATTTTTTAAATCAAAATACATGACGAATTTTAGTATCAAATTTTTGAATTTTATAACATCTTTTATTAACAATAGTTGAAAAGAAAACTAAGGATAATATTTTTAATCATTGACAAAAAATCATAAGTTTTTCAACATAACATTCCTTTGATACCAAGTAAACATATTTCCAGATTAATCCAGTAACAGTTGAATTCAAACAAAAAAATCGAAATTTCAAACAAAATACCTGAATAATCAACCAAAAATAAATTGATTGTCAACTAAACAGTTGCATTTTGGACATAAGAGGATTAAATTTCTATCAGAAAGGATCATTTATCAAACCTAAAGGTTGAATTTTCAACAAAAAACATGAATTTTCAACCCGAAAATACCAATTCTACACAAAAACGTTCATTCGTAATTAAAGAGTTAACAAAAAAATTGTTGGATACTCAACTAAAAAATATTGTATTTAAAATAAATAAAAAATTTGAATTAAACTAATAATGACTATGTTTCAATCAAATAATTAAATTCTTAATCAGTAAAAATGATTTTAGAAATAGAAGATTAACTTTCTACAAAAGGAGACGATGCTTCAAAAAAATACATAAATTTTCAACCAAATAGTGGAATCTTCGACAAAAATGATAATTTTTCAACCAAATATTTAATTTTTTTAATAAAAACGATAAAAGTTTCAATCGAAGATCGAATAGAGAAATTTTCAGTTTCGAAAGTTAATTAAAAATTAAAAATCAAACAAATTTTAAACAAAGTAGTTAAATTTTCTACCAAATAATAGAATTTTTAATCAAGCGAGGTGCCTTCAAAACCGAAAATATAATAGTAGACTTTTAATAAAAAAATTATGGCTAATTATTAGGTGGGTTTTAATTAATTCTCTGTAGTTAATAAATGGCACTCGGTATGCTTATTATAAGCGAAATCGAGGAAAAAATATTGATTTAAACTTTTCACTGATTAAGCTCTCTGGAACATTTTCTTTTTTAAATATCACTTATAGTATCACAGGAGGGAACTTGTTGGAAGAAGAAGTCTATATTTTCGAAAGATTTTCTGATTCGTTTAGGATAAAAGTTTTCTCTCACTCGCTTGGACGTACTCGAGCTATCTCTAATAAAGCTCCCAATAGGGAGTTTAAAAATTTGATCCGCGAACTGTTCCCGAAGGAAATCTGTCTTCAGTATCACTGTCGGAAAACAGCATTGCTTTGCTGATCGAGCGTCAAGCTGTACAATGCTCTGCCAACTGATGTGGGTCTAAAGTTGTCCTGCAAATTTAGCTACCATCCAGAATTATATTTAATACTAAAAGTTCATTGGAATTTCTTGATTTCCTTAATTGTTAGATTTTCTATACAAATAACAAAGTAATTATAAATCTTCTCTAAAAACCATAGTTATCAATATATTTTTTTCGTGATGAGCAGGAATAATGGTCTATACGTGTGTTAGTTTTGGATCCAATTCTGATAACACTTCTCTTCCTTAGAAAAACTAAAAAATTTTACCGTACTAATTGGCAGGAAAATAATAAAAATAACAAATGTACATGATGCGTACAATGTACATTGTGGCCACTTTTTCATAAGTAAGCTTTTTCCTTGGAATATACTAGAAAAATTTCACCAATGACTCTTTCTTGTAATATTTGTTCAATTAACAAGGACTGATGATTATTTAAACAATGTTTATAAACAAGTTTACAATTTGACCATTTTTTCAGGATAAATGTTAATTTTTTTTTAATTAACCAGAAATTGCATGCCAATGATTCCGACTTGTGATACTTTTGAGATTGACAATAATTCCAAATTGTTATACGCATTTTTTGAAGTTCATGTGGCCAAAAGAAACTCAACATTTTAAATATTATTTAGATGGTTGAAATACGTAACTTTCCTTGTCCATTGGCAAAGTATCATAAAAGAGACAATGCATTTGACAATACATTTTTAGTTCATTTCGCTAAGAAAATGCAGCTTAATTTGGAAAAATGTTCAAACTGTTTATTTATGAAAATTATTAAAATAATCATAAAAATTGTGTGAGATTTTGTAAACTTTCTAACCAACTGTAAAAATGTTCTAGATAGCTATTAAATTTACTTATGCTCTTCCGTAGTCAATTTAAAAATCCTAAAAAATGTACATCTAAAGGATTAGAAAAAAATATTGTTTATGTTTTTGTTCAATAAAAAAATTCTTTTTGCTGAAAGCGTTAGAGAAAAACCTCCGCCTATGAGGCAGCAAAATTCTCATAAAATAACCACGAATAAAATACACATTTAACGAATAAATCCATATTACTCCGCAGCAGTTTTTTAATTTGTTTGAACAATTTACTATCTTGTAATATCCAATATCGATGGTATTTTCTGAATTTCTTGGCCTAATTTATCAATGTCAAGAGTAAATTATTTCATTTTAGTTGTTTATTCATTGTTTAAACCATTTATAGATGTTTAAGTACAACTTTTGACAGGCAAAACTTTCATAAGTGTTTGCTTTTGCTATTGTTGTTAATAAGTTCCATGACTCTCTTAATTGTTAGATTTTTAAACCAACTGCTAATTGTTTAGATAATGATTATTTGTTTAAAAATATATATTATCTTATAATATCGCAAATTATTAGTATTTTCTAAATACTATGGCCTACTTAATTAAAGTTAACAAATATTTATCAACATATTCTTTATTTTTAATAGCTCTTATTCATTACAAAATTAATTAAAAAATTTACAGAAATAGGTGCTCGCATTTATTATTTTTCTATACTATAAAATAATTATGTTTTCAGCAAATAAGGATCGTTACAAAAATCAGCTGTATGTTAAAACATCTTAGAATTAGTGGAAAGTAATGAAACCAGTTCATGGCCAAGGTATTCAGAAAATACCATTAATTCGCGATATTTTCAGACAATAAATTATTTAAGCAAATAAAAGTTGTTTACACAAGATCAAGTATCTTAGAAAAGGTAGGAAAAGATAATATTTAGGTTTAAATGTTGATACTTGTCAAAGAAACTAGGAAAAACGTACGATTTTAAAGCTTTTTCAGTTAAAAAGTTGGAATTAAGCAAAAATAAATGATTTCAATAATTGGAAAACTATTTCAATTAAAAAAGACACTCTTAAGTTTATTTAAAATACATTTCCATGTTTTGGACGAAATTTACATAAATCTGTTTTTTCGCCTCGTTATTATATGGGATACGTCAGGGGGTGGGCAGTACCTGTTAATATGAAAAATTAAAAAATACGGATTATCTTTTTTCCATATTAATAACAGATTAATAATAATTAATGAACTTGTTGTATTATATTAAAACCAATTTTGGGAAGGGGCATAATTTTTAAATTTATATAGATATTCTATAATAAATGTGGCTCTTATATTAACAGAGCTTTATGTTCTCGGTTATGTGCGATGATACGAAAATGTACATAATATTGTTTACAGGATGGCAGGGGTAGCAACCTTGTTTCGATGCTCTTAATAGAATAATTACTGATTGGCTCGCTCCACCTAAGAACATCAGCATTTCTGCTCTGGAAACAGCCCTGAGCACTTGCGATTTTATAACAAGAGTTAAGATTGTTTATTCTATTTGTTGTTAATATTCATGCGATAGGGGATTGAAACTAAAAAACAGACTACATGTTTAACAGTGAGTTCTAAGAGCCACCCTTCTTTTATTCATTATCCGAAGGTTCGAATATTTCCAGGTGTTATCTGCTATTAAAATGCAAAAAATGCGATTCTCATTAATCCAAGGATTAAATTTGGATTAATCTTCTTAATTTTATTTAAAGCCTAAAGAGCCCCAATGTTTTCCCCACGGCGACTTAACTTTATTTAGTTTTATCCGCGGAAGCTTTAAAGCTCTGAGCTTCCCTTTAAGAGCCCTTTCTTTTCTCCGTTTTATTCCCTCCGCTTTTTACTCTATTGTCTTCCAAGCTCTATTTTTATTAATTAAATACGCCCATTCCTTTATTTTTATATTCCACGATTTTATCACTTTTTAATTTTTCTTTCAGTTTAAAGGAAAATATGCGGTTGATACTGAACCAATCTATTCAGATTATTACATTTTCTAAGTAGAAAAATTAATAATTCAGAAATGCATACCATGGCTAATCTCGATTAAGGTTAACCCTGTTTCACAACATAAAACATAAAAAAGCAGGATTTTTAATGCAACAAAATTTTTTTAAATTATGAAATATTTAATAATTTACTTCTTACGAAGATTTATTTACAAATACTTTTTCTTGAGAAGAAATAAATATAGAAAGCTGTTTAGTGGCTCAGAATATGCAGTTTTGTGATGTGAGTGCAGTGCAATAATTCATTTATTATAGAATCATTGTGACACAAGAAATATCATTTAGAAGGTTGTTGACTTTAATCAGTGTTGGCGTGTTGGCCGGCGCGGCGGCATAACAGGAAAAGTAGTAGAAAAAGAGTACTTTCTTCTATCACTTGTCCTTCTGAATATTTCAGAATTTTTACGATAAAATTGATCATATCGTTGAATATGGAAGAATTTAAGCTTTCAGATTTTGTATGAAACAATTTATAGATTTCGAGGCAGTTGCAATCAGAAGACTTTAGTAAATTAATAAGTAGATTTGATAAGAATCAAGTCAGTCCTTTCTTCGACCGTCAATGTAATTATCAGGAAGACGTTTGGTAGGTCGTACGGTCTCCATTAAATTAAAATAATAAGAAAGAAATTACTTGAAAGTTCGTTTAATAAAATTCAATTTTTTAAAAATATTTCTGATGTGTGTCACCAAATGAAATTAAAGTAAACAAAACCTATCATACAAAAGCCTCATCAAAATTAAAGAGGCTATTTTTACAGAAACTACATTTTAATTAACAGAAAAAAACAAAATATTTATAAACTTTTTGGAAGACTCGACAATGAAATATTCTTTTTTTTTACAATAAAATAAACACAGATACTCTGAAAAAGGCACGTGGTGATAGCCGAAACATCAGAATTTTATTAAACGAACTTTCAAGTAATTTCTTTTTTATTCTTTTATTTTAATGAAGAACGCAGGACCTACACAAATTCTTCCTCATAATAGACTTTAGATTTATATTTTGTGTATTTTAGACAATTTTCCCGGCAAATAGAAAAAATAGAGAAAAATCGTTCAAAATAGCATTTAGTTTAACATTTAATTTTTTGAAGTGTTTTTTTCTAGGCCAGTAATAATATCAAAATAAATGATGTATTAGTCTACGATTATCGTTTTTTTTTCTCGAATAATTGGGTAAAAATTCTAGTTGAGCATCTGTTATGGATATACATTTATAGATTTCAGAAAGTAGAACAATTTGTAATTAGAAGTTACTATTCACATTTTGCTTCCTTTTCGAGATAAATGAGAGTTTTAATCTCTAAATATTATATTTCTTCTTTTTCAGAAATGAAAATTATTTTTTTATTTTTAAGCAAATTGGAACCTTAATATTTTCGTCAAACATATTCTTTACATTTTTATTGAACTAAAATTAAACATAACAAAAATTCGAAATTGGCTATTGATATTATGCATCGTTTTTGTGAATAATTATATTTTTAATCATTAAAACTGAAAAAAATATTTTTCACAAAAAACGTGTAGTATTATTTTTTTCTTTCTTGGCTTTAAATAACTGAGGGGCATAATCGAAACAGGTCAATTAATTCTAATCTCAGTTTTAACTAATTGAATCAAATTAATTAATATGTCTTTAGCGTTTCATTTGTATTCTTTTAAACTGAAAACTTAGAAAACTAATTTTCATACCTAGAACATCCTAAAGAAAATTCCAAATCATCTTTTTAAATAGATGCAAAGATTTTTAGAAACAACAATCATTGTGTACAAACCGATGTTACCTATAAAAAAAGATTAATGCGAGATTTATTTTCTTGTATGCTCTGCATAATTAAAAAAATTTAATTTCATTCATAATAAAGTAAAAGTGATTTCGATTTCATCATAAAAAACTGGATATAAGGCGTTGGAACCTGGGCTTCAAGTTGGGGTTCGTTTTAAGTGAAAAAGTGGCACACTTCGAAAAGTCGCCTCTGGTCACATTGTAGCAATTTCCAAAGTGATGTTACAGGAAGCCGATATACGTACCGGAAATGGAGGAAATCGACGATCGACGCGGTTGTCCACACTTGCGAGTGGACCAAGGATCCTTGTAAAACTTCTATTGGCCGTCGGAGTCAAATAACTTTCTCTAGTAGTGACATCGGCGACAGCACTCCTCTATAAGCTCATGGCTTGGGCACACTGGACTTTGTGTAGATGTATGTGTTATTTGTAACTTATGGCCTGGTGCTTTCTACCAAGTGAGCAACTGAGAATCGAAATCTTTCCTTCGACATAGTTGAAGGCTGCTGAGTGAAAGAATATCGCCGAGAAATTCTTTTGAAAGTTTCAGTTTTACAATTGTACCACTCCATTGATTACACTTCCTTTCAGAGACAATTTTTAATGAAACAAATATGTAGTTAGAGTTTTCTTCTGTAACAGTTCATTAATTATATAAGGATGATTTTTCAAAATGTTGAATGCTTCCCCTTATTGTAAGGATTCATGAGATTGTGAAGACCCCCACCCTTTTGACGTAAGGTTTTATAATTTTTACTCAATATATCAAAAATGTCTGAATTATTTTCGCTATAAACAAGAATTAAAGGCATACAAAATATTTATGGTTTCACAGATTTCAAATGATTTAAAAAGATTTCAACAGTTGGCAGAAATTATCTAATAAAATTTCAGAGAGAATATCCATTTTTTCAAGGGATTTTACAACATTTTAAGGGTATAGTATATCCTTTTTTATCCTATCCGGATTTTAAATTATCTCTCAAACTTTTGTGTATCATTCAATTAAGATTAAAAGAAATAGATATTGCGAAAATTATTAAAAAGTTGATAAGGAAGTATAGGTTCAGCATAAAAATGGAGAGGAATTTTTAGTATTATTCAAAAATGAGATATAATGAATAGGAATAGAAATAAAAAATTATCATATAAAGAAAAAAATCATAAGAATTATTTGAAAATTATCGAATTGATGAAAAGATTATTAGGAGAAGGAAAATTCGAATTGTACAGCTAGTATCTGATAATTCAATCGTAATTAATATTTGGAATTAATTAAAAAGAGAATCTTTAGTTTCTTCTAAAAAGTATTTTTTCATAATTAAGCTTTAAACAATTCTTTGCCGTTTGTTCTTCTCTCCAACCTGTATTATCTAGTTTAAGTTTAAAATAATTAGTTATTTTTATTGATTAATTTTTTTTTAACACTTTGTTTAACTAACCTTCCTTTTTCCACCATCCTCTAGTGGGACAAATCTGCCAGCCTGCTGGAAAAAATAACATTTAAAGGTTTAGAACTTTGCAATAAACCATATATTTAATTCAAAATAATCTGTATTGTCATCAGAGGTAGTTACTATCGACTAGTGTAAAAGTCATTCCACAAGCTATGAAAATGGAAATCGAAACTATCGATCAAGTTAACTCTTCAAAGAACAGAAAATCCTTAATGTCATTTTTGGCTAGATGGAACATAAATTTAAAAAATGTTTAAATTATATTTTTATGAACAAAAAATCTGCTCACTTCGCTCCACTAGGAATCGAAACACAGAACTTCCGATTGCCGTCCGGGCGCTTTTCCAATTAAGCTATTAGAACTTTGATTATATTTCAGATTCCTTCAAAGTACTCTTATCATAAATATATCACCTGGCTTGAGATAAAGTTTTTTTTTGGAAAAGAATTTTTCTTTCGATCTCTCTAGTAGCTTAATTGGAAAAGCACCCGTCCGGCAATCGGATATTCTGTGGTTTGATTCCCAGTGGAAAGAGGTGAGAAGATCTATTCTCAGAAAAATTTAATTATGTATTTTTCAAAAGATAAACATTTAGTACATTTAAAACAGTTCTCTCGTTTCCGTAAAATCTATCCTCGCTGCCTAGAAGTTTATTTTTGTAAGAAAGAGTAACATGTCCGGCAATAAAAACTTGAAAGGTATTTAATCTTATCTCAGATGGTTTCCATTTTTTTAAATAATTGACATCACTAAAATTAGCTTTTTCATTTTTCTTCATACTTTAAAAAGTAACTTTGTGTTTTGATCAATTTTTATTTGGATATGATTCGAATATTAGGATCTAATTTCTTGCATTGATTTTGCCTATTATTTCTTTCTAAAGTAGGCTATAAAGTAATAACAAAACAATTAAAAGGTTACTCAATTTTAGATTTTTTCCAAATATACCTGATGAACATTTCAGCTAAGAGCCTGTGTACTAACCCCGGATGTATATCCGCTCTCTTTAATGGTGAAATTAAATCATTGAGATTTGTGAACAATCATTATTTATTACAATGCCACGTGACACAAGAATCACAGCTGTTTATAATATATTTACGGAACTGACTAGTATTACGGAATTTTCCGTGAGGGCAAACATTGCGGAAAATTCCGTAACTGTAGACAGTTCTTATATTTAAATAGAAAACTTTTGCAAATTGTAAGTGATAAATCCCAAATTACCGCTGTTGATAATACAGAATCCTTGAAAAATTGCTTTATAAATTTGAATCAGTTGAATTTTTTACTAATTTGAATCAGTCGCTCAGCTCTCGCTATGAAAAAGTTATTCTTTACTAATGTATTAGTAAAAATGACTAACTTATTAGTAAAAACTACTTACCATAGCTTAATTTGAGTAATAATTGAAACTAGTAAACATTTTAACTAATTCAAATTTGGAGAGTGGAATAAGTAAAACCTGGAAAAATAATCCATTTATTTCTGAAGAAGGATTATTTTTTCGATAGTTCAAGGAAAAAGCACCCGACCGGTACACACTGAGGCATAAAAACGTCCGTGGGCAAATTGATTTTCAGAAGACAATTATTATCCGATTTTACCTTTGATTTGAAATGAAAACTAATAAAACTTCACATTGAATTGTCATGGCTGATTTTTGAATTTTGGTTTATTTTTGGTTTGTTTATTTAATAACAAAAAGGAAGAAAATGTTTGACCTTTAAAGCAATGCAAATGTTAAAAATTGATTGAATATGTTATAAACAAATAAGCGAATGAAAATTTATTCGTGGGGATTGACGGCAATTCTTTACTTGGTTCCCATTAAATTTAAACAATGTATCCACAAGGAGAGTTTTTAGTTGAATATCCATATCAGGTATTTTTTATGGAATAAACAAAAAGTTTTATCTGTGGAATCGATGATATATTACTTTTATTAATTCTACTAAAAAACTCTTTTTTCCATAAATTGTTCAAATTTAATGTGAATCAAGTGACGAATCGCCGCCAATCCCCACAAAAAAAAACATTTTTTTTATAGTTGCTTTCAGTTATCTATGTACACTGAAACCGCAGTTATATCCTCTCTTACCTATAT
>JAWWLR010000054.1:42316810-42329115 GCA_035041075.1 Acraspis erinacei
ACAGGGGTTGAGATAAATCTAGAATTCACATGTTATTTATCTAAATAACACGTTTGTTCAGCAACACCGCTCTGACCCAGAATGCTGTTTAATCATAATGTATCAACTGAAGAAAATCCTCCAGTATCAAAAAATGTTCTTAGTGTTCACTTTATTCAAACCAGAGAGATTAAAACGACTAGGTGACCAAGCTATTCGGACAGAGTAGGACACTACTATAATTTTGGTTTTTTATAAATATCGAAAAACTGAAGAGGCAGTATTAAATTGTTTATAGTCAAACCTGCTTCAATCTATAA
This sequence comes from Acraspis erinacei, assembly GCA_035041075.1. Classification (NCBI taxonomy): domain Eukaryota; kingdom Metazoa; phylum Arthropoda; class Insecta; order Hymenoptera; family Cynipidae; genus Acraspis; species Acraspis erinacei. The sequence goes on from JAWWLR010000054.1 coordinate 42,317,110, forward strand.
GGTATGTGTGTACTACGTTTCAGATGCGCATGTATTGTTATTTATGAGAAGATTCGTTACAAACGATGTTTACATGAGCCTTATAAATTCCGGTTTTTAGTTCCATTGGCCTGGAGCACCGGGGGTTAAGAAAATTATTTTGTGTTTACCATATTCTTGCTCATGCGTTAATATTATTGTCCCGAATGGATCACCTAAAACTTTAGAGGAAACGAAGACAAATTCAATTACCTATTCTCAAAATCCCCCATCTCTTTTAATCAAAGAGATATTTTTTTTTAAAGCTTTAACAATTTATCAGTACTGATTTTAATCAATAAAATTAAAATCATCAAGACATTAATGTAATTGGCCATGAAGCGATTATATCTTCTCGATTTATCCCGTTTTTAGCAACCCTCTTGGTCAAAAGTTATTATTAAATTCTCTACTAATTGATTGCCTCAGTTCATCGAAATTATTTGCACGAAATTCGCTTATGGATCAACTGAAGTATATTAAATGGAAATTATGATACGGGATTATTAAATGGTGCAAACATTTACTGTCCAAGTTTATATCACAATATCAAAGGTTTTGGCCTTAAATATTATATAAATACATTTCATGCAAACTTCAAATTATTAAAGAATCGTATAGTATTTATAGAATCAACGAATTCGAAAAAGGACACAAGAATTTTATAAATGTCTTAGAAAGCACAAAGTGTCTCGTGCTACATATCAGTTTTATTTTTAAAAGAGCGTATAGTAGTGCCGTCTTTTCTTAAGTAAGAATCTATATTTCATTAATGAATAATCGATTCTTGATCCGAAAAAGATCGTTCCTATCTGTTACTCGTTACAGAAGCTCAGCAGTTTGCACAGGCACCGACTCCACCTCAGCCATGTATTATTCCCAACCTCCTGAAAGCTTTTCGTTGTCCATAAGTGTAAAAATCTCCAAAGCCATTCTGCAAATCGTGAATTATTGCCGGGGATTTCGCTTATCGATCGACTATATTCAAACATTTTAATTTAATGGCTAAAATCCGAATCCTTCATAAATTTCGCTCTTTGCAGAGATAGAAGTATGTGCTTAATTGTCATATCTAGTCTAGGACTCTAAAACGAATTTCTCCACTTCTTTTTTTCCTTGACTCGACTCTCCAAAGAAAGAAGACTAATGCACTTATCTCCCTTGCAAACATGAACAGACTAACCGTAAATTAAATGGGAAAATAAATCAATCTATATTGGTTCCTTGTTTGAAAATGCAAGAATTAGATACAAGAAAAGTAATAATTTTAAAGATTATTTAAATTCAATTTGTTCTGAAAAAATATATTTTCCTTTTCTCCGCTGGGAATCGAACTGGCATTATTATGCCAGCTGTTACAGGTCAAATTTTTTAAGGAATCTGTATTATCATCAGAGAATAACAGAATTTCTTAACGTCTTGTCAGACTAGATGGAGCCATTAATTTAAAAATTTGAAATTAAATTTTTTCTGAAAGGAGAAGATCTTTCTAAGAAAAATTTTAATTTAAAATTTGTTTATTCATATCTCCATCTAACCTAAAAAGACGATAAGAAATTCTGTTATTCATTTGATGATAATACAGATTCCTGAAAAAATGTGACTTGTAACACCTGGCATAATAATGCTTGTATTTCTGAAAAAGAATTATTCTCTCGATCTCTCTAGTAGCCCGACCGGCATTCGGAAGTTCTTTAATTCGATTCGCAGCGAAGCGAAAGTAAATCTTTTTTCAGAAAAAATGTATTAAAATTTTTTAAATTCATAGCGTGATCTAGTATGTAACGGCGTTCCGAAATTTTGTTATTCTCGATGATAATACAGATTCGTTTGCATCATTTGAAAGAGCTATTTCACTGAATGGAAGTAATTGTAATGTACTTGAACCGTTATATGTCAAAAAAAGCTGCAGAACTTTTGCCATCTCTTCTTTATGTTTACTCGTAAAGAGGAAAATTGCCCCTACGAGATTGCGTGCACTGCCTTTACTGTGGTATAACGTTGATCCCGATGTTTATCTAGGACGGTCGCCGTACTCTAAAAGGGTGGATAGATGGCTTAAGCGGAAAGAGACTCAAATAGAAATAGAGAAAATAGTATGATGAAAGAGTTATAAAAATTTAATTAATAATGTAAGGAAATTAAATGGCAAGAAGGAAAACGGAAGAGAGAAAAGAAAATTTGCATCTGCATTAAAAATAAGTGACACTGCAGATTTTGAAATCTGTAATTACGTTTATATATTCTAGTTTAGTATCAAGTGTAGAGGGTAATAACTGAAAATTTAATATAAATTCTCACGGCAAATGCTCATAGTTAAAGTGACACCATTAGATTGAGATGTTGCGACACCTTCGTATCTTTTGACCTCTGAACCGTACCAAACACATTTCCTTTGAAGTTCGTTATACTATCTGATTGCATCTTCAGCTTGAGCTGTAGAGAATTTTCCAAAAGAAGAGTCAAATTATTCCAACTACATTTACCCTTTCTGGGCTTAAGGTAGCAGTCACTCATGTCTTGCCAACAATTAAGATAACAAATAACAACCATGTATACAAGGATTCTGACTTTATTTAATTCTCGTCAAAAAAATTAATAATTTACTTACAACATTGTACTAAAACAGTCTGACGATTGACACACAGCTTACGTAAAGCTTATTCTTTACATTCACCAGTGATATGGTACAAATGTATTTATTTACAGACAGATAAAGATGATGAGTGATTAATTTCGCTGATTTTTTCTCTCGTCAGTGGTGAAGACCAGAAAGTTCAAGTCCTCCACCATAACCTCCCAAACCAGCCCAAGAGCTGCCATGGCCAGCATGACCTTTTACGAAAACAGGTACAGGAATTTCCCTCTCCACTGGGACAGCGACTTTGTAGGGCACTTTTACAGGAACACTGTATGGTACTCCGACCTTCTTTTCTACAGCAACGTAAACTTTTTTTTCCACAGGCACTGGATATGGTGCTGGTACGTGGTAAGGGATCGGGTTATCAACGGGCACCTTGACTTGCACTTCGACAGGAACAGGCACGCGTCTTTCAACAACATAAGGCGCTGGAACTGGAACTGCAACTTCTCGGTGGATTGTGATGCCAGAAATTCGTCCTCTATCACCTCCTGCAACTCCTGCAAGACCTCCTTCAACACCACCTCCAAGACCTCCTCCAAAACTTAAACCTTCGAGATCACCACCAAGACCTCCTAGACCACCATGACCACCCAAGTCTCCCAGACCATGTTCCAAACCTCTTTTTGGTTTCGAGTCATTAATTTCAACCTTCTTCTCAGTCTGTCCGGCTATGACTGCTGTAGCCAGCAGCGCCACCAAAATGATTCTCTGCAAAAGAAAATATATCGTTTTGTAAATCTCAATTGCAGATATACGTCAGAAAAAAATAGTTTACTTTATCAGTAGGAAAATCGCAAATAATAGTATATTATGCAACTAGGGAGAAATATGAGTGGTTCCGAGAAGAGTCGCATGGCACTTTTATCCATATGTACAATAAAATAGCTCTCGCTCTGTCATTAGTTTAAACTCCTTAAGAAGAAATAATTGAATTTTGCGGCATTACGCATACTACTTGGGACTAAGAGTAACTTTTTTTATTTAATGCTGAAATTGTATCTTTTCGATAAAGTACAATAAATTATAATAAAGTGCAGTAATGTGGATATTTGAATTTGATGTGAGAATTGAAATTATTCTAAGAGAGGGCAGAAGTTTAAATTGCCCAACAGTAGAGAGTAATCTAAATTTTCTTTCGATCGGACGACATCTTCTGTTCTATTTTTGGATTTAAAAATCCAAATCTTGAAACATGAAAAAATATTGCCTGTGCCACCAAAAATTGTATTGAATTCTTTGTAAGTGATTTTTCAAGTAGTGAATAATAATTTAATGTTATAAGCTTTGAAAATAAAATTTGTACTTAAATTATAAGAATTTATTAAAATGGGGGAAAAATGGTTTCTTGGATTTTTTGACTGCAAATTTGTTTTTGATGAAGTTAAAATATGGTGTGCCTGAAAATTCTAATTTTATGTTATTTTTAAATACCATTTAATTAAATTATTATAACATGACTTTAATCCACTATTAGAACCCTCTATTGAAAAAAATATTTCGTTGGGATTTAATGAACAAAGACAACAATCAGGAGTGCCAGTACCTTTAAATTTAGCTCAATCGGGGCTAACCTTGACAAATTTTAATTGTTTATAACAATTTTTTTGAGTATATGCAAGACTTTATAAAAGTGTTTGTTTTCCAGAAAATACTATTACTTATAATTTTTTCTTAATTTTCTTCTGTTTTTTCAAAACTTGTTCAAATTTTTGGAAAATTACTAAAAGTAATTCTACTAGAAACTGCAAGTTTTTGCTCAAATTTCAGGCACTTTTGACTAACGTCACAAGTAACTAAAAATGTTTACGTTGTTTTAGTTTATTGTATTTTATTGTGGCATCTTCGCCAGGCTAAATAGTGTTATTTGTCTTTTCCCTTCAATGTATGACAAATGACATAACATAAGATATTTTTACTAAAAATTGAATGAAAATTAGGAAACTGCCCCAAAATTTAAGGAAAAACCCAAATATACCAGAGATTTGCATTTCAATCCTAACTATTTATTTCATTGAATTTATTTTTCTTTGATTTGCAAACTAAAGATGATCGAATTTAACGAAACATACATTGCCTTCAATATTCATGAGAAATAATCATCACCGTTTGTAAAATATTTGAATATCTGAAACATTTTCCCGCAAATTGCTCAAATTTTTGTACAAATTCAGGGTATTTTCTCTTGGGAAATCACAATCAGAATGCTCTTTCTATCCCTTTTATTTTTCAATTATTTTTCTACACTTCCCTCCTTTCTGCTCTTTAATAACCATTGGAAAATAATGTGATAAACGTAAAATATACTTGAATTTAAAAGAGTTCAACGATATTAGGTTCAAACTTTGATAATTGTGCATTAATAAACATAATTGTGAAAAATACATTGTAAAAATGTAATCATTTAAAATTAAAATATCGCTTACTGTCAAATTATGACAATCTGAAAGGAACTCTATTGTATAAATCGTCAGATAATTTAATCTTCTGAATATATGATATGTCCAAAGACGAGATTAATACCAGAATTATGAATCTAAAATATCTATAGAAGGTAAGAATCGAAAATAATTACTTTTACTAGGTATTTTTAAAGAACGGGGCACACGTACATAAAAAAAATTATGGACCAACATAGTAAAACATGATCACTAATTTCTAAAATTACTTTATTAAAACGCTTTCAACGATAAAAATTTAATATTTTCAGTAACTCCAGGGCGTGAAATGAAAAACCAAGAATTTTCGCAACAGTATTACTACTATAAGTCGTAAATTGAACAATCACGTCCTAACAAGTCCACTATTCTGAACAATTCACAATTCACTTTCTCGCTTATGAGATCAATTTTCTCTCAAAAACAGAAGTCTAAATGATATAAAAATTAAAAATAAAAAAACTATCGAAACCTATTCTATATCACTACCGAAAAATTAATTGATAAAAATACGAATTTTTATGTAAGAAGACTAACCATTTTAAAAGGCAAAGAAAATTATTTTATAACTAATGTATAGGCACGAAACAAGAATTCATATAAAATTCATAAAGATAGAAAAAATAAGATTCAGTATCGCATTTTCTCCTCTTAGTAAAAATCTATAGTTTCTTTGTTAATAATTTTATTAAATACATTAACATTATTTAATTGTTAATATTTTATGAGCAGCAAACTGTAATTTTCTCTCAAAGGCGTCAGTATAGAATGTTACCAGATTAATAATAACAACATCATCAGATCTTATTCTATATTACAATAATAAAAACACGATTTTTTATCTAAAAAATTAGAGCATTATTTTATAAGTAATTTCTAAGGCACAAAAGGCAATGCATAACTTGCAAAAAGTTGAAGAAAAACATATAGGAACAAGTACTGAATTATCCCATGACATCAAGAATATCTAGACCTTCTTTTTAAATAATTTTATTTCTTATATTTATATTATTTTTTTCATTCTGGACAAAATAAATAACAGTTTTTGAGGTTGTAGATTTACACGTTTACTTTTTTTTTAAATATTGGAAAATAGAAAATATAGAATAATAACCACCTTTATTCATATATTAGTTAAAGTTTCGAAAAAAAACTTTTCGTATCTCGGCTCGTTCTTGGAAAAAATGAAAATTTCTAAAATAAAATAAACGGTAGTTCTTTTGAGAAAATTGAGTTTAAATATTTTTATAATCCAGAAGAATGGAAATGAATTCGGTTTCTTATAATTTATGAACACACGCACTGTCATTTTCTCTTAAATGCATACGTTTAAATTATTAAAAAATTATCAACGACAAAACAATCGGATTTCATTCTATATCACTAAAATAAAATCAATAATAAAAACACGATTTTTTTCAAAAGAAAACCAATTTTTAAAGACATATAGAATTATTTTATATAACGAACCCACACACTGTAAAACATAAAACGAGAATATATATTAAACGGATAAGACTAGAAAAAATAGGATTGAGTATTGTATTCCCCTCTAAAATTTATAATATCTAGATTTTCTGCCCAATTAGTTTTATATCTTACATCTCAATTATTTTCTTTTTAATATTTTATAAACACGCGCACTTTAATTTCATTAACACAAAACGCAAATCCCTTAAAATTTCATATATTTGATTAGAAAACCGATACTCTGAAATTATTTCCCCTGCATTTCCTTAGAGAAATTAGCGTTTCTACGTTAAAATTGTCGATCGCATTCGCGCGCGAATCGGACCCCTCCCATCCACCGCAAAATTGTAATTAAATATCCTCTCGGACGCCAAGAGCTCACCTGCGGGATGCTCATGCTAGTCTGCGGGATTTTACACTGAATCTGCATGGAGACTATCACCTGCAATATATACCTGCACTTTCGCCGCAACAGACCCACTCCTAGGTAAATCATACGTCGTCTCCGTCATCGGGCAGTACTAAGTGCGGCTTCTGTTTCCATTCGCAGATATTTCCCACGAAGAAGAAAATAAAATTTAATTGAAACAAAAAAAAATATTTGTGTTTCGATTAATTTTTGTTTGATGTAATCGAAAGAAAGAGCATTTCATCGAATACGGGGAAATCTAACAGGGATGAAGTTTAAAAAACTGGAATTTAAAAATAGACTTTTTTTAAGAAAGTAAGGTCATTTGTTTAAAAACAAAATAAAAATTTCAAAATTAATTTAATTACGAGTTTCACACTCGGACCCAGATTTATATCTTATATTTTATTTATATTTATATTGTATTTATATTTATATTGTATTTATATTTATATTTATATTTATATTTATATTTATATTTACATTGTATGTTGCGTAAAATAACAGATATCCATATTTAAGTAAATATAATTATTTGATTTATGGACAAGAATATTGATTTAGAGGAAATTAGGGGGTCAGTATTTTTCCAAATTTGGAGAAAACATGTTTACGCCCATTTCAATTTTAAACTCTTATATTTTTTGACCTAATCCAGATGCACCACTTTTATTTATTCTGGCAGGGTTTAGCATATTCTTTCAAAATTCATTTAAAAAATTTTTAAAAGTGTAAAATTACCAAAAAGAAGATTTTCTCCAAAATACTACTCTTTCTTTTGCCAATTTTTTGCTGAATGTAGCCTTTTGCATAGAAGACATCCTGTGAGTTTGAAGCTGACTAAACTCTGTTTGGGGACAAACATTTTTACATTATCATTCATGAAAGTGTAATGTTATCGTCACAGAGTCCGAAAATCACAAAATTTTGTCGGTGTCTGTCTGTCTGACTGTAATTCTGCGTGTATGGCTAGCTGCATGTCTGTCTGTCTCAATGTATGTATGTATGTATGTCCGTCTGTGTTTTTTTATGTATGTATTTCTGCCTGTATATATGTATGTCTGTATGTATGGCTGCATGCATATATGTATGCCTATCTGTATGTCTGTATGCATATATGTCTGTCTATCTGTATGTATGTATGTATGTATGGATGTATGTATGTATGTATGTCTGGATGTATGTATGTATGTATGTATGTCTGCATATATGTATGCCTATCTGTATGTTCGTATGTCTGTATGTATACCTGGTTGTATGTCTGTATGTCTGTATGTATACCTGTGTGTATGTCTGTATGTATGTCTACATGTATGGTTACCTAAATATTGTAGCCACTCCAACTTTTGAAGGATTTATCTAATAGAGTCAGACTTTGATACAATTCTTAAGGTTCGCAAAGTGAAGATTGTGTTCCTTAACCAGATATTTCTCAACAAAATAAAAAAATGTAGAGCATTTTCAAAATTGAAAAATAATTTTTTTAATTTTAGAAATTGTCGTCAATGTTTCTTATAGATGGGTAGAAGACTTGCCAATTATTTGAAATTATATTTTTAATTTCGTTAAAAATTAAAACATTTATATTCCTTTCAAGCTTTTGAAAATGTTCAGAAAAATAGAAAAAAATATATTTTTCTGAATGATTAGGAAACTTTATTTAAAATATTCACTAGATAACAAATATATTTAAAAATTATCTCAGTTAAATTTTTTAATTACAACAAAATTCAAAATTTGAAGAAAAAAAATGTTATGAGCTTCAGAGATTTTTGTCAAATTTTCTGATATAGGGCAGAAATACTTGAAAATTATCCTATTGTCATTTTTAATTTTGATAAAAATTAAAAAAGCTATATGCTTGTCAACATTTCGAAAATTTCAAAAAACGGACACAAATTTTTTTAATGGGTTAAGAGATATCAATCCAAATTTTAAAAAGTATGCAATTTTTTTAAGAGATCCGTAAGTTTAAGCGTTATTTTTATTCGATTTTAACAAGATTTACAAACTATTTTGATGAAATTTTTCAAATTGTACACAAATTGTCGAGCGTGAAACACAAGTCTTTTAATTAGAATGTGACCGTGAAAACCGTAGGTGGTTTGAGAACCTTGTTTAAAAACAGTTTGCGATTTAAGTTTTAATATTTGTGATATTTCAAAAAACTTGGTGAACTTGGAAGAAACGAGCGCGAAGCGCGAGAGCGTACCCGCGTGGTCAGGCGTAGTGCAAAGCTCCGCGCGCAATGAGAATATGCCCGCCCAGCAGGCATTTTTTTTTTTTTTTAAGAACATCGAATTTTCTCATTTTTTTTGCTCTTATATGGCAACTTTCTTCGTTTAAGAGCAGAATTCGAAAATTCAAGTTTAAGTTTTAAAAAAATTATCCCGGCCTAAAAAACCTTTTTTTATTTTTTATTTTTTTTTAAATTCACCGAAAAAATAAAACCGATTTTCGGGAAAACCCCAACTGTGTTATTTTATCCATTTTTACATTCTCATTCATGAGATTGTAATGGAATCATCCAAATTTTCGATATCTCATTTTTAACGTTAGGCACTCACAGAATCCGAAAATCATAACATTTTCTCGGTGTCTTCATGTCTATCTGTATGTATGGTTATCTGAATGTTGTAGCCACGCTAACCTTTGAAGAATTTGCCCCATCAAGACAGCCTTTCATACACTTTTTTAGATTTCCAAAATGAAAATTAAGTTCGCTAAGTAGATATTCCCAACCAAAATAAAAATATTTAGAGCATTTTCATAGTTTGATTTTTTTAATTTTAGAAATTGTTGTCAAAGTTTCTTATAGCTATGTAGAAGACTTGCAAATTATCCAAATAAAATTGTCAATTTCAATGGAAATTAGAAAAGTTATATACCTTTCAACATTTTGAAAATGTTCAGAAAAATAGAAAAAAAATATTTTTTTGATAGATTAAGAAATTTCGTTTTAATTCTTTACTAGATATCAAATAGATTTAGAAACTATTTCAGTTACATTTTTCTATTATACAAAAATTCAAAAATTTGGATCATTTTCAAAAATATGGAATTTTTTAAGAGATCTGGACACAAATTATCGAGCGTGAATTGCGAGTGTCGTAATGAGAATGTAATCGTCAAAACCGTAGGTGCTTTGAGAACCTTCTTTGAAAACAAATCGAAACAGTTTGCAGCTCCAATTGATTGATTTAATTCCTTCGAGTTTTAAGTCATAGTTTTTGATTTAAGTTATAATATGTAGCTTAGAACAAGGGCATCTTCGGACATTTTGGGTACATATTTATTTATAATTTCTGAATTCAGTCGTCTAGAATTTTGAAACTTGACTAAATTGTTCTTTAATATAGGTACTTCATTGAAATATTTTGATAACAGATTTGAAGATCAAGGAACATGTGAAAAATAACTGGGGCATAAAATGTCCAACTTTTTCGCAATCACCTTTCAATAAATCTTCATTTGTATTAAAATTAATATTTATCAGTATTTATTGTGTATAACAGATGATATTTTCAAATATAATATTGAATATATCGGTTTGACCCATATTTAATATACTTTAATTAAATATTTAATTTATACTCAATAAGTTTCTAGAATTAGGCTTAGAATCAGAACTAGAATTAGCATTTAGAATTAAACTAATATTGTGTCGCTCTGTTTCTGATATATTTTTGTGTACAATATAAATAACTTTGGCAGGGCCCAAAAGTGTGCAAAAAGAAAATTTAGTTATTCTATGTAATAATTTTTCGATAGTAAATTAAAAAGTAGTAATAAAATGTATTGGAATTTTCCTTCATCAACTATAAATGAAAAATATATTCATAAATAATTAAATATTAATAAGTTTTCGTTTATTGCAGTTTACAAAAGTAAAGAAAATTTTACAAACATATGTTTGCTTAGATAATGTCAGTAAAATATTATTAAAGGAACGATCATTGATTGAAACTCGACACAGCATGCTTGCACATTTTTAATAATATTTCAGGAACCCGTGAAGATTTCCTAAATTTTAAAGAGCCATAAATATCTCAATTTGGGACCGTTCAACACGAAATTTTATAAGCTTTATGAACACCTAAAATATGTATAGTTTTAGTCCCGACCGTGTTAGTATGTTTTAAAGTCATCGGTGCTTTTTAGTACCCCTCGCGCTAGCCCTGCAGAATATATTTTCGATTTTATTTGTTTATTATTTAATGAATTTTTTAATTAATTGTATTAACACAATGATCTTTATATTTAATTACATCAGTAAACGATAAATATATCGGAAATTCAAAATTCGTGTATGTTCTTCTAATTGCAAAGGTGACTAAATTGTGAAGAAACTTTTTTAATTGTTCGCAATTTGGAATGATCAGACATTAAAATATTTTGTTTTAATTTTTAATTGTTTATTTAATTGTTTATAATCTACTTTGAATCTGGCAAAGGTTTTACACTAATCATATTTTAGTTTGGAACATTTATTGTTGAATTGCTCATTCTTCCACTTTTCAAATTGGAGTTGAAGAATTTTTTCAATTTATTATAATATAATGTTTAAATAGTAAAAAATATAACTTTACATAAAAACGGCTTGATTTCCTTAGATTATTACCATTTTTAGCTCAAAATTTTGTTTTGAGAAAAATTCACTAAACCAAGCTATTCTAAATTTGTATTAGAAATTCAAATAAACGACTCCACACCTCTAGAGAACATGTAAACTATCGATGGTTTAGTCTCAGAACTTGATTACTATTGGATGCAGTCTCGCTATTCTGTATTTGTATTTAACTTGCAAAACTCAATTTTCCCCATTTGCAGTGTCCACACTGCCTTATCGTGCGTAATAATGAACTATGATTTGTTTTGGCACGTGAGACGAATAAATATTTATCAGGTAATTCGGCAGTATATTCTGGAATAGGCGATGGAAAACTAAAATTCCTGAGAAATACGGGAAAGTGCTAAATATCGAAACACAAAAGGAAACGGATTTGTATTTTTTCGGCTCTAAGTTCGCT
>JAWWLR010000054.1:42341522-42352681 GCA_035041075.1 Acraspis erinacei
TAATTATAAAAAATTCATAATTCCACTAAGACTGACAAAAACCCTGTAAAATTTAAGATTTTCCGTATTTTAAATACCCTTGAAATCTATGCCTCTTGATAGTAAAAATTTCATCAAAGTACATATTTTTTAGGAAAACATAAACCTTAAAATGAGACCAACAAAATAAAAACGCTTCATTTTTCACTGAGTTATGACGGAAAAAATATTCTCATGTTTTTTAGACCAATTAAAAATGGAATAGTTTTTTCTCTTTTTTTGTACTCATTTTCTCAACTCTCTGCTATAATGGTATATACTATATAATAATAGGAGTATATTTTAAGATATTTAATTAATTAAAATAGTGAAAGTATCTAAAAATGAGCGCATTCTGTTAATGTCAGTTAGCAGAAAGTTGCTAGACAAGTAACAAAAAATCTATTCGGTCTTTCATTTTTAATTATCTTGACAAAATTGTGTACATATTTTCTGGCATTATTGTGGAAAATAAAGATTTTTTAGATTTAGTTTTATTAAATTTTATCATTTTTCCACGTGTGATTTTATCTGATTTATAATGCTGATCTCATAGATTTAACGAGTGTTTAAAACAAACAAAATTGTAAATTGAAATTTTTTTGGACAATTGAGTGGAGTCACGTAATTTTTTTAATTCAATTCATTATTTTTATGTTTTAGGATATGTCTGCAATAATATAGAATACAAATTTTAGGAGACGTTTAGGATTTAGGATTCGTGTATTTTTGAAATTTAATGATTTTTCTTGTCCCGCCCTATTAATCATTGACTGTTAATGAAATTGTATTCAAACGTTAAGTGCATTTGTCAAGCGGTAAACATTTCCCAAACTTTAAACAAAATATGTGTGTCTTGATATAATGTTGCAGAATGTCGGTTTATAGAAATGACTGATGTTACTCTTATAAAAAATATTAAAATTGTTATAAACTAACTAGAAAGTAGTATAAATTCGATTTCGGGGGTAAAAATTTGATTGTGTTTATAATTTTGTATTGTTTATTTTATGAACATGTTGCTTCTTTATTATGACTAAATAGGACAATTATTTACATCCTTATAAAGGATAGATCAATCATTTTTTTATTAAACACCATCTACTAATAATGCCGGTCAATTAATTAATCTTAAATTAAGAAGCCTTTTCTATTCTTACGCCAACTTTTAATTATGCCAATAAAAAAGTTTGACTATAAAACTGATTTTTTAAATATTATAAATTACCCTAACTTCCTCGAATTCAAAAAAATGTATTAATATAGGTCTATCGGCGTGTTGTGAGCCAACAAATCATTTATATTATTGCACCCACTATCAATTGTTTTAATGGTATACACACACTCACACAAACATCCGAACAATTGCTAAGAACGTTGTCTTAGGCTTATTAACTGAAAAGAATTTAATTCAATTATTAAAAAAATATTTTAGATTCTAACGGCAAAAAATTTTCCTCTTTTAGGAAGCAATATAAGTCAGAATACAATTTTTCGCATATATTAAAGTTTCTTTATATTTCTTTGCAATTTTGAAAGCTTTGTACTAAAATTTTTTCTTTTTTGTAACGACCTTTATATCTATATATTTTACTTTTGCGGAGCAAGGGATGATAACTGTAAAATATTAGATATAAGAAATAGGTAGAGTTAGATAGACTGGAATAGGATAACAGTATCGCGGTTCTCCAGCGTGCCTGACTCCTATTTCTTCCTACCCGGCAACGATTTCTGCCGCACGGTCGACTTGCCCAGTGGACGAGGCGTCCTTATAAAAGCGAGGGTAGCCCGCGGAGATTCAGTGTGCTCACTGACTACTATCATGTACAGCACAACCAAACTGAAAGTGAGTAGACCTACTACCAATGACGTCATACCTAGTATACTGCGGACTACGCGTTTTCCTCTTTGCAAATAGTGAAAAATATTCCTAATTTTTCCAAAAGTATAAGAATCCACGATTTATTAAATTTAACAAAAAAATTAGTATCATAAATGGTATCTTAAATCTTAAATCCATATCTTTTATCATTTCCTAAAAAAGTACTGCTTCCACTAAACTTCTCTATTCTGTAACTTGTTTGACTGTAATAATTCAACTAAATCTCAAATCTCTTTACTAAACCTGACCATTTTAATTCCAGGTGATCATCCTCTGCGGCCTTCTGGCCTTGGCCTTGGCCGAGGAGAAGCTGAAGAAGGACACCAAACTTGAGGGCAAAAAAGAGGACAAGCCCAAAAGAGGTTTGGACCTCAGTCTGGGTGATCATGGAGGATATGGTGAACTTAGTGAACTTGGTGGTCTGAGTTTGGGAGGTTCTTTAGGTCATGGAGAACATATCGAGACAGAGCACATTAAAGCCACAACCATCACTAAACATGTACCCGTTTTGAAGCCATACCCAGTCCACAAGGACGTGCACGTGCCCTACGAAGTCAAAGTTAAAGTCCCAGTCAAAGTTGACAGACCCTACCCAGTCCATGTCCCTCAGCCCTATCCAGTTACGGTTGAAAAACATATTCCCTACACCGTTGAGAAACATATTCCATACCCTGTCCCTTATGAGGTCAAGGTCCCAGTCAAGGTCCCAGTCCACATCGACAAACACGTCCCCTATCCAGTGTATGAACACTCTCATCACGGACACGGAGGATTGGAAGGACTTTCTGGATTGAGCTGGGGACATTAAACTTTCAAGAAATGAAATCTCGGATAGTATTATGTGTGAAAATTAGTTTAATTAGTGTCTGGAACCTGGAGGTAGGATGAGTAATGTAAAAAAGAATAATAGTGAGGTGAGCGCCTTTCTGTTTTTCTTCCATGTAATATATCCTATGGATATCTCAACGATTTGTCAATTCTTTTTGTAATCTAAAGTTTCTTAGTATATCTGAGACAAATGTATTTTCTGAGACAAATTTGTACAAACCACTCTCCAGGTTTCAATTTCATGTAAATTTGTGAAATTTCTTTAAATCAAAGACTCATCTACTCTTCCGAGTGTACACCCTTAGCTAGTAAATTCGCAGCCCACGAATGATAAGTTGCCGGTTCGCACTCGAAAATAAAAGCAAATGTACGACTAGGACTCGTGCGCGCTGGCAGAGAAAGCACCAATAATGTATTCATTGTGATTTTATTCGGATGTAACATATTTGTATTTTTTTAACAAATAAAGAGAAGAAAGCTTTTTATTTATGAATATGAGTCTGTTCTTTATTAATTAGTTATCAATTTCAGTAAGTAAAAGTTATATTGAAATTGAAGGAAATGCTTATGTGCAATTGTAGCGAAACTTTCTAGAACGATCGCGAAATAAGAGATTTTAGCATTGCGGACCTATTTAGAGCCACACTCAAGTGTCATTTTCTATCCGGATGCTTCGCTCGTTAACTGTTTCGACATTTCCTTCGATTGAGTCGTGTTTCTCTGTAAACGAGGAACAATTTCGAGAGAGGTTCGTTTCGCCTGAGACTGCTCATTAAATCGCTCGTAAATTCTGAATGGAAGCTCTTAGTAATACAGAGTTATGGTGATAAATATTCTCTTTGTTGACAAAAGTAACTTTCAAATTAATTAATTTCTGGATTGATATAAAAAAATGAAAGAAATATATTTAAATTTTCAAAAATGTCTCAAACCATATTACTAATCCTAATTCCTTCCTCGGGATGCTTTCAGTATTGCAGAAACTGAAAGTCTCTTCTAGCGCTAATGATCTAGCGTCTTGAAAAGTGAACGTTAGGGCGGGGCGCAAGACGTAAGAGTTACATGCACCATTCAACTGCATCATAAAGGATACATAATGCGTCCCATTTTCCATCCATTCTTCGCCACTGTTAGGAGTCTCTTTTCTCAAGAAAATTATTTCCTCTATCTAATAAATTTTCCTTAGAAAAAAGAAATAATACAAAAACTGATAAACTTTTCGTACAAAGTATTAACACTTCTATAATATTTGTGGATTGGTATTAATTATTGTGCCTTCAACATTCGGTTCCTCTGTCCTGTGTAAAAGAAATTTCTACAAACAGAAAAAGGTTTTACGAAAAATGAAAATTTTGCAAAATAAAATGTCCAGCCTTGGGTAATTCCATAAACATTTCATAAACGCAATTCCGTACGATGACACAACGAAACTACATTTCCGCTCTAGATAAATCTTTAACAACTGGTATCAAGTAACGTCAAAGTGTTATTTTAAACTTGCACATAAGAATCTAGAGTAAATTTTTTCTGTAATCTGATGAAAACACGTAACATGAGATCGTGATATTTAATCCATACTCCGAGGTAAGTAATCATATTTAATGAAGTAGAGAGTTCCGGTTGAGAAGGGGGAAGAGAGAGAGAGAGAGGGAGTTAAGGGAGAAAGAGAGGTAATTTTCGCGATTAGTATCGGACTACAGGTGCACGACACTCGATGCTAAAAGCGGGACACAAATCCTGTATTTATATACTTTTTCAAATGCAATGTACGTTATACGATAGACGTCGATTGCACAGCATGTCCCCTTTCATTCGATTACGACGGAAATTCTTCGGTCTTTAACGGTGTGCGTGCGTATCATGCAAATCAACGTATTCAGATATAGGGAACGCAATATTGCAAAAGGAAATTTTTTCACTATCTTTGATCTACATGTTTTTTCCATTCAACATTCTCAAGAAAATGACCCACTGAAGCCATTCAATTTATTCAATGCAAAGGAACTTCAGAACCGTTTAGTGACGTCAATCAGTTTTTATATTGAATTTTTAATTGATTGGTTTATACATATATCGATTTATAACATTTACTTGAATGCTGTGAGCATTCAGGCTTTTTGCATGATTGCAACATTTATTCTCTCAATATTATAAATAAATCTCTTCGCCGCTGCTGTTTTAGGAATTATCTATTAAGCAGGCCTTTAGAGTCTTTGACGAGACTCCCGGAGCCTTTCACGAGGGTTGTGAGAGCTTTCCAAGAGTTCCTTTAGAGCATCCGACTAGTGCCACGAGAGCCATCAGAGCCTTCCAAGAAGACCTCCAAAAACTTTCACGAGAGCCTCCAGAGGCTACCACCAGGGCATCCCTAAGCTCTGACGAGGGCGCTCAGAGCCTCGTACGAGAGGCTTCAGAGCCTCCAACGAAAGCATCCAGAGCATCCCATAAGTGCTCTGTGGGCCTCGAGTGAGGCCTTTTAAAGCCTCCTACGTAGGCCTCCAGAGACCACAAGACTTCCAGAGCCTCCAATGAGAGCCTCCAGAGTTTCATGTAAGAGCCTACAGTGTCTCCCACCAGGACTTTTGGAGGCTTTTATAGCCTCTCACAAAAGACTTTAAATCCACCTCCAGTTCCTCCCATAAAGGGCCTCCAGAACCTCCCAAGAGGACCTCCAGAAACTCTGACGAGAGCTTTTACAGCCTGTTACAAATGGCTCTAGACCCAAACAGCAGGACTTCCAGGGCCTCTCACGAGGACCTTAAGAGCTCTGGAGTCTGTCGTGAGAGACTCCAGAGCATGTTGGGCTTGCAAGGGCCACTAGAATCTACCACAAAGACTTTCAGAAGCTCTTATGATGTTCTATTGAGCCTCCCACAAAATCCCTAAAAACTTCCTGCGAAGGCCTACAGATCCTCCCATGAGGGCTTCAGAGCCCTCCACCAGGGCATCCAGAGCCTCTTACGAGGGCCGCCAGAACTAGGCGCATAAATTTTCTCTAAATTCTATTTCCCCTAATATTTATTTAACAAGGACCTCCAACTTAGACCTTCTTAGCCTCCCACGAAAGCCTCCATGTCCGCCCATGAGGCCCATTACAGCCTCTTTTGTGGACATTCATAGATTCCTACGAGAGCTTTTAGAGTCTCCCACTAGAGACTTCAGAGGCTCGTACGAGGGCCTTCCCGGACTTTTCATGAAGGCCTCCAGAGCTATGCGCATAAATGTTCTCCAAATTCATTTTTTCCTGACATTTATCTTACATCAAATCATTTGAAAAAATAGATGTTTTCTATAATTTGTATTCATCCTAACAGCAAGTTGACCTAATTTTTATTTTTCTAAATGCCTAATTGTCACAATTTCCAAATTATGTTTAATAGTGATTCGGAAAAATAAAATTTATATATAATTTAAATTTAGAAATATAAAAGTGATGACTAATGGTAATTAGAAAGAATACAAATTAGAACGAAAAGTAATTCGGAAAAATAAAAATGATGTAAATTGGAAGTTAGGATAATTAAAAAATATAGAAAATTTCAGTTCGGTCAAATAATTTAGATAAACTCTTCCATTTTCAGGAGTCATCTAAGGTTTAAACTTAGAAACCTAGCGGCGTCCGACCGATTTGAATGAAAACTTTTGCATTGTATTACTTAATATGTTTAATGAAAAGTTAAAAAAATATTGTCCGCTAATTTTTATTTATTTGGTTATACAAAGAATTCCGAAAAATTGGATTTTAAAGTTGAGCAACTGAAGCAAATGAGATTCTCAAGCCAAGAAAGCAATGTGTACATGCATATTATGGCTGCTGATTATAAATTTGAAGGTAAAAGTTTAAAAATGGCGTCCAATTTTTTTTTAAATTTATTCAAAAAGAAGAAAAAAACTCAAAATAAATTATTATTTGCCATACATATGCTTTAAGACAATGGTGAGCAACATAAAATAAGTTGAACTTGAAATCAATGGTGACGCGGCCCTTAAATTGAGCAAAACACCCCCAAAAATGGTTTTTGGTGTTTATTTTGGAAACGGTACATATAAAAAAACTATTTTCCACAAAGAATAGTTCCTAAAATTTAAAATCAGAATATCGGTATGAATTTTTCCTCTCCGGGTCATATTTTCTGAGAAATCAACCCTTAATGTAGAGGGTAAGTTTCAACCAGCGGGTGGCAAGCTCCTTGTATAGCTCATATCTCGAAACAAGATGTTTTTTTAAAGGAAAATGTATAAGACTTCAATTGTAGAACAGAAAATTCCGTAAATTTTTAGTTGTGTAAACTTTTATCTAGAAACGATCCCATTTCGGTATCTGAGGTACTGAAGCAGCGGGCCACCCACGTGATGCAATTCACTCTCTACAGTAAGGTTTCATTACTCAGTAAGTATAACCCACAAAGAAAAAATTCATAACGTCATTATTATTTTAAATTGTAAGAAATATTTGTCTGACAAAAATAATTTTTGTCCGATGCACCGATTACAAAATGAACGCCAAAAACAATTTTTTGGTGGTGCTTTGCTCGATTTAAGGGTGGTTTCACCCTTTATTTCGAGTTCAACTTATATTATGTTTTCTAAAAATGCCTTAAAAAAATGTATGGGAAATAATAAAAATTTCTACTTCTTTTTAATAAATGTTTTTAAAAAGTTTGGCCGCCATTTTGAATTAGTTTATCCACAACTTTATAATCAGCAACCCCAATATACATATACATGTTATTTTCGAGTGATTAGAATTTCATTTTTTCAAGTTGTTCAACTTTCAAATTTATTTTTCAGAATTCTTTGCTTAAAAAAGAAATAACAATTAACGAAGAGATTTTTTTACTTTTCATTATACATCTTTAGCAATCTTTTTAGAATATTCCATGAAATTGAAATAGAAAAAATATACTGATCATTAAAATACCTTACATCACTTTATAAAAAAGAATCTTAATGGGAGGCTTGCACGTTATAATTAATTATATAATGATAAGCAACTTTTCCTTTTAATATGATTCAATAATATTTTGAATTTATACGACTTTTAAAGATGGATTATAATTTTAGTTTCTATAGTTGACTATCTGTAACACATCATCTATAAATTACCACCCGTAACAATTAATTTAACGGTGACCATCTACTATAGTGGCATTTCTATAGTTGAACATCTATAATGGACAATCTATAATTGTCCATCACTAGTGGAATTTCTATAATTGATAATCTACAATCTACAATATAATAGGTTAGCATCTTCAGTTTTTCAACTAGCATAGATTATCTGAACTATTTATAGTTGACCTTCTATATTTGCCCATCAACAATTAACAATCTGTAGTTGACGATATATAACAGACCTTCTATAGTTGACCATCTACAGCTGACCAGTTGTTTTGCTTTCTCTCTAGATAGGCTAGTCTTAAAATTAGCTGCGCAACGAGTCGATTAGTCTATTATCACCCACAGATTTATATCGCTTGGGCATTCGTGGTATCGAGACTTAGGAGTGTGTCGTTGGGAGTAACGAGGAGAAATTCGCTCTACTCGTGTACACAGGCATAAACAATCACCCTCGTGTTCCCGGCGGCATGGCGGAAATCATAATTCCACGTTTGTTATGTCGTAATATTGTACTTCGATTTACGCATACAGATACTTGACGTAACTTCGTATCAGGAGCGAAACAGGAACGTGAAAGGCTTTAAGGATTCGATCCTTCCGAGTTCCTAGTCCTTACCAGTCTTTCGAGCATGATTAATATCAGTCATTGCGACAAGAGAGATTCTTGAAAAGGCGGTTCGCTGAAAGCGAGGCACGATAAAGATCAGCCTTTCAAACTCAACTGCAAAGTAATGACTTGTGTAAAGTTTTCATACACTTTTTTATACGCTTTCCAGCAAAAATTTTGAAGTATTAATTAATTATCCACCATTCAATCAATTTAAAAGCCTACCTATTAGGAAAATTATAATAGAACTTTAGAAGAAAAAATCATCCTTCTTTCGACAAGTTATTAATGTGAAGTTTTATAAGTGTAGAGATCGAAATAGCACGATATTGACACACCAAGTCTGCTCATTGTTGGAACAGCAGAGTTGTGGAAATCGATTCAGTGTTCTAGAACTAAGCAAACTTCCTAAACTTTATGATCAACATTTGCTAGATTTCCTCAGAAGTTTCCTTAAATGTCTCACACTTGTGTTTCTTGGAAGTTATATCGTATGAAGAAACTTTGTACTTGAAAAAAATCTATCTACTTAACTTTTATATAAGTTATTATATTGTAGTAAAAATTGTTAAAATTATTTTAGTACAGAGCAAGTATATTGAGAGTTGATGACAATAAAATTGGAATTGGCGCAAATTGTAAAAATCTCTGATTTTAAAACAACAATAAACTAACTTTTTGGTGTGTTTTTGTATAAGCGAAAAAGCTTGTTTTTCCAACCGCAATTCAAAATCCACGTATTTTCACATGAACGCAAGAACGAACTACGCACTGGATCTGAATTCAGCGATTCAAACAGATCCTGCGTTTTACACGGGCCGTCACGTTCATATGTCGATTTGTTTGTTTATCCATGGAAAGATCACGAACCGTTACAGCATATTCCCATTGTTCACAAACCTTGTGAATCATATCAACTATAATATCATGCATGGGGCATAAACTAGGTAGAAAAGAGCTACAGAAATTGTCGTCTAAAATTCAAATGGAGAAATGAAACAACAAATCTATTATTTTCGTAGAATCAAGATTTCCTTTGTCTCAATTTAACTTTATTTCATCAAGCTAATAAAAACTTCTATCAAACAAGTTTCAGACACGCCAAATATTATTATATTGCTTAACTTAATTTATGAAAAGTCGAATCGAATATACCAACCTATATTCTAAACTTGACATTAAGTGTTACTAAATCGAGAAAATACATTGCGACAGTTCTAATGTCGAACCTTATGCAATGAAAGGAGTCCTAGTTGATAATGTGTTATAAAAATTATTCACATGCTTTAATGAATTTATGTATAGACATTCACTTCGGCGTTAATCTAGTTACTGCAATTTTTCTATGCATATGGAGGTGAGCTGGAATTGGTCAATCACTATTAGTCGTAACTGGTATAACTTGTCAACTCCACTCAGCAATAATAGAATTTTATCATTTTAGTGGACACTGATTTTATATTCCTCATAACAATTATGCTTTATTAAAGTTATTAAAATCGAATAAATCAAGGGGACAATAGACATTAGTTTATTAATAAAAATTAAACTTTGTTTCATGCAAAATTAATTTTATCTGTGTGTAAGTCGTGAGTTTGTGTAACACAAAGTTGGGTTTTTTACACGCTCTGATAGTTTCGAGTTATAGGCGGAGCATAAAATGCAACATGTGAACAAATCAGAATGCAATTTAAGAATATGGTATTGATTCTTGCAAAAATTCATCTAAAATAATTATGCTTCTATGAGAGTAAGAGAAGTTTGGAAATTTGTATTTTTGAATGCTTAATAGAGCAAACAAGGAAATAAAATTGAAATCTGCAACTTTTCTCCAAAGTAAATTCTTTTTTATTATATTTATGCTTGATTCTTATTTTGCTACAAAAATAGTTTCATATGAAATAATAAGAGTGAGAGTTGAATTATGCAAGTCATGTGGTCTGGTTTTATCAACATCACATCTGTCAAGCAACCTACGCTCGTGTGTCAACCTACGTGGCTTTTCCATTTCCAACATATAATAAGAATTATGAAATTAATTTATCAGCTATCAAACAATTTTTTAGCCAAACATGTTGGTATTTTTCAAAAAATGTGGGAGATATGGGAAAAATGTAGAAGCAAAATTATTCCTTTTAAAGAGTTCAACAAACAGATTTTTCTGCATTTTTCGGTATTTTTCAAAAAAACTTGTTTGTGAAAAATCTATAATTCATTTTCAAACTGCTCTGGAAACGATTCAAACTATTGTAAAATGGAAAAAACAACTTTTTGCATAACATTTAAAAGGAATTTTTAAAATATTTTGTTTACTTATCTTGCGTATTTAAGAAACAAATTTTCAAATTACTATAAAAATAATTACAGAAACTGAAATTTTCTGAGATGATGATTAAGACAGGGATGCACACTGAGCCCGATTCTTTTTGCGGTATTCATAGTGGACATCGAGGGAGATTTAAGAATGGGTTAGAGGGAGGTTTAGTAGTAGGAGGGGACAGATTCTGGAGTTTAGCATACGCGGAAGATGAGGTAAAAGTAGCTAAAGAAGAAGACGTTTTGTTGAATATGATTTAAAGGCTAGAGAAGTATTTAGAAGCAAAGAAATTGGTTTTAAATTTAGAAAGGTCTAAGTTTTTGGTTTCTGGGAGAAAGAGTAGTAAGAAGAAGGAGAGAATGGTTTGGAAATGGAGTGGAAAAGGG
>JAWWLR010000054.1:42416368-42429252 GCA_035041075.1 Acraspis erinacei
ATCAAGATGATTTTTTCGAATTAAATTTAAGTCAATAGTCAACAAAAGTCGAGGTACAGTCATACTAATTACACTGCTGGCACCAGGAAATGTTTCTCTTTTAATTATTATCATCTTTAATTTTTAAGTTAACAAATAGATTTGGAAACTTTTTACATGTTGTCATTGTATATGAATAAATATATTGCATATAAAATTATCCCCAACCTACTAATTCTTGTCAATTAAGAT
Organism: Acraspis erinacei; assembly: GCA_035041075.1. Lineage (NCBI taxonomy): Eukaryota > Metazoa > Arthropoda > Insecta > Hymenoptera > Cynipidae > Acraspis > Acraspis erinacei. The sequence continues at coordinate 42,416,600 of JAWWLR010000054.1, forward strand.
TGTGTGTGTGAAAATGTAGCATTTATGTATTTACAAATTATTCAGGAACAATAAATTTTAGAATCAAAATAGAAAATATTTCAGATTTCATTGGGTGAAAAGCTTTGGCAACGTATGAATATTTTCAAAAATAAAATTCAAAACAGGAATAAGAGCGAAACTTTTATTCCGTTCCATTTAATTTCACATATTATTTGTCCAGATCTAGAGATAGCAGATAAAAGTTTGGTAAAAAATATTTTTTTCTATCAATAACTAAATAGAAGAAAAGTTTTGGTTGGGTTTATGATGCAAAATCGGATATAATTTAAGGGTTCCTATTTGAGTTTTTAATTAATTTTTTTTTCATTTTTATTTTCTTAATGTCTTAAATTTATTTATTAATTTTTCATACGTAGAATTATCCCCTTGTTCATTACTATTATTGTACATCATTTCATGAAAATTTTCAAACTCATTTTTAAGGAACATAATTTTATTTTGCTTGTTTTATATTTTCCTATAACAATTTGACATGCGATGTGTCAATTAAAAAATACAATAACTAAATTAAACAAGTTACTTGTTAAAGAAAATTGTGAAACAATTAAGAACAAATTATTATTTCCTTTACAAAAGAGATTGTAAACTTTAATTACATTATTTACAATGATGGCGATATAAAAGAGGGTAGATTTATATGTATATCATATCTGATTACATATTTTAAAATTTTGTGACTAAAAGGGTGTAACTTAAGCTAGTGTACGTATTCAGATTCTAAAATAATATATTTTTTTAAATTATACTGTCTAAGTTTAAATTATTTAACCTTTTTGATCATTTTCATCAATTGCTGAATTCTAGCTATGAAGCAGTCTACCTTGCTGATTCATTATTAAAAATATCTGATTTATAGCTACTATTCAGTAACTACTCTAAATTATTAGAAAACTACAATAAGCTTAGGAATGTTTATTACATGAGCCGATCCACAAATTGTTAAGAGGGAAAGTGTAAAATCCAGCGATATTATCAAAAATAATTATGGATTTAATTTATGGATGAAATTCAAATTCATAATTCTAATTTAGAAATCCGGATTAGAAACAGTCTGAAATAATTGCAGACAAGTTTCGGTACATATATACAAAATATTCAAATCAAATCTCCAATATATGTAAAAATAGAGATTAATTTAGAGAATTAAGGAAATCTTTATATAGCAAACCCGGGCACAATTTTTTTCAGAACACACCCTCCCAGAGAAGAGATAATTCTTTTTTTAATAATATAAGTTATCATTAAATGCATACATAATTCTTCAAAGAATCGTTCATAAGCACATAGAAGATTGTGCATTCTAAAATTGTTAATGTTTTTTATAGGAAAAGAGAAAACTTTATTGGTTTGTTTAACATCATCTCGTTCTTAAATTACAACCTCACTGACCGCTCCTTATATCCCATACTGTATCACGTATTGAGTTAGGGTCCCTAAAATTCCCTATTTTCCAGATTTGGTCCCTATTGTATCCTATTTACGGCCCATAATGTAACTTTGTAAAACTTTATAATTTTAACGAAGCGAATTTTAAAAATCAGGGCTGCTTCAATGTGACTATTAGTGAACATTAGTTACTTTTTTCTCAAATCACTTATTAATTAATCTCTTTCTTAAATAAAAAGATGACATTAGTCACTTTTCTTTGAAAAAATTAAATAATGGGATCAATTTAGTCCTATATATATTTCTGAATTGCCTTGAATTCCTTTAAAATATTTTAGATTATTTTTAAAGATTCCGATAAATTTTTAATATATTTCAATTATTTGCAGGGATTTTCAAGATTTTAGAGTATGTTTAAAAATTCTAAGATATTTCAAAAGTCTTTCATTAGAAAATATTCTAGGAAATTCGAAAATATTGCAAGAAATTATTACTTAATTTCATTAATTTGAAGGGATTTCAAAACGTTTGAGATATTTTAGGATACAGAATTTTCTAGAATCACTATGAGCTGTATTTGATCCTATAGGGACTTTGAGACCTTAAATTCTCATTTCCGAAAATCTATTACAACACAAAGACCAAAATTTTAGGTAGGGAAAATAAAATAATACAAAATAAAGAACTAAATAAAATTTCTTCAATATAAATCCGACTAAGAATACAAAAAATTTGAAAGGCATTGAACATAAGTTGTTGATTCCCAAAATTAATTTTACAATAATCGTGGATCAAGTAAACAACACATGATAAATCCATTTTTTTTACAAATAAGTAGCGTATGGTTTTATTATTTTCACGACTCGCGTATATAATTATTCACCCTTGTATTATAAATAAAATGTTATCCCAATAGAATCATGCTTTGAAAATATTGTGACCTTCAAAATGTATAAATAAAAATTCATGTATTTTTTACTAAACAGCTAAATATTATATAAAAACTTCGTATATCTTGACTAACGGGTTAAGTAACTCCTTAATACTGGATGCTTGGAGCAGTTAGATGGTTTCTTCTCAAGAATTCTATTTCGATTTTTGTATTATCTTTGGTATGTTCGAGATACAGGATTTGTTTAATTATTGAGGAATCATCTTAAATATATTTATCATGTTTTGCTGATAAGTATTTGTTTAGGCTAATTTAATGACGTTGTTGCAAAATTTATTTTATTTAAACGAAAGGTTAAAACAAAATATCATGTTAATGGACATACATCTCAAATGTAACCAACTACTAAAAAAATTAGATTTTATAAAATACAATTTATTGTAGGAGCTCTTGGAATATAAGATATTCTTATAGTCAGAGATAAAAATTGTTTAATATATTTCCTTAATTAAAATTTTAATTTATCCACTGACATGACATATTTTTGCGAAAAGAGATTTTGCGATAATGTAATATTATTCAATGCTCAAAACACCGTCAAAATAACGTCAAAACTAATTATCTGTAAAATTATATTATCAAAACATAATAATAATTCCTTTAAATGAAAAGGACATTTTCATTAAAATAGAACGACGTTTTAAAGTGCCTGTGAATCTTAATACCCTTTACGGCGTGGAAAGTCATGATTCTAAAGAAGCTTTAGATTTTAGACAAAAACTATAAAGTTGAAAGGAAAATTGAAAGATAGCTGACAAGAGAAAATGGGTACAATTGAGCAATAACTATAGGTATTGTGGCTGGCGTGTATAATCAGTCATGCAATATTCCTTTACTTATGTGTTTGCTTATTTTATCGGTAAATTTTTAAAATTGGAAAATAATACCGTTTTATCATAAATTAAAAATATTTGACATTTCAAAAATAATTAAATGTGGACAATATAGATATAAAATATGTATTATTCACTATTAATTATTCACTGTCAATGACTGCTGATAGGGTCGATATTGTGTGATACGAAATTACGGAGTTAGCTTTTGAGTAGTAACATTCCAAATATTTGAGAAGATTCAAAATTATCTTTATACTTTTCACTTTTAATCGGTCACTTCTTTAATCAGCAGAAGCATCCCTAAAAATATTTTTTATTTCTTTGGTAGTAAGTTGATGATTTTAGATTTCCGTCCTTATTGGTGAGTGTGACACGTGTAAAAAATCACTGAAATATGCATTTTTCAAGATTGAATTTTTTAACTCTAAAATAAACACTAACCGATACCTAATTCTTGTTTGTTTTTAATGTGTTGTCATTTATAAGAATATTATTAAAAATAAATTTAAAACGTTTGAATTTGGAATGAAGGTTCAGTGATCCTGAAATACTTAACTATTTTAATTTGCATAATTTATAAATTTATAAAATAAATAGTTGCCGGTGTCAATGCACTCCGTCAATTCACTGTCATCTCACCCAAGCCTTAGCAACGATAGCATCGAAGAATATTCGTCTTTTTCCGGACCCTACAGGATATGCAACCCACCTTTACATTGCCTGTCCAAAGAAGTCAGGACGCCGCCTCCTCACTGGGTTCCAGATAGGTCTTAAGTTGACCCCTGAAGGCCCTCTTCTTGATATTCGCCTTTATTTTCCGGGCCTATACCAACGAAGTGCTTTCGAACGGCCTCTGTCTTCCTCGACGTCCGATGTTGTATCGGGGCCAGAACTTCGACCTCCATGCGTGGGACGAGCTAGAGCGCGGCATTTCTAGGCCCGACTGCCACCCTTATAGAGAGGTAGTGCGAGGTAGTCTTCCTGAAACCCCTCATTTTGGCAACAAGGGCGTCCAGTTTTCCCTTAAGTTTGAGGTCCTAAAGGACCTCAGCGTAGCTTCAACCCTTAGCCGATTTTATGAGAACCGCCTTAGGTCGAGTTCACCTCTGCACATTTTGGTCTGGATTTCTTCGTGCTATCTCCATTCTCCTTTTTGGCGTGGGCGTCACAACTGCTGCAGCGGTGCGGTTCCTTGACTTTCTCGTCTTCAGCCTCATGGCACCTACAGAATCCCAGATTTGGGAGTGGAAGCTTCCACAGCTTCATTGGTTTGAATCCTCGTCTGGCTCGTATTTTTTTCTCCCGTCTTTTTGCTTGGCCTTCTTCAGTTTCTTAGCGGCGCATCTATGATCCTGCGGAACCATACCGTAAGACCACTTGGCAGACCTCGTGGCAAACTTCATCCACACCAACACTTGCCAAAAGTTAGTGTCACTGAGGTTAGGGATATAATAAAGAACTTGAAAAATGGTAAGGCTGCTGGTGTAGAAAGTATTAACGCTGAAATGCAGTACATATCGCATAGAATTTGTGAATTGATAAAGTCATGTATCGAGATAGGAGCAGCCCCAGAAAATGGAAAAAGCGGCTATCGTACCAATATACAAAAGAAAGGGAGATAAAAGCAACTGCAATAATTACAGAGGGATCAGCTTATTAATTACTTGAGTAAAATATACTTAAAAATACTTATTCGAAGGGTAATGAAAATAACAGAAGAAAATATTTGGGAAGTCCAAAGTGGGTTTGCTCCAGGAACATTATGTACGGATCAAATATTTAGTTTAAGGCAGATCACAGAAAAAAGTTTGAGAGTAGGAAAAAAAGTTTTCTGTGCGTTTATTGACCTAGGAAAAGATTTTGACCAGGTAGAAAGAAGTAAACTGTCGGAAGTCCTGAAAGAGTACGGAGTCAATGGATGGCTCCTACAAGCTATAAAAAACAATATACATGGATAGAAAAGCGAGTGTAAGGGTGAATAGGAAATTGAGTGACTGCTTCGATATTATGCAAGGCGTTAAACAAGGATGCGTTATGTCTCCATGGTTATTTATATTATTCATGGACCAGTGTTTAGGAATTGATCTTTTTGGCATCAAATAAAGCTAAAATGGCAATACATAATTCCATATTTCAGGCACTGAGAATGACAACTAGGTATAGCCCACTTAAAGTAGGCCTCTAAATCATATTCTTTTACATTTTTATTGAGGGTCATCTCTAATTAGACGTTACCTAGTTGTCATTCTCATTGCCTCATTTGTACCGACTGTATTATATGGCAGCGAGGCATGGACCTATCAGGAAAAAGGTAAAAGTAAAGTTAACGCGATTTTCATGAGATTCCTGCGCAAAATATGCGAAAAAATTCTGATGGACGAAGTGAGTAACGAGATTATTCTCAAAGAATGTGGTGCGGAAGAGACAATAGTTGAAACATGGGAAAGAAATCGGCTAAGATGGTTCAATCATGTTGTGAGAATGAAAGATGAACGACTAACGAAACAAGTATATCAGGGTAAAGTAAATAGCAGCATGCCCAGAGGCAGACCGCCGAAAGAATGAAAAGAATGTGTGAATGAGATCCTAGTTAGAAGACACACAAGAACCCACAGAAACAAGAGAGCTTGCATGAACAAATGCATTGGCGCGAATGAAGCTAGAGAAGTATGTCAGGACAGAAAATTATGGCGACATATATTTAATAAAAAGAGAGAAAGAGAATCTGCAATTCTCTGCAATTAGGGTGATTGCTAGAGAGTTTAAACAGCAACTTGGGTCGAAGTAGTGTTGCGGAACGAACGTGTTATTTAAATAAATAACACGAGAATTATAGATCAATCTAAAAATTCTATAACCTCTTCCTCACATTACTCCCTGCCCCACCGAGTGAGTCACGTCTACCCCGAAAGGGAAATGACCTTTATCCAAAATATATTTTGCAAATATCGCAGATTCCAAAATGGTTTAAAAACCCCTTTCTGTGTTAATAAATAACTGTAAAATAAATATGTATATTTTTTGAAAGATCACGGATGATAATTTTCTTCCTTCTTCCATTATTGGGAGTTTCAGCCTTGTCATCTGTGCATAAACGAAGTATGTATATAATATATAAATGCTGTAAAACATGTTTTTCAACAACAGAGTTGCCACCTCGGTTGTTCTTTATTTTTCATTTCCAATTATGATTTTATTTTTACAATTGAATTTACACGAATACACAATAACATTTACAATTGCAAAATGTTCAAAACTTGGTTGAAAATTTATAAAACCATTTCCCCAATCGCATATTAACTTTCCAACTCGGTGAAAAATACCGAACCTTGTAAAATTTACAATAATTTAGCTGTTGTGCTTTTATACATACCAAAGAATTGCAGAATTTAACAAATAGGATTAGCCAAAAACATTACATTTTTACAGAAATAAATATTATTTTAATTAGAATATCTAGTGTGCGCAAATGTGTATTTCTTGAACGAGCTCCCACTTCTCTAGGAAATGTTTCAAATTGGTTTACTTCAGAAAGTAAATACTATAATTTCAGGTGGAACTTTTTTAAGCTAGGATTGAAAATGGAACTTCTATTGAAAACAAGAAAAAATATTATTTTTTTCGTTAATGTGAAAGTTTGTTCCAATGGAATAAACATCATTTTTCGAAAACAATTTTATTTATACTAAATTGATTTAAAAGACTAATACTAAGAAAAATCTAATACTAATAGTAGGGAATCAAGTTATTGAAAACAATTTTTGGTAAGGTAAATCGGGTAAGTGTTGCACAGCTTTGCTGATAAAAAACGGCTGTTGTTGTTATTTTTATCAGACTTTCAGTATACAAAATATCTATCACCGAATATCCCAAGAGATTGCAAGAGATTGCAAGATTGCCAAACATTGGATAGAATTGCTAGAGATTGCATGAGATTGCTCTGGATTGAAAGAAATTGATAGGAGCAATTATAATTTTATTCTTTAAGGGCATATCCTACTCAGGTCATACAATTTGTACAAAACAAAAAAGGAGGCAGAATTATTGTATATCATCTCTAATCATTTGATCATCTCTCATTATTCAATCATCTCTCATCATTTGATCAGCTCCCATGACTCGACCAACTAACTCTATGAGCTCTAATTACTGGATCTGCTCTAATCACTCGATCAGCTCTTATCACTCGATCAGGTCACTCGATAAGGTCACGTGATAAGCTTTCATCACTTGACCATCTCTTATCATTTGATCATCTAACATCACTCGGTCAGCTCTTATCATTCGATCTTTTTTTACGAAATAAGGCTAGGTGCTATTCTTGCCGAAAGAGAATGCACAAGGATTTAAATAATATTAAATTGAATGAAGATATCAGATTCCAAAAGAATTTCAAACTCTGCGAGAAAGGGTCCACCGAATGAGTCCTCGGGTTGCGGATAGAGGGTTCCTGTATCAAGGGTTTCTGCTGAATATAGTTACAATAATTATTAAACAGTCGCAGACAATTGTCCAGGGATACTCCAAAAGGAATAATCCTTTACCGGAGGCGTAAAAGCCGTGCCGAATGCTGAATGGCACCTGATCGAGGTGTCTTAAACGGTGACTATGGAATACTGGGCGACCTCTTCTGAGTAAGTAGCCTTATCCTTGTATGCGGGGCTGTACAAGAATGGACGAACACTTTCCCTAGCTGCTCGTGGGAACAACAATGACACCATCAAACCACCAGAAAGTTTTAAATGTGGTTCAAAGTGATATTACGCGCAGAGGACCCGACAAAGGGACAATGGTGCCGATCACCCTAGAGTTCGGGGTGCTGAAAATAATTTAGATGAAAACACGACGATAAACCAGCGAAACGCCCACAGTGAGTGGACAAGTCAACACAAGGATGACTTGCTAGACTAATATGATGACAGCATTATCCCTGTGAGGGGAGTCTTTATGGCGCGTATGCACACGCTAGCGGACCAGAAACGCCCAGAGCTTCAGCATGTTTCGTATCAGTCATTGCGAAATCAACGTGCCTACCTCTTGCAAACTGGATATGTGCGTGGAGCGCTTCCTCAACCACTACATGAACAAGTTAAATATGAAGATGAGGAATTGACATTGAGACCAACCGCGGAAATCAGACACCTTCTGAAATATGGTAATGATTTCAGGACAAGGAGAAAAATTAACATAAAGCTTCCTCTTAAGCTCCAAGATCTGAGTAAAATGGATGACTCCCTTCGTGAAGATATCTCGGAAGAGTCTGACCTCTGGACCATCAATTGTTCAGTTTATGGTGCTGCTAGAGGTTTGGCTGATTTAAATTGAAGGATAAAACAGACGATGGATCAAAACATGAAAAAACGAAAACTACAACAGAAGATTGGATAAACAAAACAGAATGCGTCCCGTGTTCAGTCTGTGATTGACTACATAACATATGATAGACCGTTCACGGAAAGGGTTCGAAAGTTCACCCAAGAACTAAGGACCTTCAATCACGCACTGAACAAGTCAAAGCTGCTGACAATCAAGCAGCATATTGTCGACAAAATACAGGTGTCATCTGACGCAAGGAGGAGAATACAGAAGAGGGAGAGATGGATTAGGGAACATCAACAGTTTCTCGCTGACACATCGCGCCTCTTCAGCGTTCCCCTTGCTACTGTCAAAAATCCACGAGAAACTTATAACATCTGAAGAGGAATGTCCATGAATCACTGCTGAAGAGGTGAAAAAATCACTGAGGGGTTCGAAGAACTGTTTCGCTGCAAGACAAGATGGTATCAAGAACTTTTGGTAGAAAAAGTTTACTTCTACACACTAAAATCTGGCCCGCATATTCACCTCATATTTGAAGTCGAAAACGCCCATTCCTGTGTGGAGAGGGGAGTCCGAACAACGTGGCTCGAAAAAAGATGTAGCAGGATGCCGCGAGAACTTGATAATTGACAGGTGCGCCTGCAAAGACGGTGCAGCCCATCAACATGTCCTGTCAATGATCTTGATTTATTACCGGAAAGGTTTCGATTCAACCTCTAATAGATTTATCAACTGTCTGTTGGAAAGGTTGAAGGTTCATCTACATATCGTGAAATGCATAGAAAGATTGATTCCCCTTTGGATAACTAGATTTACTATCTCATCTGGAAAATATCGAGTGACAACGAACAACGTCACCTTCCATAGGGGCATCTTTCGGGGTGACACCATGAGTCCTCTGACCTTTAGCATCACACTTCTGCCTCTATCACTCGCAATATGAAATTCTCCTGCATACCTCTGTGGCGACACTAATTATCGCATTCTATATGGATGATCTAAAGATCTATGCTGCTGGTAAAAGCAAACTTCAGAGTGCTTCAAATATCGTCAAGCAGTACACAGGAGAGATTGGTATGGACTTTGGATTGGACAAATGAGCAAAAATTCATCTGAAGAAAGGAAAGATTATTGGCGTTCTCGAGAACACTGAGCTTGAAGGTACAAATTTTATTAGACATCTTGACACTGGAGAGGCCTATACGTGCCTGGGTGTGTCTCAAAGCCGCAGTCAGGATGCAATAACAGTGAAGGAGTCTCTCCGAAGTAAATGAAAGCATCTTGTTCGGAATATTTGGTCTTAAAATATGTCGGTGTTTAACAAGGTATCTGCGACTAACATGCTTGCAGTCCTAGTTCTGGTATACTCGTTAGGTGGGGGGGGGTCAGTGGAGGAAGCACTAGATTATAAGACCCTTGAAATCGCCACACGTAAGTTCATGCATATGCATAAGAGCTTGCATATCAATTCGTCTGTTCCATGATTATACAATTCACGCCGCCAAGGCGGAAGTGGACTTCTCAATCTCCAGTGTCTTTATAATCGCATTGTTCTAAGTATATCTTACGTCTTTGCAAATGGTAGAGATCCTCTCCTAAAAATGGTCAGGAGCTGCAAGATGATTGGCAAAGCAGCGTTCCTTTACAAAGCCGCAGAGCGGGCGGCCGAAGTCATTGGCCTAAATTTTATCATCAGAAATGAGGAAAGTGCATTACTCCATCTGGATGATTCTTTTATGAAAGCCGAAGTGAAGAAAGCAGAGGTTGAAAAATTCCGCCAGGAGCTACTTGAAAAGAAAATGCACGGAAACTTTTACAAAAATGTAGAAGAATAGTCTTTGTCAAAAGAGCCGACTTTTGTTTTTCTCACATCATCAAGGCTTAATTCACGTGCATAGGATTTCATTTTCGCATGCCAGGACGGTGTAATTTCCAGCTTAGTATACCGCGACCGCCTTTTATGTCAAGAAGTTCCCAGCGATAGGTACAGAACGTAGCATGCACACGCTCTGTGCATAGAGCACATACAGACATAATGCAGCCCTAAAAGTGCTTTATTACCATCTTTATCTCTCTTACGGTTTTCGCTGCTAGCCTGCCCTGCTGAACGCTTCGAAGGAGATAAAGTCAATTGTCCAAAACGAGAAGTGCCAAATTTTCTGGAACTACAATTTTCGAAAAACCGTCTGCGTTGTATACTTGAGGCCTGACATCGTTTTTCAATACTGTATCTAAAATATTCGATTAAAGTAATTGTCCTTGTGATCCGTTCTCTCGGAGGTGTGAAGCTATCACTGGTTCGTAATCTTAAAGCCATACAAGCCTTCCAAAAATATGCCAAGGTACTTGCGAGATGGATGCAAAAAGCAGTCATCCTTGGATCACTTCGTGTCCTCAATACACACGAGGGTTTCAGCGGCCTGTCGCCGTGATTTCATCGTGCCCTGTGACCACCCGTCTCTTCATTTAAGAAATTTAGTTAATTTACAATAAAAAGATTAACTGTCAAACATTTTCAACCAAATGATTGAATTTTCAAACACAAAAGATTTTACATTAACCCAAAGCAATGGCATTTTCAACCATATAGTTGTATTTTCAAGGCAAAATGAAAAATTTTCTATAAGGCAGTTGAATTTTCAGCAATAAAACTATCAACTTTCAACAAAAAATCAAAAAGTTCAATGTTCAGTTTAAAAAAATCATTTCCAAACAAACAAAAACATACTTTTAACAAAAAAGTTTAATTTGAAACAATAAAATTAAAATTTGAAAATAATAGTTGAATTTGTAAGCAAATAGTTCAATTTTCAATCCCAGAAATGCATCTTCTACTAAAATCTTTAATCTTTAAGAATACAAATAAATTTTAACAAAAGGAATTTATTTTTTAACTAAGTAGTTCAATTTTCAAAAAAAAAGATGATTTCTCAACAAACCATATAGTAGTTCATATTTCAACAGAAAAAGAATTTTAATTTTAAATGAAAAACAGTTTAAATCTGTCCAAAAGGATAATTCTCAGTGAAAAATGTAAAAGCTAATACTTTAAACAGCAAAGATTTTAATTTGTATAAAAAAAATAGTCGAATTACACTAAAAAGACGAATTTTGAACCAAAAAAGTTGAATTTTCAATCCTAAAACATTCAACTTCAACCAAATAGTTTAATATTAAAGTAAATAGAATCAATCAAATTATCAGTTAAAAAATTTAATTCAAAAAAATAGTGAAGAAAATATTTTAAGGCTTTAGAAAAAATGAATTATTAAAAAAGCAGTTAAACTTTTAATCGTGTAGTTTTGTTTGCAAAAATAGTCGAATTTTCAATCCGAAGTGTAATAATTGGCAATAATTGTTTGCCAAGATATACAACTGATGGTAAGCTAAGCATAAAAAACTACTCTTTATAGAGAATGAAGTATTATAATTTGAAAAAATTGTTATCCTAAAAAGTTTGACGTCTATAGATCAGATAATAGAATATCTCACGTATATGGAGCGAACCCGAGTAAAAATTCTTCGATTTGAGTTCGACTTGGTGATGACTTGAGTTCGTCCCCAAGACATCGATGTTTAGCTGCGTTTCAAAACTGAGTCGAGACATACGCCTTCGTCTTACGTTTATGATCACGGGAGGTAAGACAGGGTTTACTTGTCTCAAGTCGAGCCTTGTCTTGGCTAAGCCAACTTTTACTTTTCTCAAGCCGATCCTTGTCTTGGCTGAGATGATCGAACCTTTTTCGATTCATAAATTAAATTAAATTTGATGAATGAAAAATTTGTAATCATTAAATTAGATATTTTTAATTAAAACATTCAGATTCTGTGGGTCTGAACGAGTATAACCCTTAAACATTTTCTTCAACAAAATTAAAATTGTAACTTTCTAAGGATCTCCTAAGCCGTTAGAAATACGTAAAAACAAACAACATTATCGGTATCCTTGTCAAACAAGTATAATGCAAATGATAATCCGTAAATGAATTGGTTGGATATATATATACAGGGTGGACACGCTGGGGCTTACCGAAAAGTATGCAACCCAGCATACACGCCCATTAGAATAGCATGGACGTGTGAAACGAGTTGCATACTTTTCGGTAAGTCCCAGCGTG
>JAWWLR010000054.1:42441484-42457886 GCA_035041075.1 Acraspis erinacei
ATTTTGTTTCGTTAATCATAAAAATGTCTCAATTTTCTTTTTCGAGAAAGTGCCGCCTCTCCCTTTGTTTATGCAGAATGCCAATGGCATTCCAATGGGATATGAGAAGATTGTTTTATCTTGCATTTCCGAAGTTTAAAATATATTCAGAAAATATGACTACCTGTTGTATTTTATCATCGGTTTGATTTGGTTTCGGCTGTTGGCTGTGCGGCTGCTGGGCTCGTGACTACTGCATATTATCGACTAAATCTTCATAGTTCACTATTTTATGTTTTCCCGCATTGACTCATTATTGACCGGCCATGATGGAGTGGGGGATGACTTACTGGTACTGATCGTTGATGTTAGAGTGTGGCTTCGGCTGGCTAAGTAGCTTACTGAGGCGGCTGAGATACACGATAGGCAGATGGCCAACTTATCGAAGAAATATCCTATTAAAAGCGATGTAAGTTTTTCAGTTCCGTAAGACAGTTCCAACGTAGACCTATACTCTATAGGGGCCGTCCATAAACCATGTAGCCAGAAAACACGTGGATTTTTATCATAAACATTTTCTAAGCAAAATTATTTATAAAAACAAAGTTTACCAGTTTTTTCATATAATTCATCAGATTGAATAAAAGATGAGACTATCCATGGATGTAAATCATCTATTACAGGCAAACCTTAATTGTATGCAGTTAGCCCCCCCCCTCTCTGGACAGGCTATGTAGTTTATGAACTTCCTCATACATATGGTACGGTGACAAGAGGGAGAAGCCAAGGGCAAACACAATCAAACTTATGAAGCAAATGCCGAATTCTATAAATAGAATGGTAGAATAGATTTTTTCAAGCAGATATGGAAAATTGGAAAAAATATTTTTTTAAAGTATTCGGAGAGCTGGGAGGAAGATCCTGAACTTAAAAGTATATTTGGTACGTCTAATAAAAACTTATCATAACCTCCTTTTTTATTTATTTAATTATTGTATTCTAGTTATTATAATATTAATTAGTATATTTATTATTAAATTTTAATGATTTTGTTATACATATTTTAGTTTTTTAGGGAACCACCTTAGTTGTGGTGAGGAGCCAGATTTACATGATATCAGTAAGCGCATGCTATGCGAGGATAATATTTTCGCTATGCAAACTGATGTTATGTTGAGGAAATTATCCTTCATGAAACCCTTTCAAGGTTATCGTTCAGGGGCTGGAATCCATGGGAACAAGCCCAGGGCGGAGGTAACGACAGCACTGTACACATTTCTTACAGTTTTCCAGGCCGAAATACAACTTTACATTGAGCAACTGTCACGAGTCTAACTGTGCACGTTAATGATCGGTTGTACATCTGTGGAAATTCTGGGCCACTGGTACAACTGTGCAACGGCCCATCTGTGCGCGTCTTAATTTTGACGTCCACATATAGGAGTCTTCTAACTGTTCACATACATAGGCGGGACACTTCCAACTGTGCCCCTCTAATGACGAACTATTTTTCTTTACGAGCCCGACAAACAGCAATTTCGCTACTGATGTACGGCCAATCTTTTTATCACTTATCTGTAAAAAGTAGATGAAAACTGCATGTGCCTAAAAAAGTATCAAGAACGTAAAAAAAGCGTGGAACTTCGAAATCTCCCTGCTTAAAATGTCAGATAGGATTTGGTTAAAAGTGGCTTCTAACAGTCCATTTCCGGTCTCTAACCGGATTTTGTCCCCGGTTAGGAATCGGAACCTAACCGATTCCTACCCGCATCCTGTAATATTTGCAACCGATTCCTAACCGGTTCTTAATCCGCTTCTATCCTAATTTCATCCCAGGGTTGTAACCATCGCCAAATTAGTTTGTAACTTGGTCACCATAATATTTCTACCGACTACTTAACCGGCCCTTAACGGTCTCTAAGCGGAAGTCGTAGCGGGGTTCTAACCGTCACCTAACCGGCTTGTAACTGGATCCTCATAATATTCCTACCTGGTTCTTCACCGGCTCTGACCGGTTTCTTATCATATTTTGTCCCCGGTTTGTAACCGGAACATAACTGGTTTCTATCCAGCATCATGCAATATTTGTCCATAACCATTCTCTAAACGGATTTTGTCCTCGGATTGTAACCAGCACCTAACCGGTTTTTAATCCTGCAATATTGGTATCGAATTCCTAACCGGTTCTCAACCGGCCACGATCCGCATTTCGTCCACGGGTTGTAACCGCCACCTAACCAGCTTGATTTCGAGCGCCGCATAGTATCCGGTTAGAACACCGAGTGCCAAGTACCTTTTAGAAGCGGGATGCAGAGCAGTTAATGTCTAACTTCGGTCTTCGACAATATTTTATTTGTGTTTTCTGTCACCGGATAGAACCCACGTTAGGAGAGGTTAGAGCACACACGAGTGTCAAGTGCCTTGTACGAACCGTTATGGACCAGTTAAAGATTTGTTTCTGTCGTTGACAATATTTGATTGTTGTCTGAGATGACCCGGTTGCGACCAGTCAGAGTACACACCAGTGTCAAGTGCCTTTTAGCAAACGCTTAGAGACCAGTTAGAAACTAATTTCAGTCTTTGAAAATATTTCATTTCTATTCCCAAATATCGGTTAGAAGCCGGCTAGGGCCGGTTACAACATACACGAGTGTCAAGTGCATTTTACGAACCGGATAGTGATCAGTGCTAAACTTATTGAGATCTGACGATATTTGAATTCAGTTTTCGATCGCCGGATAGAGCCCGGTTAGGACCAGCTACAGCATATACGAGTTCTTCTTTATTCATAATGTGTCCCCTAAGGTTTTACATGACTTCCATTCCTTACAATCGTTTTATTTTCTGAGTTTCAAATGCCTTTTAGAAGCCGGTTAGAGACCAGTTAAGAACTAACTTCGGACTTCGACAATATTTGATTTCTGTTTTCGATCGCCGGATAGAACCAACTTAAGACCAGTTTACAGCACACACGAGTGTCAAGTGCCTTGTACGAACAGTTATGGACCAGTTAAAGATTTGTTTCTGGCGTTGACAATATTTGATTGCTGTCTGAGATGACCCGGTTGCGACCGGTCAGAGTACACACCAGTGTCAAGTGCCTTTTAGCAAACGCTTAGAGACCAGTTAGAAACTAACTTCAGTCTTTGAAAATATTTAATTTATATTCCCAAATATCGGTTAGAAGCCGGCTAGGGCCGTTTAAAAGATTTCCATAACTTGTTTTCTGAAACCATTTCCCATATAAGGTAAATGTGCCAGTAACCGTGACCTTAGTCCCAGTAATGGTGATGCTGATTTTCTTGCCTTTTATTTAATCTTAATGAATATAATTTCTATTTACTGTTATAAAAGACTAAAAATAAGCGAGTTTCATAATTAAATGTTCCTTTTAACATATTTTTGTAACAACATATACAACTTATAACCAAGTTTCACGATTAATGGGGCCATCACGATTACTGGGAAACTTCCCTTAAGAACCGGTTAGGATTCGGTTCGATTCCAGATATTGAATTCAAGACCAATTAAGAACTGGTCAGAGGCCTTTAGAAACCAAATGGGTTTCTACCTGGTCTCCATCTCGTTTCTAAATGGTTTTTATCTAAAATGTTCAGAAGAACTGGTAATGCCTTATAAAATAGTCCATTAAACTCTAAAAATATGTAGTCCAGAGTTTAGAAGCTTCCCTGTATCAAACGATCTTGAGGGTTAGTTTTCGAATAAAAGGAAGGCTGGAATTTGTTCTTGCTTCACAGGGTCTTAATTGAATAAAGTATCACGTTTCTAATCTAATGAATTCTAATACTACTATTCTAATGGCTGAAAAGTTAATCTAATTAAACTTATTTTATTAGTTATCCTAATGACAGGGCATGTAAATGAATACGAGATTTATTCGAAACTAAAAAAGAAAATGATTTATTTGGGGTACACGCCCCCTAGAATATTACAGAATTACAGAAGAAATAGAATTAAAAAAATATAAGAACTATCTTTCCGCAAAATAAAATAACACACGAATAAATCGTGCGGAAAAGAAACTCTCCAGAGCCACTTCAGGGCCTAAAAATAAGAAGAATCCTACTTAAAGAAAACTGAAAAAATAAGAGAAACTGCTTACAAAAAAATGTTGTTACGAAAATACTGAGGACTCACGCCCCTACTGTAAGGCTCATCTCCTAAACTAATGCTGGTAAAACTTTGGGAAATAGTTAAACTTATGTTCCGTGGAGCCACACTTTGCGCAGGGCTTCACTTTTGCTTCACCCCAGTAATTGGGGGTAGGGGCCTTCCTGAAAGTTGGATCCTCCCTAAGCCTCCTATGAACCCTCTCATCGATTTTCGCCTCCTCATCTGCCCTATTTCTTCGATTATGTAGTACGCCCGAATATTGTCGTGGCATTTCGGGTCTGGGTGGAGGCGTCAGCGGCCTAGGTTCAGGTGGAACGCCCGTGTGTCGGTCCATTCCGCTCACCAACGATTGCAACGCTGCATTAAAGGTAGCTGGGGCTCTCACTCCCTCTGCGACCTGCCTTAACACTACAGTTTGTAAAGAAACCAAGCGGGCCTCCGCTTCATGAGCCTCACGCCTCGCCATCTCCTTTGCCTTCTTCTTCTGGGATTCGGTGGGTTGGCCTGGGTAGAGGAGTACCACTCGAGTATCCCCTTTAAGCAAGTTATTTTTCTTAAGGGCCTCGTGGACCGCCTCCGATGACCCCCTCAACTCTTTCCTAATTCTCCAACAGAGCGCTTTTTCTTGATCGGTTCTCGGATCGATCAGCACGAAGTTCTGCGGATACGTGGGAGCTAATGCCCAACCGTTCTTCAGCCATACTGCCTTCCAGCCACTCTCCAAGGTGAAGCCTGGATATCGCTTTAGACTTTCGCCGCCATCTGCCATCTGTAAAGTTTTAGTTTTACTTAGAAGACTTATTTTAAATTACCTTAGTTTTTTTTTAATTAATTAAGGCTAGGTTAATGAGCCTAAATTTAATCCTTTTTATGTTGAGAAGGAGCGGTTTCTCAACCTTTTACAATTCGGACTTTCCCCGACATCTTTTTTGGCCGAACGTTACGTCTAGGTTCTAGGACCCATACCATTTCGTTTTCGGATTATTCTTAAACGGCCGGTTCCCCCACCACGTCCCAGTCCTGAATCTCCAAGAGTTCCTTGTATAGTGCGGCCGCCTCATCCAGCGAAAGCTCCTCATCTTCCGGAAGGTCAATGTCAACGTATTTAAATAATTTAGAGACGTGGTAACGTCCCTTTAAACCGCCTTCTTTGATGCTTACTTACACACGCCGGTTGACCAAACCTTTACTATCACGTACGGCCTTTCGAATGGTTATACCAATTTACTGGAGACGTGTTGTCCTTCTCTGGAGTAGAAGTGTGACAGTTTTTTGAACAAGTAGATCTCTCAAATGGCTAACCCTCAACATCCTAGTCGAAGTATATTTTTAGATCTGGACTTCTGCCCTATATTTCGAAAGACCGGGCTAATAGAATGATGTCTTATCTTAAACTCGTTGAAACTATTCATCGAAAATTTATACTAATTAAATTAGGGCGTATTGCCGACTTAAGTGATTATAATTCTAATTATAAGTGATTCCTCTTTTAAGTGATAGGCCTTCGAGGCCTAGACGAAATGTGCTGTGATGTGTTGTGATTCTCAACAGGGGCCCGCCTGCCCTGTGAGCGCCTATAGTGGAAAAACAGATGAAGAATGTTTCGTCGACGTTAGAGGTTTTATTTCACGCATACGTCCCCTTGGGGTCATAGGGACCCCAGCCCAAATTTTGTTGTTGAAACGAAGTTATTTATTATTTTGGTCTGAAAGTTTTTTTAGGTATGCTCTGAAGTATCTCTTACAAGATAAAACTATTTGCAAAATCCATTTTTAAATTGAAGTTATTCAAAAAAATTAAAAACCGGAAGAAAGTCGAAAAAATGGCTCCAGCGTTGGAAAACGCTGGGGTCTAATTGACCCCCTAGGACGCTCAAGGGTTAAATTAATATTTAGCTGTTTGGATGCTAAAAAGGGCGTTATTTAATGATTCTGGGCATGGTATGAAATACCACGTCAGAATTTGTGTAACTAGTAAGGCTTTCAAATTGAAGCATTTCAATTTTTTAGGTAAAATCTCTAAGTTATTTAATTTTGAACAGACTGAGAATCGTTTTGTAAAATAAATTATTGTTCAATTGTTAATGTTTAAAGTAAAGTTAAATAAAAAAAATAATTACGTAATTTACATTAGCATTTGATCAACCTAAAACTTTTTTATCCAAATAGCATTAAAAACTATATTTTAACATTATTTAAATTGAAAATAATCTAAAAAAATTCCCTCATTTCTCGGTCCAATAGCCACACTGTCTAAAAAATCAAAAAATCAAAACAAGGTATATTAAACTTTACTTACTGCTGGTGGCTGGTCGTTCTCCATCATTCGTTCTAGTTTGGAATTCCTTATAATATCTGTGTAAGAAATTAGTTACTCAATTCCTAAAAAATCTATTATAATTCATAGATAGTCTGTAATAGTAGATTGCGAATCAAGGGCGTAAAGACGGTTATTTCGACGAGTGTGAATTTTCCAGCCGAGTGAAGCGAGGGTGGCACTCACACGAGGCAAAATGCCGTACGCCCTTGATACACACTATACTTTTTGTCCTACCCTTCTTGAAAACAAGCATGTGAAGCAGATAAACGATTTTTGGTGTTCTTGAAAATTTTTAATTATAATTAAAAGGAAGAAATGGCGTACTTAGAAGAAGAGAGACGGTGGGGTACACAGCTTTAATTTTTCTAAAGATAAATATAATTTTTCCTATTGGTCGTAAAGTTTCATATAGCGGGCGTAAATTTTCACGTAGCGGGCGTAAAGTTTCATGTTGGCCCGGTGGCGGAGAGCGCATGTGCAAATCTCGCATGGGCTGTAAGCGGCCACATTACGCCTGCTTCACGTGCATGCAATAGCGCGATTTGAAGGGGGGTTGGACAAAAAATCTATTTTGAGTTTAATACAAATGACTATAAGTTTCTTACCCTCTGATAAAATGTAATTATATTATAGGTCAATAAATTCCTCTCGAAGCAAGGAATTGTTTCCGTTCTTGTAAACATTTTGAATTATATCAACGAAAAAAGTTTTACTATAAAAAAAGTTTTTCCAAATATTATGCATTCCTATAGCTTCCTTTAACTTCAATCAAATGTATCAATATTGTACGTCAATCTATTCGTTTCAAATCAACACATATTTTCTATTCGCGTAATTTTTTTTAGCGAACTTTAACATTTTATTTTTTCAAACGTTTCTTTTTAGTTTAGACTATGTAAGGTATTCAATAAATATAATTTTTACCGATTCAAAATCTCATTTTTCTCGATAACTATGCAAAATATGAATAGCTGTTTATAGTTCAAAATTGATCAGCTTTTTGAAATCTATAAAAATCTACACTTACCAGGTGTATATCTTATGTGTTTTAACAAAAATGTTCACAAAAATACCAAAAATCTACCAAAGCGACTGAAATAATATTTAGTCTGACAAACATGGAGATTTTATTTTTTTTTAATGTTTCTTTTTTGGTTAAGTGTCGATATTCAAACTCATCCCCCCGCCTGAAATATATAAAATAATATACACTTACTAATATAATGTGCTAATAACATGTTTTTTTAAATAGTTAATCAACTAAAAATAAACCAAAAAAAAACGAATTTTCAACAAAAATGTTAAATTTTCGACAAAATTTAGACTATCTACCAAAATAATTAAACTTTTAACAAAATAGATAAACTTTTGACAAAATGCATGTATTTTCAACCAAATGGTAGAACTTTCTACCATTTTCGAACCAAAAAGAAGAGTTTTCAACAATAAAGTTAAATTTCCAACAAAAAAGTTCATTTTTAAAGAATTAGTTGAACTTTCTACTATTTTCAAACCGAAAAGACGAATTGTCAACAAAAAAGTTCAATTTCAACTAAAGTTAGACTATCTACCAAAAATAGTTAAACTATTAACAAAATACTAAAACTTTTCATAAAATACATGAATTTTCAACCAAATGGTTGAACTTTCTAACATTCTCAAACTAACAAGACTAATTTTCAACGAAGAAGTTAAATTTCCAGTACGAAAGATAATTTTTAACCAAATTTAGACCATCTACCAAATTGTTAAACTTTTAACGAAATTCATGAATTTTCAACCAAATGGTTGAACTTTCGAACCGAAAATATTAATTTTCAACCAAAAATTTGATTTTCAACCAAATTCAGACTATATCTACCAAAATAGTTCAATTTTTACTTATTATTGATCAAACAACTATAGTTGAAATTCCTGTATGAAAAAGAAGTATTGGTTAGTATTGGATCTAATGCTTGTTTCGCAAATGCGTATTGGAAATATAACAGTTGAATTCAACAAAAATACGAATATTCAACAAAATAACTGAATTGTTGAATTTTCGAAACAAACTGATGAAATTTCTAAAAACTTTAGTACTTTAAATCCGAAAATATGAATTTTCAACACTAAAGTTACTTCCCCACCAAGTAAGATAGTTTAATTTTTACAAAATACATGGATTTTCTACCAAAATAGATGAATTCTCAATGACAAATATAATAATTGATATTATTTCATTTCGAACCAAAGATAAATTTAATTTTAAATCAATGACAGTTGCATTCAATAAAAAAATACGAATTTTTAAATAGTACCAAAGTTACCGTAAAAGTTACAATTGATTTTATTTCTCATCAGCAATTTTTTCGTATGCTTTTTTTATTAATTTCAAACAAACTCTTCCATTGACTTATCGATACAAAAAACAATCAAAAATTCTTAATCATTGTAAAATATTTGTTTAATTTGTTTGACTGCATGACGTAATTCTAGGGATAAAAAAGGTTCTTAAAAAATTTCCACCGTTCATTCATTTAACTTTCAATATGTTTTAATTACAGGGGTACCTTTCCTTAAATTCCAGTCCACTTCTGTAAATATTATATACAACTGAGGGCGCGAAAAAATCAGTAAAATAATAATTTTATTCTAGTAATTATTTGTTCAGTTAATTGTATTAGAAGGAATAATCATAATGAAATTTTATTTTTCACATTTCAAGCCTCAAGAAACAGATTTACACTTATTGTAATTAATATGAATAGAAAAAAGATGTTTTATTTTGATCTCAAATTTAGTTTTTTCCATTAAAATCAAACTAATTCAACTTTTTGATTTTCAACTATATATGAGAGTCCTATAAACAGTTCTAATCATGTATTTAACTCTTATCTCTCATATTCCTAATGCAAGAATGAAGAAACAATTCCATATCCAGGTATACATTTCGTACAGAATTTTCTTCATTTATTATTTCATCATAGTTATTTTTTAATTAAGTTTATTTCAATAGTTTACAAAAATCAAGACGAAGTTCTTAATGACCTCGATGGTACCAGGAAGCTTTTCGTATTTAATTATGTCTACGGAATAAATATATTTTAAATTTATCAATTATTCATAGCCAAAAATTTTAAAAGCAAAAATAATTAAGATATTTTATATGTAATTATGCAAAAAATATAACACGTATTAGAGTAATCAATACAAATTAAAAATTTTGAATTTTGCAAACGACAACTCTACATTTCTTCTTTTTGGTGAAAAATTACTTCCAAATTTTTTTGAATGTAGAGTACCGCTAGGCCGTTGTATGTCTGAAAATTAATTTTATTAGCTTTCGTTTTTTTTATTACAAATTTAGGGCTAAGCATCCTTTTCGCCTAGAGAGTATATATTATTATTGATTGAAGATATTCTTCTTTGGATATGAACATTTCTTCATTAAAATGAAGGTTCTGAAATTTCCCCTTAAAATCTTTTTCTTTAATAGTATTGACAAGTTTGTTAAGAAAATTCGAAATTCTTCTAATTTCCAAATTCTAAATTCTTCTAAAGAAATTGAATAATTAGGTAAATTAAATCCGATATTTTAAACAAAAAACAGTAAAACTGTCACTGACAAATATTGACAGGATTTATTCTTAAATATAAGGGAAATATTCTCCAGAAATAATAATTAAAAATATTTCTACTGAGTGACAAAAACAAATATTGAATTGCGAAATGCACACAAAATAATGGTAGTTTAAAGATTCGCATAGTACTTTAAAGTGTATTTTTAATTATAATTTACCTGAAAAAGGTGTAAGATACTGATTTCATTACATTTTTACTTTCTGAAAATAGCACTTGATAAAATAGAGTAAAATTATATAAATTACATATAAAAAATTATACTATAATTAAAATAAAATAAGCAGAAGAATACAAACCTTAAAGCTTTTTTGCCCAAAAAGTGATGAAGATTGTCTGAAAGTGACTAATGTGCATTAATAACGTAACTAATTCTCGTTTGAATGAAAAAGATTTCGATGAAATTTGTAAGAATTCCCAGTAAATTCAAAACAATTCAAGTAAAATTCAAAATAATTCACATGAATTGTAAAAAATCAAAGAATGCCAATTGAAATGAGTAAAATTGAGTGTAACGAATTAAGAAAAACCCATAAATTAGATAAAATTCGAGTAAATGTATAGGTGTCTATGGGAAATAAAATAATCTTACTAATCTTACTAATCCAATTGGAGTTAAAAATAATTCAAATGAGTGCTACCAAATTTTTGTAATCCTAATACATTTTCAGAATGTATTTAAAAAATTGAATATTACAAAAGGTTCCATTAAATTTAAGGGCTTCCAAGAGAATTCCAAAAAAATCGGGATGAAATTAAAAGAATTTAGAGCAGTTTTTGTGAAACGGCGTGATGGTAAACTTCCTGATTTTTTTCTCGAAAAGTATAAACTTAAAGAAAAAATATTACATTACAAAAATTGCTCATAATTGCTCAAAGAATACGTATGCATTTTTTCAGAAGAGTTTTGACCAATTTAGAATTTTATATTTTGACCATTTTTGAAAAATCAAAAAATGGCTCAAAAACTTCTGAAAAAAATCTTGCGTGTTCCTTGAATGATTCTAGGAACGTTTTATTCTCTAAAATTTGTTCGTCAAGTTCATTATTTTCATGAAAAAAATATGAAAGTACGTAATACGTAATTATATTATATAATTTCATAATTTTTTTCTCGAAAAGAATGAACTTGACGAAAAAATTTTATGCAATAAAAAGTGCTTAGAATCAATTAAGGAATACGTACGATTTTTTCAGAAGTTTCTGAGCCATTTTTTGAACTAAGAGGGGGAAAAAAGTTCAAAACGAGGGTTTTGAAAACTTCACACATTCGGACCGCGATCTCTGGCAATAAAATGATTATCCAAATGCAGGAAGAATAATAAACATTGATTAAAACAACAAAAATTTAACAAAAATTTTAACTTTTTTTTAACTCAAAAATAATAAAGTTATGGAGTTTTTTTACAAAATGCGTTACAGATTCTTAAAGAGCACCCTCGAAAACCCCCTATATAGGACTTTGGTCAAAAAAGTTTGTTTTTCCAAGAGAATTATGTACTTGAGAATGTGTGCACAAAAATGTGCATTTGCGCATTAATGGATTAAAAAGTGACTATATTCTCCTTATTTTTAAAACTTGATTACAAAATGATTTGAGAAAAATGTGACTAAAAGTGACACTCAAATACCTATATTACCGACCTCACTTCATCAGTTCCCTGAAATTTTTTTGAACTTAAGAACTTTTTTGTAAATAAAATATCGGACTGAAACTTTGGAAAATGTGTCACGCGACCAGAAACAACGTTTATGTACTTTATTTAGGTAGGAATTTCGCTAAATATTATTTTCAAGCAAATTAAAACTTGGACCATTTTTTGTCATATTTTCTTTGTAACCATACATGAACGTAATTTACTGTCGGTTCTTGCATTTCTCGAAGTTCGAGGCCGATATTTCACATATAAAAAACTTCTTACGTTCAAAACATTTGAAGGCACAAACAAATTCTTTCAAAAGATGGTCCCAGTTTTAATTTCTTTTAAAGTAATTTTTAGCGACATTCCTACTCAAATGAAGTACCTAAACGTAGGTTATGGTTTTCTGATATATTTTCCAACGTTTCAGTCACATATTTTATTTTTTAAAAAGTTCTCAAATTCAAAGAAAATTCAGTAAATTGAAAAAGTGAGGTCGGTAATATAGGTATTTGAGAGCGCTAAAATATATTTTAAATTACTATAAATAGTACTTTAAAGTGTATTTTTAAATTCTTTAAACTATAAAAAATGTGACTTTGACATTCAAGATTTGTTTCCGTCAGCCGGTATAAAATTTTTTTAATTGATTCATTATAGAGAATATTTTATTAATATCTAAAAAAAAATCATGTGCATATTATTCCAAGAACAAAATATTTGGTGAACATTTCAGATCATTACTTGTAATGAAATTACAAATTGTTCTACTTTAAGCCCAATAATATCTACAGAAGATTGTTTTTTGTTTCATAAAATTTAGGGCTTATTCTTGAATAAATAATAAATAATTTTCACGCGGAAAGCAATTTTGCGAGATTAATTCAGGGCACTGCTCCTTGATTTTATCAAACTTTGCCGCGAGGACTAAGATCTCGGAATCCTTGCTTTTAAAGCATAGGTCTAGACGTTGTAGGCATTAGCCCACGCCCCTTTGCTCGCAGCTCTCGAATTCTATGATTTTATATCATAGGGTACGATACTTTAAAGCTCGTAAAAATTGCAGCTCTAAAATCACACGCGTACGTGAATTAATCTCTTGAAATTTCTCTCCGTGTAGTGGTAAAAGAATTTTTAAGCCTGCAACTTTTATATTTTTAAATCGAAAACCAAGAAAATTAATTTTCAGACCTAAAACAGGCTAGTGGAAGCTCTTAAAAATAAAAAAAATTGTAAAGAAAATTTATGCCAGTATATTTTCACCTAAAGAAAGAAATGTATAAAATATAAATAAATAAATTTATGTAAAATCAGTGTTTAATTTAGACAAATGCAACAGAATCTATACAATTTATAATTTGTAAAAATATCTTCTGCAAGTACTTTTTTATTTTGAAATCTTTTTATATGCTGAAAAGCTGAGACAAACCGTAAACATATTTTTAATGTTTATGATTCAGCATAAAATCTTCTATTTGATGAAGGGCCACCTGATAAAACGATATTGTCCTCGACTGTTAAGCATGTTCTCAATTGCCGGATGTTTTGTGTTGAAACAAATTGCTTGCTTAACCGTGACCAAATTTTGCTTGTAATAATAAGCGGTGCATACTGCGCATCTTATCATTCTCAAAACTTTCACAATATTCCAAAATCCATTAGTTGGCTTTCGATCTTTGACAAGTAGACAAAAATTACAGGTAGGTGAATAAATTTTCAAGATTAAAGATAAAGTGTATGTTCAGTGTACCATTCAAAATCATTAACTCATTAAATATTTACTTTAATCCTAGAATGATGTTTGTAAAATGTATGAGAAGAATTCTGTATCATATTGATTATATTAAGGTGGTCTTTATTTTACTTTTTTTTTAATTGTGTGCTCCCATTTACGATTCTAGCAGCCATAAAAAAATTATCAATCGTCCAAATAGAAAGATAATCTCTATGTAATTCACAAAACTTCCTATTTTGAAAAACTTGAAATTTTCCAAATTTCAAAAATCGAATACTATAGAAGATGCAACTTTTTGGGTAGACTCTTTGGGAAATTTAGAAAAAATCAATTTTTTAAAAATTGGATATTTTGAGTATTACATAAATATTGTCTTATTCGAACGATTGATTTAAATACAAATTAGTTAAAGTAGACGACATACGCCTGCAAAAAGCGGTATAGTAACCTACAAAGATATTAATTCGTTCAAATTCCCTCCCACCTCTACCTACAACTTTACTTTGTCACGCTTATCTCCTTTTTTATCCTATACTGTCTACTACGATCCTACATTATCACTCCCCACCCCCACCACCCCGCCCCAACGGTCGCAATAACCAATTTCGTACTTCCCCTATTCCCACCAAATCCTACTCTCCACCTGCTCTATACCCTTACGTCCCCTTCCATAGTACCACTCCCTACATCTTCCCTGCCTTCTCCTACTTCTCCTACTTCTCTCTCCTGCTAACCCTCGCCAACCTATTTGCCTTGCCATCCCTACTTCTCCGATTTTACTCTACTTTGAGTTATTAATAGTTTTCAGTGTACTGAATAACTTTACTAAGCTTATTTCGAAATTGTTACAAGTGTATTACTTATTTCGAAATACTTTTGATCTATTTGTCATAACTCAGTTTTTCATAATAACGGAGAAAAATACTTTAGCAGTTTTGATTCGCAATTTATTGAAATTCCAGGGGAGGGGATATAAAACAAAAACTGTCAAACTTTTCGCTTGGTTATTTAAAAAACACAATTTACTTGCCATTCTAAAACCTGTTATTTACCAGAAATTAAAAAAATCGCAAATAAACTTTCATATATTGTAAGCGCATCATAAGTTAATATAATTATTTAAACAAATAGAACGTCATAATTATACATTTTACCAATGTTTTTCTTCTCTATAAAGAAGACATTTTTCTCAGAAACACAAAATAATGGTACCGCCAAAATTTGTGATACGCTTAAGGATATAATCACAGCGTATTTATGAATTTAAGACAAATATCTTAGTAAGAACAGGTTTTAAAATGACAAATAAATTTTGTTTTCTAAATAAAAAAATGAAAAAATGCGCGTCTTGCAAGTTTAAGCGCGCCTAGGACTTATTTATCTCGCCCTCGGGCTTTATATTTCTCCCATATTTGTGCACAGACCTTTTAGAATTAAAGATCAAAGCTGTATATTGGTGTGATTTGGTGTAAAAATATAAAGTAGAACTGTAATTTGGTGATTGTGAATTCTCTTTTGTTAAAGCTCTTTCGAATTTGTCAAACACATTCTCATCACGTATCTCGTTCTTTGCACTCGATTTTGTCCGAAATGTTAACTTTTCTACATCTTTTAAATACCTTTATATGAAAACATAATTACGTATGTACCTCGGAGTGGGATTGCTTGTTTAAATATCGCGAAATAAACTAAAAAATTGCATTGATCATGATTACTTTAATATTTGTTTCATATTTTCCATTAAATTTTATTCTTCGCTACGTTGAAAAATGTATCATTAATATAAATTTATATAATTATAAATCATAGTATGTATTGATATTGAAACATGCGTATTTTCATTACCTTGTTTTTATAAGTTTGTTTATTTTTATTATTTTTTTTTACCATTAAAAGAAAATCTAATCGTTCTGTTGTAAAATTATTAATAAAAAATTTGTAGACCATTTTTTGGAGAACAACTTTCATCTATTAATTTTTTTTCATACCTTTTATCGCTTTCTAAGAAATTTAATTTTTTATTTTTGATGGTATTTTTTTCGTCTGAAAAAATATTTATCTATATCAAAAAATAATTCATGCAAAATTTGTGCATCTTTTATGCCTAAAACTCTTTTTTCTAATTTTTTCGCAGCTTGTGTCGTTTGTCCAAAAATGTAATTCTCTTCATTTTCAATGTTTGTTTCAATGTTCTTGAATTGTTCGTTTTTTTGCGTAATAAATCGATCTTTCTTTTCGGTCCCTCAAACTGACACCGACGCAAGAACTTTTTTTCTGACTCAGAACTCGTCAAAACGTCGACATTTGATGAAATCCGCGAAAGTCAGTTTTCACATAAAACTTATGCCTTCTCATTATGAATGAGAATGTAATAACAGTTTATATTTTTTCTGAAATATAGAAAAATTACGAATAAAAAACTTCTTTCATAGTTTTTTCCATGTTAATCTGACGAGAAGAAAGCAGTTTTGGTAGAAAAAATGGAAAGATTCTAGGCAAATAGTAAGTATTCACAATAGAACCAGATGTACTTCCAGAAAAAAGATATAACTGTGTTTCGTTACAAGGTTTATTTTGATTGATATGAAAATATTCATGTATTGCTAAAAACGCCGTGAGTAATTTTTCTTCTTTACATAACACACTCCAGGATTATTATATTGTCTAATTTTTATTCTAAAAATTTAATATTATTGAAACAAACCGGCGTTTGAGTGATAACAATGTTCACTGATAACGTGAGTTAGGACATTCTCGCGATTCTAAACCTTATAATCTAGACGGCCTTTTCGGGTCAGATTTTTTGTTGGTATGGGTGGGCTAGCCAGCACTTGATTAGAACCCCAAAAGAATGACTAGATTTGACGGTCTAAAGTAGTGAAGGGACATCGGAACCAAAATATCGATATCACGAATATCGATATATCGGGCACGTCAGTATGGATGTGCAAAAGAATATCGATATTTTGCAGAAATA
>JAWWLR010000054.1:42551369-42565735 GCA_035041075.1 Acraspis erinacei
GAAATTTTTACTAAAAAGAATGACTTTTTAACAAAATTAGTAAATTTTCAACCAAATGATAAAAACGATAACTATAAATAAATTCGTCAGAAGCAAACAACTGTTAAAAAATATAAATACGAAGCAAATAAATTACTAAGAATAATATTATATTAGGATGAGAGCAAAGCTTTGTTACCAAAATTTTCCAGAATCTTAATATTGAAAAATTTTTATCATACACTCTTTTGTAAGCGAAATAAACAATTGCAAATAAAAATTGAAACATTTCACATATATTATTATAGAAATTCCCTGTTTTTTGAAAGATTTAAAAAAAATCCCAGAATTTTCCGTGATTTTCATGATTTCCCTGAACGCTTTTCTAAATTTTGCCTATTTTTTTCATTCAAAAGTCATTAAATTTCCTTATAAAAACTAAATGAATGGTTAAGTAAATTATTCATATTCTGTGAGTCCCCATACATTGCCTTAGGACGAAATAAAGATCACCTATTACTTATTTCTTAAAGCGTAAAAGATGATTTGATAAAAATGTCCTTTTTAAAATATAAAATATAATTGTATATAATTTTTTAATAATTCAATATAATTATCTTTTTAATATTCTGCTGTCACACTTCAAAAACACATTTCAAAACATACAAGAAATTTTTAGATTATTTTAAAAGATATTAAAAAATTGTAGAAGCTTTGAAAAGATTAAAAATTTTTATTAAACAAAATGAAGATTATGCAAAAAAATGTAAGGAATTTTTCGAGGTTTCCAGGCTCACGAGCTTAAAAATAATATATTAAGATGACTGGGAAGATCTAAAATGATTTCTTATTTCGGAAAGTTAATTTTAAGAAAATATCTACAAACAAATCAAAAGATATACAAGTTGTCCAAAAGAAATTTTAAGATTTCAACGAAATTATTTTAATGTTTATGAATTAAAAAAATTTTTAATCACTTAAAAAAATATTTATAGAAGATGTAGAATTTAAAAAAATTTTAAACTATTCAATGCTTCAGAAAGTTTCAAAAATTCAAAACCAAATGTAGAATTTTGAAAAGTTTTGAGAGAATAAAGAATTTTCTTCAGATTTCTACGAACATTTTAAAGGTTTATTTTTTTATTTTTAATGATTAATTACTAAAGAAAATTTGAGATGATTTCATAACATTTCGAAATATTTCTGAAAATGTCCTTAAAACTAAGAAAAATGTAACGGCTTTGAAGGAATTAAAAATATTTAAGAATGTGAAAGGATTTCCGAATATTTATCAAATGTCTTAAAATTTCTTCTTTAAAATATTTTTAAAAACTTCTTTAAAATGTGGTATATTTTTTCTCCTCTTAATTTCGTATGCAAATTTAGTTTTGCCCTCGAATTGAGATGGTGCAAGTATTTCGAAAATATTAAGTAATTAAAAAAGTCACGATATTAAAATTTCTTGCGAAAATAACTAATAAAAAGTTATATTTTATAACCGTAACGATAACTAATTCCTTTTAAAAAGTAACTTAACCATCACTGTTTATGATAATCATGTTATACTTCAAAATTCTTACAAGGCACCCAGGCTCACGATAATTACTGTAGTCAGAAATTGATAATTCTTCTGCGAAAGAAATCGATAATCAATCTTGAAATTGGTGGAATTCAAGATATTTAAGTACCATCGCCTAATCCAGTTTTTTAAATATTTGTACCAAGTTTCTTTCTGTTCTCCGTAAATTAAAAACATCCATTCTCGATTTAAAAATTCGTAGGCTACTTGCAAGCAGGTGAGGGTATACATTTTGAATAAAACTGAAAAAAGTATTGAGTTTTTAGTTATTTCTAAAATATTTTCAAAAGTGAAAATTTATTTTCGAAAATCGATATCTTCGATATGAACCAACGTTTCGTCCACTGAGTCGAGTTAGTTTCTGACGAAGAGGAGAGGTGGTGCAACGTGTACCGATTTGAGGTGGATCAAATATTAAGAGAATAATGATCAAAGTTACACAAAATTGATAATTTTCCACAATAATTACAAAAGAAAATGTGCATTATTTTTTGTTTTTGTTGTATTTAATTATATAAAAAAGATATATTGCAAAATAGAGAAAAGTGACAGTTTTAACCTACATTGTTATCAGGTAATTCTTCAACGGAAGATCATTAAGGAACTAATTTTTTTATTGCAACACCATTGAAAAGAAAATATTATCGTTTGTTATTTCTTTTCTTCTCTCAAAAGAAAATGATATCGATTTATCACACTGTATTGTCTTCTAGAGGAATGCATTCTAGGAAGGACAATAGAAGTACTTACATCTTCGTTTTTGTGCTTTTGTGTGTAGAACCAATGTTATTCAAGCGACCAAGTCTCCTCAATATTTTTGCGAAGTACTGACATCAACCACTTTATCAGGACCACTGATTTGATATGAGAGAAAAAACGTAAAAAATAATGGTTTGACAGGCTAAAACAAAAGAGGGATTTGAACAAGAATAGAGAAAGGCTAAAGCTAAAGAGTAATTTATAATTTTCTGAATAGCAAGAGAAATGAATGGAACAAAAATAATGGTTAAAACTTAAAAGCCTATTCTTTAGCATTAAATTCTTCTTTCCAAGATCCTATAAATTCCTCTCCCTTTCCCAGGGTATTATCAATTTCTGTAAAGGCTTGAGATTGTATAAAAGTAAGTGGATAGACATTGAGTTATTTAAAAAAAGTCATTTACATCAAAACCGTTTTATTTTGTTAACGGCAGATGATTTTTTTGTTTTTAATTATTATTACTAATATATTATTAGTAATACTATGTAGTATTTAAAAAACGCTGGAAAATAAATTAAGTAACATAAAAAATCGAGATCAAAGAAAGGAACAAGAGCGAACTGCATAGGCGTACAATGATTTTCATTTAATGAATTTCCGATAATATAAAAATGAGAAAATAAAAATATTGAAGAATTAAATGTTAAAAAACCAGAATTTACACACCAAAAATCAATTAGAATAACTTAAAATCTCTTCCTAACTTTAAAAATATTTTTAAATCCATTAAATATTTTTGAAATGCGCTAAAATCGGTAGGCATCCGTTGAAAAAGCGTTTAACTCCTTTATAGTTCCTTCGAGATCTTTTAAATAGTTATGAATCATATAAAATTCCTTTGAAAAAATTTAATTTATGATTTAAAATTCTCAATAAATCCCTTTAAATGTTTAAAACTTTTAAAATATCTTCAAATACTTTGAAATCATCTAAAACGACTTAAAAATGTTTGAAATTGATTTAATTCCTTCATATCCCTTAAAACCGTTGAAATACGCAGCGAAATATTTGAAATCCTTGGAGATTCAATAAAATCCCTTAAATCTTACGAAATTCTTTGAAATTCCTTGAAATCTCTGTAAATCCTAGAAAAATTCTGGACATCCTTTGGAATTTTTAAACCCCTTACATTATTCGAAATTTCTTGAAATAATTTATAATATTTAAATTTTTTTGGAAATTTCTGTTTTCCTTCTTATTCAATCAACTCGTTGAAATGCGTAAAAATCCTTCAAATAAAACTTTCTTTATTCCATAAATTTCTCTATAAATTCTTTGAAATCCCTTTAAATCTTCTAAAATTCTTCAAATTAATCAGGGAACATTTTATATGTTAAAAAAAAAAAACTTTTTCCCTAAAATTCTTAATAAATCTCTTGAATCTTGCGAAATTCTTGGAAATTGCTTCTAAACCTCTGGAAATCTTTTAAAATATTTTGAAATATCTAAAATACTAATTTTTTTTAAGTCCTTTTTATCGCTTGAAAACTTTGAAATTCGTAGAATAACTTTAAAAATAGAATCTTCTTTATTCCCTGAAGTTCTCACGAAATTCCTTGAAATGCCTTAAAATCCCTTTAAAAAACTTTGAAATCACGAGACATATTTAAAATCCTTGGAGATTCAATAAAATCCTTTTAATCCTGCAAAATCCTTTGAAATAGTCAGATCTGATTAAAAATTCTTTAAAAATAAAATAGACTTTATTTATTCCCTAAAGATCTCAAGAAATCCCTTCAAATGCCTAAAATCCTAAAACATTTTAATTTTTTTTAAATCTCTGGAAATCCTAAAAATTTGTTGAACTCCCTTAAAATTGTTGAAATCCCTTAAAATTGTTTGGAATCTTTGAAATGAACTAAAAATATTTAAAATCCTTTGAAATGTGGTTAATTCTTTCATATTAATCAAAATCGTTAAAGTACGTAAAAATCCCTTGAAATCTTTAGAAATCCCATAAAATGCCTCTAAAACTCTCGGAAATCGTAAAAATTGAATCAAATAAAGAGAAAGCATTTGGAAGTCCTTGAATATTTAAAATAATTTAAACTTATTCTTTAATGTTCTAAAAAAAGGTCAAGCTCCTAGAAACCTTTCAAAATCCTTGAAATACTTGAGGATGAATACATTTTTAAAATCTGGTAAAATTCATAGAAATCTTTGGAAATCCTACAAAATTGTTTAACATACCACAAATGTTTAAAAATATATTGGAATCCAGTCATAAGAAATCACTAGAAACCTTTGAAATCCTTGTAGATTAAAAAAATGCTTTTAACCTTGTAAAATGTCTTGATATGCTTTCAACTCTATGGAATTTAAAAGAATTAAACAAAATATTTCGCCTAATTTATTTTAATCTCTTGAAATTCTTTGAAATCCCTTTAAAAAGCTTAATGCCAAAAACATGCTTTAAAATACCTTGAAATAATTGGAAATCTTACAAAGTTCTTTGAAATTCCTTGAAATTTTTGAAGTCCCCTGAAGTTATTTTCTACGTCGTCTTCTACCTTAAGTAAATACATCAATGATTCGTTGATAATGTTGATAATGATAATCGAAATCTATTCCCTTCTATTCTAGCAACTTACCATCTACTTTATCAACTTTTATTCCAGCCTTCTGGACTAGAATGTTATCGGTTTTTATTACTTAAATTTTATTTTGTCAATCTCTAAACCTATCATGTGAAATAAATTTCTATGCCATTTCCATAGGTACATTTCTATGCCATTTCCATATATTTTCGATATATTGCTAGCCTTATAGAGTAGTATGTAGTTTTATCCTTTTTCTCTGATATTATCTATTTCTATCTTCTACTATTCTATCAACTTACTATATATTTGATCATTTTTTGCTTATTTAAACCTCTCTCAATTAAAATTTGTGTAACATAATGTTCTAAGCAATTAACCGAATATCTATACGAGTGTGTGTGTGTGTTTTTTTTTGTGTATGTATGTATATCTCACACTTCTTTGTGAGCACGATGACTTGAAGACGGTTGCAGATAAATTGATGAAATTTGTCAGGCTAATTTTCTCCACTCATTTCTCAAAACTGACCATAGAATTTCTAGAAATATTATTTACATTTTTTTAATACTTTATAATATTTTGAGAAATTATTTTGTTATGATAAAAATGGTTGTATTAACATAATTTAAAGTTAATGCAAGGGTATATAAGATTGCTTGACTTTATGCGAATTGATTGATCTATAAGATCAATATATTTTATTGTAGAGTAAAGATGTTATGGTCATTTATAATATTCTAAAAATAAGTTTTTTATGATTAAACTTTTTTAATTGATATAATTTTAGCTCGATTGTGAGAATATAACAGACGAATTGATGAACTTAATTGTATTTTTTAAGTGTTATGTTGGGTGGGGGATCGGATACGATAAGGCAACTGAGTCATTTCCTACATGTAATCGGTAGCCGACGAGATTATGTTATTTTTCAAAGGAAGTTAAACGACACTTATTATTCCGGTTTGATAAAAAAATGTATTCGCGAAGTTATTACTTTTGAACTGATAAAGCGAATGACCTTGATTAGATTGGAATAATTGTAAACAAATTTCTTTGAAGTTTGGTATTATTTAAACTAATACAGGTGGATCATTTCATTTTACATGACTGCCTAACAAACACATTAAACCATCTTAGAATGGAATGTTATTGCGTCACAATTAAAGCAAATAAATAGTTTTACTAACATATATTCTATACTCTGAACGCGTTGAAAACAATTGTCTAAATCATTAATAATAATGTTGTTAAATTTGCAAAATATTGTAACAAGAAGTTATCGAAATTGAGCCTAAAAGTAAAAATTGCCAAACTCTGAATTTGTTTATGAAAATTGTTTAAATAGTTATTAATTATTTATAATTTTCTAATTGTTATAGCGAAGAGTCATCTGAAAGATTATCTCGGTTGATTTCGGAAAAAATCAGCCTATTGGAATGACTTAAACGGTGACAATCCGAAAAAATAGCTTTTGTAGTTAATTTGTTCATAAAAGAATGTCAAATTTGTTGTTAATATCCAAATATCCAAATACTTCATCAAAAATCTAAACTTAAAAATATTTTCAAAAGTTTGGAAGCTTTAAAAAAGGCCCAAATCGAATGAATAGTGTAGGATAAAAATTGAATTGTCCACGGATACTTTTTTTAGCCCATTTCGCTACTGTAAGCTACTGTAAGATACTGTAAGATACTTGCACTATTTAAAGTTAACTTAATTGTATCCTAAAACCATAAATTTAGTTTATAAACTATAATTTTTTCAATACATTTTCGAGAAATTTGGAGTAGGTCTAAAATATTTGATGAATTTGCATACCATAATTCTGTTCTAGAATGCTGCACCTTTTAATTATTTTTGCTCTATTTTGAGACATCCAATTCTACCCTTTTTTATCTATACTTACTATACTTACTATACTTTTTTATCTATCTATAAAAATTATAGACCATGTATACAAAAAAATAACATCCAAATTATTAATACATTAGCCTGGTCAAAAAACTTAACATCAAAAATATCTCAGGATCTTATTAATTTATATTTTTCTGTCTTCTACCTATGTGTCATCTATTTTATCAATTTTCATCCCACTCTTCTATAATGTTA
This sequence comes from Acraspis erinacei, assembly GCA_035041075.1. Classification (NCBI taxonomy): domain Eukaryota; kingdom Metazoa; phylum Arthropoda; class Insecta; order Hymenoptera; family Cynipidae; genus Acraspis; species Acraspis erinacei. The sequence goes on from JAWWLR010000054.1 coordinate 42,558,337, forward strand.
TCGGCTTTTATTACTTATCTATTAATATTGTTAGACTTGCTGATTTCTATTCATTTCTATGATTTTCTTCTGATATTATTCATTTTTGTCCTCCTCTATTGTATGAATTTACAATTTATTTCCTCCATTTCTGGGATTTAGCATCCCCGAACGGAAACCTTGGTAGTTTCTGAGAAATGATAAGTAAGGACATTGAAGTAAAGTAGGGAAAGTTGCAGAAAATAGTAAAATAAGAGGAAGGGTGAAGGTGAGTGGATGGAGAAGTAAGGATAGGAAAGAGGCAGGGGAAATATGGGGTGAAGTGAATAGAATGGCGGGGAAGTAACATGGGGAGGAGGGGAAGTCGATGAAAGGTGTTAATAAGGAGAATGGGAAGTATGGGAATGGAGAAAGAGGGGAATAAGGAAGCAGTAGGGAAAAGTAGAAAGGGGGAGACGACAAGTACAGTGTAAACTGCAAGTTGAGGACGGAGCAGGGAAGCGAGGGAAGGAACAATAGGGTAGAAAAAGCAGGAAGGGGTAGATTTGAATATGAGCCCATTAATTATTATCTATCATTTTTAACCCTATCTAATTCCATATATTGGTATACAATAAAAATAAATCTATAGAAACTTGAAAATTCTAAAAAATATGTGAGAAGTTGCTGAAAAATGAATCCATGACGTGCCACTGACTCTGTTCTTGACAGGATGACTAGAATGATAAAATAGAACGCCTCTCTGTACCAAATCGACGCATTGTAGCTCCAAACAGAAGGAAGAAGTCAAAGGAGGAGAACTAGTAGGGTGGTAGGGGCGGGGGGATATGCAGGAAAATTTGAGGAAAGTAGTGGAAGGCAAAAAGAGGAGAAGTAGATGCAAAGAAGTAAGGTTAAGAAATGTAGGGGAAGTAGGAGTGAAGATTACGGAAGAAATGGGGGCGAAGTGAAAGAAATTAGGAAAAGGTGAAAGTAATTTGAAGAGAAATTGATGGAATGAAGAGAGAAAAGGGAAGTAGATATAAGTATCAGGTGAGGGCATGGTGAAGGTGAAGTAAGGGAATAAGTAGATAGGGGATGTAGGTGGAATTGGGAGGGAGGGAAAGTAGGTGGATGTAGAGGGAAGTAGGAATGGAGGAGATGGAAAGTAGAGTAATGCAGGGTATGCGAGTTGGGAGGAGGGCAAGCGAGGGTAAGAGAATTACGGAAAGAAAAGTAGAAGTGTGACTCTGTTGGTCTGCTCTGTTCGTGGCTGAAAAACTAGAAAGAGAACAGAGTAAGCCTCACAGTCTTAAATCGAGGTTTCTTAGCCTTGAGCAGAAACCCTGATAGTTTCGGTCTAGTTTTTCGCTGTCCATCCATCTATCGTACTTTTTTTCCTGGGAGAGAAAGTGAAAGGAGGAGAAGTTTTAGGAGTATAAGAAGGAGGGATAGGCAAAGTAGGAAGATAAAGGAAAGTAGGGTTAGTAGAGCGTGCAGAGAAGGTAAGGGCGGAGAATTAGAGGGAAGTAGAACAAGTAGAGGAAGTAAGAAGGTTAGGGAAGTGTGGTAAAGATAAAGGCGGGGGAGTAATAATGGTGGGAAGTGGTGGGAAGTATAGGAAAGTAGAGGAAGTCGAAAAAAGAAGAAGGTGAGGGAGAGATTTGAATATGACGCTATTACTTTCTATCTGTTTCTAGCCCTATCCAGTTGTATCCATTGGAATACAATGAAAAGGAAAATACATAGAAACTTAGAAAATAAAAAAAAACTTGAGCAGTTTCTGAAGAATAAATCCAGGCCGTTACACTGACGAATTAATTTTTCCCATGTTTGTGAGTTATGATGGACGATTTCTAGCGATAGAAGTGAGTTAATCAGTTAGGTTTCTCTGTTCGTGACAGGACGGCTAGAAAGAAAAAAGGGAACGCCTCACTGTATCAAATCGACTTCAACTTAGGGGACCTGTGTTGCTACGATACATCATCGTTAGAAGTCTCGGTCTCGCTATTGGAAGTTCTTACCGATACTGAGTGATATATCTTCTGGCCAGACGTTTCACTGGATAAGATGATTTAAGTTTATGAAGAAATTTTTGTGGCATGGAAGGGTGTCAAATTGACACTACATTGACAGGAAAACGATACCAATTTTGTAATAAAACAACATGAGTGAGAAAATATAATTCCAAAGAAATGGATTTATTTCAACACACATTTTTTAATCATCTAGAAATATTATTAATAAATATATATGGTTTATCAAATTTTTTACGGGAAATGACGCACTACGTATTTTTCCGATTTGCGAAAAAATGTATAGGAATTCATGCTTATCTGAGTTTTGTTAAAAATTAACAAAATTTTGGAGATTAAAAAAGTTCGATAAAAAATATCTTGCTTTCTTCGATTTCTTGCATTATTCACCAAAAAATGCAAAAATTATATTTTTAGGAGAAAAATTACGCAAAGAAAGAAGAAAATGTTGTAAACTAGAAAATGGCTAGAAAATGGTTGTTACGTCTTTTTTAAATTAGAAGAAAAAAGTAAACAAAATTTTCTGAAAAATGTTATAGAAACTATGAGACGACTTTTGGAAAAATTGAATTTTAATATTTTTACAAAAACCGCCGAATTTAAAAAATTTTAAACCTCTTTTTAAATCTGCAGCGAATTTTGATGAAGCCGATATGCCCGATTATAATAATAAAACTAACTAAATATCTCCATTAGGTCGAAAGTTAGAGAGGCTTAGAAAACAATTCTAGGTTTTCTTGAAAAAAAATTTTTTAATTTAAATACGCAAAACATGGGAGAATTTTTTTTTTTAGCAAGTCGGAAAATTACTTATTACCTAATTTCCTCTCAAGGAAAATATATTTCAAGGCCTCAGAGATTAAACTCTTTTTAAATTGCTGATTTAAAACTATAATTCAAAACTTGTATTATAGAAACTTTAAACATAATAAATGTTATCAATAAAAATCAGAACATGTAGTATCGAGTCAAGATAATAGTAATTGGATAGGTATTTTCGATAAAAAATGTGATTTTTATGAAAAACGAAACACGGTCATTGTCAATGTTCAAAATTACAAAATTTTTAATACTGTGAACCTTCTAAGTATCATTCTTCTGTAAATGTTAAAAAATAAATTATACGCTGATTGAAAACTCTCAAAATTATAGAATTCGAAGTTTTTCTTTCTTGTATAAGTAGGTTTGTGATGGTAACGATTTCGAAAAGAAAATTTATTTCTTTGATTGAACGTTCTACAGTTAAAAAAATTGGAAGATAATGTTCTAAAAAATTGCCTATATGTAGGTGGGTACGTGTATGCGAATATGTATGCAAATTTATGTGTGAGTAACACACTATTTTATATGCACAATAATTTGTTAGATAAATTTATGAATTGATAAAAGGAAAGATTATTTTTCCCACTAATGTCTCAAAACTGACCAATGAATTTCTTGAAATATTATTTAAAATTTTTAGCACTATGCAATATTTCTAAAAAAATGTATAGTAAAACTTTCTTTATTGATACAATTCAAAATTGGTTCAAAGATACAAAAGATTGCTTCAATTGAGGTGCACCGATTGTCACGCAATATTATTAAATTTTATTGAAATATAAGAAAGTTATGGTCATTCATCAAATTTAAAAACTTAATTTTTACAGTACAAACATTCTAATTCTAATATTTCAAAGTTGATGCAAGAATAGGAAAGGTTATTAATTTAAGACGAATCGATTAACCTATAATATTAATACATTTTATTGAAGAATAAGGAATTTGTCTTCATTTATAATATTGGATGATTCGGTTTTTTATATATAAGCTTTTTTCATTAAGATAATTCTAAATTGGTTTCAGAACAAAAAGAATTCCTTGATTCGAAACAAATAGATTTACCTATAAATATAATACGAGATGTTGAATAGTACATATGTTATGGTCATTTATATGATTTCAAAACTCTGTTTTACGCAGAAACACTTGTTTCCTGATTTGAAAGGTTTAAGCACCATAATAAAGTTATAAGCATCATAAAGTTCTAAATACAAGTGGAAACACTGAAGATTAAATTTATAGCTAGTTTACATTGTGCATCAGGCTTTTCAAAATTCAATCATATAAATCGTAATTCGAAAATTAATAACTTTAAAATCATTGAAATTATAGAGAAGGTCCCGAGACAAAAAGAAATGTGAATACATGAATTCGATAAATATTATTTTTAATATTCCCTTGCCAATTATTTTTAATCGTAAAAATGTGAATCAGACTGATCGTTAAAGTAAGTTGAAAAAAGAAGCCAAGATTGATCGGAAAGCAGGGAATTTTTCTCCCTTTTTCCTTCGCTTTTACTTTTTGCATCCATTAGGGGTCATCCATAAATGAGGTCTGGCTCTATAAGCAAGGGGAGCATATTCCAGGCAAATATATTATACATCCTTCAATATCCTTTTGTCGGATTCGGATTACCGGTTTTCTACTTACGGTTCACTGCAAGTTAATAAATGAACTTTATCTGATTTTCTAATGTCATTATCAAGTACAATTATTGACAGTTACCAGTTATCTAATATCAGATTAACCCATAAAGACAATTTTCAGACATTCGGTGCCAATAATTTCCTTTGAGAATTATTTTAGTTCGACATAAAGAAATTGGGTGCACGGTTTTCTAGATGACTGAAAATATTTGCGGACGGGAAAAGAGAAACTAATTTTCTTTCGTCGTTTCGGTGGACTCAATTTTGTCAATTTCGAGTTACATTAGAGAGTTCAATTGAGAGAATCCTTTGAAGCGGGCTGCCTGCCTTTCGGATACTAGTGAACTGTTCAAGCGGATGGTTTAATTTTGATCATGTGGGAGTTAAGACTAAAGAAATTGAGTTGAAGCGAATAAAGAAGCTTTCTGTCAAGCTGCCGAATTTTGGTGACATTTTTTTTAAAAACTTTTTTTTACTCTTTGTTCCTTGGTAAAAGATTCACGACATTTCGTTGAATAGACCCACTTTTCTTTTTTAAAACGGGCCTGAATTTGTGATAAGAGTTGAAAAAGCTCTCTAATAAACATAAAAATTAGTCAACGTAGGTCCCATCCGCTTACAAACAATCGCTTCGTTGCCTATTAAAACGTTAATTAAGTCGTAAGAATCTTCCCCTCTCAAGTTTCCCCTGTCTAGCCATACTTTCCCCTACTTCCCCTCCCCATTTTACCGTTCTTTCCACCCTTCTCGCTTCCCTAGCTAACAAGCAATTCCCGTAGTTTCATTACCCAGCCCTACCTTCCCCCTCCCTTCCCAACCATATTTCTAATAATTTCCCCTACTTCCTCTCATATTCACTGCCCCTACTTCCTTTCTCTAATTTCCGTTTCTTGAGCTCCACCTTTGACCTCTCACTTCAACTAATTTCCCTCCCCTAATTTGCCTTATTACTATCTCAATTTCCCCTTATTTTCCCTACTTAACCTACTTCCTGGCCAGTAACTCCCACTCACTTCACCTTCACCCTTCATCCTTCCCATTTTCCCCATTTTCCCCATCAGTTTCCATACTTCGCCTCCCCTCATCTAAAGAAGTTTCGCAAGACTTCAAAAGATTTGGGGGATTTTAAAAGATTTTCTGATATATCAAAAGATTTTTAACGATTTGATCGGGTTTCAATGATTTCACGAGCTTTAAAAATATTCAAAGATATTTCAAGAGATTTTATAGTATGCCCACGAAGTTTAAGGGATTTCGTACTATTTCAAAAGATATAACGGGATTTCAAAGGGTTTCCGAAAACTATCAAGGATTTCAAGGAATTTCGCAGAATTTGTATATATTTCAAAAAATTTTAATGGATTTTCATTTATTCTGAGGGATTTCAAGAGATTTGGCACACTCTTACCGATTTTAAACATTTCAGTTAATTTTAAAAGGATTTGCAAGATTTCAAGAAATCTCTTAAGATTTCCAAAGATTAAACGGACTTTTTAGGATTTCAACCATCATTTTAGAGATTATAGAATATTTCTACGGATTTTAAACTAGTATGAGGGATTTTATTGGATTTTGAAGAATTGAAGCGATTTCAAGGATTTTTGCAGTTTTTAAAGGGTTTGAAATCAATGTAAGGGATTTCAGGAGATTTCAAAGTAACTTGTAGGATTTCAAATAATTTTAAAGGATTTCAGTTGGAACCGAAGTGCTTTGACGAATTTTGAAGAATCTTCGAGGATTTTGATGGATGAATTCAATGAATCCAAGCGTAGCCAGAGAGTATTTTTCTCAGAATTTTAAATCAATATTTAAAAAATACTGATTATAGACCATGTATACAAAAAAATAACATCCAAATTATTAATACATTAGCCTGGTCAAAAAACTTAACATCAAAAATGTATTGTGAAGAAAATATTCTCGTCTCTCCGTAGCTTAGTTGGTTAGAGCATCAGACCAGAAATCTGAAAGACTTGAGATCTCGTACCCGAGCGTTGCTTAGAGAACATTTTTTCACCATTTTAAATCAATATTAAAGAAATATTGATTATAGACCATCAAGACAATGAAATTAACATAAAAAGTAATCAATTTTAATAAATTCTGAGGGTTGATTTAATGAATGTTAAGGGATTTGAAAAATTCCCGCAGAAGAGTTCAAAGAATTTATAACGATTAAAAAGATTTCCTGATATTGCACGAAATTGGATGAAAAAACGGTTTATTCCAGATTTCAAGACGACGACTCTATATTGGAAAGAAGAAATTTACATAAGAAATGATTCTGATCCTCTTCACGCCCAAAAAAGATCATTATGTAATTAATTAATCCTTAAGGGCTCGTTTTCGTACGTTATATCTGTGCATTTTTTCAAATATCATAAATATTGTATCTTGAATCGAAAATTGTCATCCAGTACCCTCACGGACTACAGTGATAAATTGGAACGGAAATTGTTTTTCAATTTGTTTTTGAAAACGGTTTTCAAAGCACTTGTGCCATTGTGGATTTCATTCTCTTTGCAGCACTCGCGATTCGCTCTCGATGATAAAGTTAAACAGACGGTTTTGTTCGAAGGAATAAAATTATGTACACAAAAGAAAATGAAATATATAAAGTAGTTATGTTTTTCAATATAATTTTGATTAAAATTATTCCGTATTAAATAAAATGGGTCACTCTACTAATGATCCCCTAAAACCGATTGCGGTCAAATTTTAGAAAAAAATTTTAATTGGTCTATAATTATTTCTCATATTTCTAGATTTGATTCGTGTATTTTAAGAATTATAAATTATTTTTATTAAGCCAGAACAAATGATTGAAACCATTTTGACGTGTAGAAAATGCTGTTGTACGTCATTTTTAAAATAAATTAAACACTAAAGTTACTTGTTTAAAATTAAGTAGAGAGCAACAGTGCGATCAGGGATGAT
>JAWWLR010000054.1:42645592-42655909 GCA_035041075.1 Acraspis erinacei
TTGTTCACCTCTGGAGAGTCGTGGGACCGATACCTCTAGAGAAAAAGGTTCTATAAGTACTCAAGGCTGTTGCTCTTGGTGGTTCGGAACCCACCTTAAACTTTAGGTCCCCCTCTCACCACCAAGTAAGTGTGTGGGTGGTGTGTAAAGGAATAGGGAAGAAGATGCAAGAAAAATGTAAACCCTTAGGGGACTACTAATAATAATCAAACATAATTTTTAAGTCTTGAACATAAGTGGTCTCAAAAATTTTGAAAATGCTATAACTTTTTGAATTTGTATCCAAAATGTCTGGCTAAAAAAGTTAACCTTTAGTTTAGGATACTTGAAGAGTATACCAAAGGCCAATCCAACCTGTCAATTCTTTCGAAATTTATCATGCTAATAAAATAAAAATCAACAGATACCCATACAGTCGGACATACAGACAGCCATGTTCGTAAAGAAATGTTCTTCGGATTTAGGAAGTCTCAAGACGTTGGCGTTTGACAGGAAATGTGGAGAGGGAGTCAAATTTGACACAAATATAATACCTCGCGAATGAGAATGTAAACATTAAGTTTTTCAAATAGGACTTTTTTGATCGAAAGAATGACTTTGTTTGCTTTTCTTAATATAAATAAAAATAAGTTTTTCCAATGGAAAATTGTTATTATTATAAGTAAGTATTCACGACAAGAAAATTATTTTCTCAACTTCTGTTAGTAATTTACTTGCGTTAAAAGAATATCTCTTTAAATTAATGGAACCCTATTAAAAAATGATGTATGTAAACCAAACCGTACAAACTACGTCATTTCTTAAGATGAAATAAGTTTTTATTTTATTTGAAACTATTTTCATGCTAAATTTGAGAAAATGATGTTAAGGAAACGATTTATTTAATTTACGGGAATAATTTGTCTGTGTATGCTAGCAAAGCCTGGCGATAGCAAGGCCATTTGATGCGAAAGTGCCGTATCCACTGGAGGCTTATTTAAATAAAGATAAGTGAAATTTATAACAGAATTCATGTATGAAACTTTATGTTTCGCATAAGATTTGGCTAATATAAGATAAGATAGTCAGAAGCAAAAGAATAATGAAAATATCAAAATTAGTTAATATTATATCAGGCACAAATGATTATACTCATACGGATGTAAAAAATGGCGTCGCGTAAACTGATCTACGCTGTTATGTATGTTTTTGAATTATTTTTCAATTTAGTTCCATCATCAGCTTCGGGAATTGAATCCTTTAAATCTATCAGTGTTGATCCACCAGCATATATTGGCTCTCATAACGGTGAATTCAGCTTTGCAGAAAAAGTTTCCGGGGAAAGATTTTTTCCCCCGCTCACTTCATAAATATATCACCATGTAAACAAGGCGACGCTGTCCGTGAACACATTGCAATTTTCAAAAGTCCAAACGGAGAAAGAATTACTCGAGTTGAACTTTTCAGTCGGCTAGGATCAGGAAATTTTTCTAGAGGAGAACGTGTTCATAAAATTGGTTAAGGTCCAGACCGCCATAGTGTCAAAATATTATTCATGAGTAAACCAGGCTACGGAATAAATTTTACCGTTAAGTTATTCGGCTGTTAAATCAAACCTTTCATACAGTTAATTCAGAGGAAATTTATGTTTAACTTAAATTAGTTAGTTCTTTATATCGGTTTCTTTAATTTTAAGAGAAATTACCTTTTTAAAAGAAGCAAAAGTCGAAATGTTTACTTATTCGATAGTGGAAGTAACTATTAATCTCCACAAATTCTAGCATGAACTGCTATTAATGTGCGATTTATATTTGTATATGTCAAAGCATTTACATTTGAATCTGATAGGAAATAAAATTCAATTGTAATCAAACAAGCTAACAATTTTATGAATAAAACTGATGTTCAACAAAGTTTTCCATAGAGTGATTACCTTTTAATCCTTTTATATTATTTGGTCAAGAATGCTTAAAAATACTTTTATCATTTCACGAGATAAGAGTGTTCACTGAAATTGCTAATTTTACAAATGCGAAAATTTTAGTCGATTATCAATGATAGTAAATAGTTATTACTATTGTTGCATAGTATTTCTTTTAAATTTTCGGTATTACTCCGTATTAATTTAGGCTGAGGAAATTCGTAATGTTTTACTTACTTGATCTTGCAAGATGATGGAAGGGTCTGGAAGTTGGTTACAATATGAGAGCGTGTAGGCAAAATTTATACCAGTAATGCGAATATACTTTATTGCGGTTAAAAAAAATCACAAAAATCATGATAATAGTTATTCTTGTCATATTTTGAAATATTTTTTAATTAGTTTTTTATGACCGAATGTAACATGATGCCACGTCTCTTATCACCTGTTTCTGTTTAAAATACACACCCTTCCAAAATACGCTCTCTGATCCCATAGTTGCATATATGTATACTTTCGGAAGTTAGACGAAATTTATTAACAAATATTTTGGCCGATAACTTTGGTTTTAACGTTTGTTTTAAAATAGGCGGCCTAAAATTTTTTTCGTTTATAATTTATGTTCTGATCGTCCACGCTTGACTAACAAAGCTAAAAAAGTCGGTTAGATTGCTGCTATTATTTATATACATTAAATGTAATCCAGAGGATCTGTACAAAAAATGGGTTTCTGCCACATAAATGATGGTGTAATCGACTAGTCTAGCCTGGTGCTTCCTATGTAATGTATACAAATGTTAAATTCAGCTTAAATTACAAAAAAATGTGTACCTACAAAGAAACACTAATGCCAATGAAATCATTTTCACGATTTCTTTTAGTACTTTCTTTCCGTCAAAATAATATTTCTCTAAGTTAACGAAACCCTATTGAAGAAATAATGTCCTCAAATCAAAAAGTGCGAACTACGTCATTTTTTAGCAACACAAAAGTTTGTTCTCCCATTTGTGAAATGAATGAGTGTGGTATCAACTGGCAGCTTATTTAAACGATGATAAGTGAATTAGATATCAGATTGTATAAATGTTTGTGGCCTTCGTCAGATTTGACTACTCAGTTCTTAATTATAAAAAGCATTAAAACAATATTAAACTCAGTTATTCGTATATCACACACAAGTGATTGCACTGTGACAGACGTAAAAATGGTGGCGCGTAAAATTATATTAGCTTTTATATTTCCTATACAACTAGCTATTAATGTGATTTCATTATCAGCTTTTGGAATTGCACCACTAACATCTATCAGAGTAGATCCATCAGAAAAGATTGGCAGCCATCAAGTTGAAATCACCCTTGGAGAAAGTGTTCAAGGCGAAAGATTTCTTCCCCCCGCCCACATCATAAATATAATACCATATCAACGAGGCGACGGTGTCCGTGAACACATCGAAATTTTTAAAAGCCCTAACGGAGAAAGAATTTCTCGAGTTGAACTTCGCAGTCGGCTAGCCTCAGACAATGATTCTAGAGGAGAAAGTGTGCATGAAATTGGTTATGGTCCAAATCGCCAAAGTGTTAAAATATTATTTGTAAGTAAACCGGACCATTGGATACAATTCACCGTCAAGCTGTTTGGTATATGATATAAATTTCACTAATTAATAATGGAATTCTATAACTTTAATGAGAGAAATGTGAGATACTAAAGATTAGTAACAAAGTAGAATATCAACTAGTCGAAATATTTACTGATTCTATAGTGGAAATAATAACTAATTTCGACAAATTCTAGCATGAAGTTTTGGTTAATGTACGATTTGTTATTATAGGTATACAGTGCAGTATTCAAATGCGAATCGGATAGACTATAAAATTAAATTGTAATCAAACAAACATTTTTATGAATAAAATTCATGTTTGACAAAGTTTATATAGAGTAAAATTCGCTTCATCCTCTCATCTTATTTTATTAATAATGCTTCAAAATACTTCTATGTCATTTCACGAGACCAACGTAGGTTAATGTATTCTTATTCATTTTATAAAGGTAATAGAAGCACGTGTTTAATTATGCTCAATTATTACGTGTTTAATATGATGATTGCAAAAAAATTTACCATTAAATTCACAACCATTTTCCATATTATTTCATAATGAAGGATCATACATATCACTTCTATTCAGTTCAAAAAGATAATAATCAAGAAGAGGGTTCAATAATTTAGAGTAGAGGGTTTCAAACGTAATTTAAAATTATCACCCACAAGTTTTATGTATAAACACGTAGCAATGGTATTTTAGGTTAAAACTCAAAAATAATTATTTAGAATTCATAGTGCGGGCTAAGATGGTTAATTTTACAAATGTTTGGACATTATGAACAAAATTTCCACGAATCATGTCAATATACGTTCCTTTCTCTGAAACCAAAGTCAAGTAAATTATGGTAATAGTCATTTTTCCCATATATTTAAATATTTTCAACTCTTCCGCATATATTTAATTTTTTTTAATAAATTCATTGTTTGAAAATTTCTGAACATAAACTAATGTATAAAATATTCAGCTCTTAGTCAATAACTAATAATTAATTAAAAGAAGGTCATAGAAATGCGGGCAGATGACAGGTAGAAAAGTTAAATAAAAAAATTCTATGATTTAAAATTTATAACTTTATTGAAACAGTCAGAAGGGAATATTTTAAAATGTGTAAATAGTCTAGGTCATTTCAATCAATATAAATGATGAGTAGGATTCTAAAATGTAAATATAGATAAAGTAGTTTTTATATACGTAAATATTTGACTGTCGAGACACTATAACTGTAAACACGTATTCAGTTATACTTGTAAGAAATATAAATAAATTTGATAGACAAATTGACTTAATGGCCGAACAATTTTACATTATAATGGACACCATGGTTCGGTTTGCTCACGAATAATATTTTTACTCTTTCCCGATTCGGACCATATCCTAGTTCATGAACTTGTTCTCCTAGATACCTAGGGCCAAACTTACTGCGAAATTCAACTCGAGTAATGTTTTCTCTGTGCGGGCTATCAATAATCACCGTTAGATGATGGATACCGTCAGGTCTTGGAACTAGACCGACATCTATATTGTGGTTTGCAAGATATCGTTCACCTGGAACTCTGGTACCAAATTCGAATTCACTTAGATGGAGGTATGGAAATCCTGGATGCACTTGGATAGATGTTAATAGAGTAGATATAAAAGCTAATAATGGAGCCACATTAATAAAAAATTTTATAATAAATATAAAACGATAGTCCGTTTATACGATTACATTTTTCATGTATAGTAGAATATAATTACTTCCGTTCTATATAAGAACAACTGATTTTGAATTTGCTTGAACTATTTCACCAGTAAGCAAGTAAATAAACAACTATGATGAGTTTCACAAGCTTTTATAAAATTTAGTTTCGCTTGTTTTCTATTCATTGCAGTAGAAAGGAAGTAAACTCAGGTGGTCTCAAGTCATGTGATTTAGAAAAGGTAATTGTGTAAATAATTCTTGTTTTTTTTTCATTTAGAATCAGAAAGTTGTGAATACATTATCCTGTTGACGGTGAGATAGCCTATTTACTAAATTTCCAAATATTTACTTCTTCCTATTGAAGTAAAGGTAAACAATGCTACTTAATCGCGTTTTTTATTTAACTGCTCTAATTATCATGTTTTTCCTTTCCATGAACTGGTTTTGATCAATATATGGGTAATTGCATATTAATGAAAAATTAATGTTGTGACTTACTTGACAAACACAGCAATTTTAACCAATTTTAGCGTGAACTAAAATTGACTTTTTTTCTTTTAAAGTTCCGTAGAATTTTCTTGGCATTCATACTTCTCCCAGTAGTACCCAGCTCCTGCATTTATTCACTCTTTCTGCAGAGATTTTTGGTTTTACGTTTACCTTAGAGCACATGCAGCTGTTTAACAAAAAACGGTATTTAATGGATAAATCAGGCCTATAAAGTACTTATTTTCTTATTGGAAGTTGATTTACAGAGTACTTCAGGGTTCCTAAAAACGCTTTCTCAGGGGCAGAACATGGAAATCTTCTATGGTTGAATATAATACGTTCTGTTCGGAGAAATTTTATTTAACGAATACTTGAAATATTGATTACTTTAAAAAGGCCTTTAATGATTATTTTAATTTTGGGTTCAAATTGTAACTACACTTTTCGGTTGATAAAATAAATTTTTTGTAACGGATTTTTATGAAGAAAATTCTTTGCGAAGTAAAAGATCTGGAGGATGTTAAAAATCTTCAAATTGTGCAACAAAAATGGTTTAGTATGAGAGATTGTGCATCTAATAAAATTTGCATATTATGCCAAATTATTAGAACAAGTTGAAAATTATTATGGTGTGATCAATATTATTTATTTTTGCTATTCATAGTGCATACATATGGTATTAAGTTATTGAGATTACAAATAAAAAGATATATAAGAACGGCTTGTCAAGCTTAGTTTATGAGATATTTCGGCATGCTGTACGGACAAAAAATATCGAGTTTAAGTTTTCGATGGAAAATCATGCTTTAATATATGCTTTGTCTGTTTTATTAGTGATCTATTAAACCGTTCGATTTAGGAAAATTAAAGAATGTTTTTAAATATGAATGAAAATAAATTATGCTTCTTATTAAAGCAATGCAGCATCGTGTCTGTTTCATATAGGAACGTCCTAAATCGCTAGGTTTTAGACGGATTTATTATTTGGATATAAATTAATTAATTTAAATTTTTTGTAGATTTACATTTATTCAGTGTTCTGCAACATTAAGCTATTATATGCTTCCCATAAAAAAGGGTCTGTATGGACATTTCACATATTTTTGGGCGTACTATTAAACATTATGAAAGCCACACAAAATGCAAATGATCAAAGTTTACTTATTACTGCACTTATCCTATTTTACTACCTCAACCATGCTTATACTATCCAAAAAGTACATTTGATAATAAAAATTATGGTTGAAGTTTGCACATTTTCTTTTAGTAACATTTTTCTTGATGAAATTCTGTCTTTCAAGTAATTTATCATTATTAAGAAAATAAAAAATTACTTTGGCCGACTTTGTACGATTAGCATAATTCATATATAATATTTTAAATAATAGAAAGCATTATACAAGCCAATTTTTAAAGTTTATTCTCTCTTTTCAAAATTAATAGTTCATTTGCATTCTCTTTACAAATATTACACACGTATTTTTCATTTTTGTTTCAACTTTATACAATTATTGTTAAAACTGTTTTATAGTTTTTGCTGCCATTCAAAAATGCAGGATTGAACTTGATTCAAATTTACAGCTTGACATCGCTTTAATAATGGAGGTTGTCTTACTAATCCCTGCGGAGAGTTTCATTGCCTAACTTTTTTAATGCGCCCGGCGATACGATAGTTTATTGGATCATAACAAAAAAGCGAAAGAGGAGATATGTTTAAAAGGTGATGATGATGCTGATTCATAGAATTTAGTGACGGTTTCTTTGATATATTCTGAAATATAAGGTAATTGAAATTCTCTGTGAAGGACAGAGTTCTTGGTATATCTATGTGTTTTTGTGATGCATCTGAGGAATTTATTTTCTATAATATGGATCTGATTGATGTTACTTCTTGACGCGCCACCGCAAATTGAACACGCGTATGTTATGATTGGTCGGATAAACATTTTTTAAACTAGGATTGCATATTCAAGTTTTATACTCGAGTGTCATTAGTTTCATGGATATACTGCTTCCAGTTAAGACGTTTATGAAGTTTACCCCCTAGGAATTTTACGAAATTTTTCCACTCTGTTGGTTCATTTAATATTTTTTTATGGATCTATTTTGGCAGGCTTTCTGGCAGGCAACTGACCAGAATCGGTATCATCAGAAATTTAGTCAAGAAGAAATATCTGATACAGGTATATTCATGATGTCATTGGTACCATTGCACATGTATACATCCTGCTTCAAACGCGACTGTAAAAACTGTTCAGAATCTGCAGAACTAATAACAATTGGAAAAATGAAAGTCCTGGGTCCACTATACTGTGTAGGCAAGCACCAGAGCCAAAGTAACGTACGATATCAGAAGTAGATTTGGTGAAACAGAAAAGCACAAAACTTGTCCCAACAAAAATCCAGATTCCCAATAGTCGTTGCACAATAACTGTCACACAAGAGTTTGTTTTAACTATGCTAAATAGAAAGATTTGCCAAAATCTGTTCGAAACTCCTTTAGCTGCCACATGCTACATTTGTGGGGCAAAACGATTACAAATGAACCACTTGCAGAACCTTGCAGAGCGACCAGAGGACACAGAGAATTTCCAAGTCGGTCTTTCAACGTTGCATGCGTGGATTCGGATGATGGAATGTGTTCTGTATATAGACTATCGTCTAAGCTTCTTTAAATGTCAAGCGAAAATGGAAAGGGAATAGGATAAGGTAAAAATGGAAAAAAATAAATTTTCGATCAAATGGGACTCATCGTAGCCATTCCAAGGAATGGTTCCAGAACTTCAAAAACAGGAAATACTGCAAGGATATTCTTCCGAGATGCTGAATTGACTTCTGAAATTACTGGTGTTAGTAAACAAGTGATTCATAATTTCAGCATGAGTTTGCAAACAATAGCTTCAGGAGAGGTTATTGATACTGCTAAATTTGACCAATATTGTCGAAAAACAGCGAAGCTTTACATCACCCTCTACAGTTGGTATTATATGCCAGTAACGGTTCACAAAATCCTTCTTCATGGTGCCAAAATTATCGAATCACTTTTTCTTCCTATTGAAGAATTAACAGAGGAAGTTCAAGAAGCAGCTAATAAAGTCTTTAAACATAACCGAGAATTCAACTCTCGAAAATGTAGCAGAGAAGCTACTAATACAGATCTTGGACACAAAATATTTATTTCAACTGGTCCAAAAATAGTATATCATAGACAAACGTGGAAGAAAAAGGTCGTTCTACTCGATCCTGAAGCTGCAACTTTATTAAAACATGAAAGCAATGAGAAAATTGAATTGAAAGAACTAAGATTGAAAAAAACTCTTTTGTCAACAAATACACAAAATAATGCATTTGTTTATCAAATTTGTTTAAAAAACATATGATTATTCAACCAATTTTGAATTTTGCTAAAATTTGCATAAAGTTCCGATTTAAAAAAAATTGACATAGAAAAAAACCGGATTTTTCTGTAAAAACTGCCTGATTACTGTATTTGTTCATTAAATTTGTTCATAATATAAACAATTATAATATTAAGAGATACTTTTAAAAATATAATAATGTTTCCATTGATGGAAAATCGTAGAAAAAATTTTTTCAACAAATAATTTGTTTATAACTTTTGTTTTGTTTATTTTCCAATATTGAAACAGCTTTTACTATTGTTACTCTATAAAAAAAACTAGGCGATTTCAACAATTTTCCTGTTATTGAGGAGCACCAGGAACGTCAAATAGAAAAAATGGCCGCTTTTTTCGTGACACTTGTTTATTTATTAAAGAATTGAAACCCTAATTAAATATAAGGCTCGACAACTCTCTTTGTACTCCGGTCAGCTTTCCTTTCAAATTTTCTTTGTCCATATCGGTCAATATTTGTGGCCTGTACGTTATTTTGAATCAAAAATGTTATTTTTGCCCACCCTGAGCCTGCGCGTTCCATAGCGGGTCTTCTAGTTGGTATCTACTCACTTTTAAATCACTGAGTACTTTTTTTAACTTGAGAACTTTCTTTGTAATAAATGTCGGACTGAAATTTTGTAAAATGTTTTAGAGGACCATAAAATACGTTTATGTAATTCATTTGAGTAGAAATTTCGCTACAAATTATTTTCAAAGAAATTAACTGGGACCATTTGTTGACAAAACCTTGAAATTTTTTGAACCTAGGAACTCGTTTTATATTAAAAATATCTGCGAGATGTAAAAAAATTCACATAAACTTTATTTAATATCGCTCTTGCATTTTTTTAAGTTTGCCATAAATGCGAAAAGCTGTCATCCTTACTTCATGCTTTCATCCTGCTCTGTGACCACCCATCTCATGATCATGAGGCGTGGCCATAGATCCGATTTGCCCACCAGGAGGGATCCTGCGGCGGTTGTTATATCTCACCTTTTTTAAGTTAAATATTTATGTCGTAGGCAGTCAGACGAAAACGAAATTAGGCGTAATACATTTCTAGCGAAAGAAATGGATATTATTTTAATAATTTAAAATAATACAATTTTAATATATTATTTTATTTTATATATATATATATATATTAATAATATAATTTTAAATAAATATAAGGTAAATGCACCTATTTGCGTCCGTGTAAGGGTTACGACAGAATTTAAGACCAATAAAAAAGTGTAATCCAT
>JAWWLR010000054.1:42656009-42667104 GCA_035041075.1 Acraspis erinacei
TTTTTACCCTCCGGACCATACCCCCCCCCCCCCCCTTAATAGAAATAGGTTTCATTTACGAGATTTCTATTACTAATTTAAAGATTGTTATAGGAATGGGCAACTTGACAAGTAAAAAAGTTGAACTGTGCACCTAGAATAGAAAAAGAAAGGCTTATACCAGACTATCTGTAACATTAAAAGTAGAGTTATTTAAAAGAATTGTTGACGGTCTGTTAGATGCTCTTAACTAGTGATTCACAATTCTATTCCACACAGACACAGAATTTAGATGAAAGTTGAGGCAAATTATTTTTATATTTACAGTAAGAATTATTGATTTGTTTCAGTATCACCAAAATGAAGAATGGCAGCTGAAAATGGTATTTATTCACTTCGAGATCAGCTCAGGTTTGCAAATCATATAGGTTGCCATCAGTTTTCTATGCAATAATAGTTTACCAATTGCTACTCTTTATACTTTTTGTGTTCATTCGAAAGCTATAACCTTTATTCATAAAAATTTACTTGATTGTTCTAAAAATTAAAAAAGAAACATCGTTTTTAACCAATTCATTGTTTCTTTTGCGCTCTTTGAATTAAGTAACTATACTTTAACTTTATCGTTTAGAGATCAAAGGAAAGAAGAAAATAAAGGAATGACTGAGTAAAATTTATGACTATTTTTGTGTAATAGTCAATAGGTTTAGAATTATTTCCGGGATTTGGGAAAGTGTGATCTCGTTGTATTTATCATTACAGAAGGGTAATAATTTTAATATAAAAAATGGTTCTATTCTAAAATCTATCTGGAAATGAATTTAAAAAATAAAATGACGTCATCTTTCAAAAAGCCGCTCGAACTTAGAAAACATAGAAAAACGTCATCAAAGAGTCGCATCTTTTTGTCAAAGCTAATGATACGTTTCTCACTGTTGTTGCAAACTTCTGTAAATAGTACTTTTTATTAATGAAAGTCAACGCCGAGCTTCGAATATGATCACAACCTGTTGTGATGAGGGGACAATGCGCTAACAGTAGGATTTTATTATCTGATTTATTCATTTAAATATCATCTATTTCATCTTCCTATGCTTATGATAATTGCCTACTTTCTTTAATAATATTATTCATCTTCTGTTCTGACAAATCATAATTGAATCCCGCATTATCTCAACCTGCCTGGTATAATAATGAAGATTGTATATTTTTATAATTTTAACTATTATCATTTCTCATATGAATCTTTTTATAAATACAATTTCTTTGCGAGTTAGTGCTTATCAGTTTGTTTTTTAAGAGTTTTTCCAGAATTTATATGTGTGCTGTTAGTCCGAGTAAAGAATTATTTAACGGCAATAAATTTTAATGTAACTAGGCAAATTTATTTATTAAAATTCATGTCAACTTTGAAGGCCTAATTAAACGCTGATAATCAAATTTTATGATAGAGTATATAAATGTTGATCAGCGTAATACTTCAGAAAAATTCATTATCAGTTAATTTTGTATAGAGCACAGGTGTTTTTACTCTGACAGACGTGAGACATGGATTCGTCTAAGCTAATCTTCGCTTTCATATTGGCAATCAAATTAATTATGAATGTCGTTCCATTAACGGCTAGCACATTTTACATACATTCAGCAGCCAGAATTGCACCATTAGTAGAAATCCCTGGTATTGGCGAATTTGCCTTTGGAGAAAGAGTTCCAGGTGACCGGCTTCTCCTTTTGCACTTCGTGCATGTAAAAAAGAATCTATTCGGTGGCGTCCGTAAACACATGGAGAATATTGGGACCCGGCATGGAGAAATACTTAGTCGAGTTGAACTCCAGAGTTTGTTGCTCAATGAGGCTGCAGGTGAACGTGTGCAGATAATTGAGTATGGTCCAAATCATCCAAATATCACTCTAAAGTTCTGGAGTAAACGGAACCATGCTATCGATTTCGCAGTGTGGTTGTACGGCCGTTAAGACGAAGCACAGAATTATAATAATATATGCAATCTATATTTGTATACTTGAAAGTATGTAGATTTAAATCGGATGCTTAGTCATATTCAAATGTATGGAAACAACGTAACAACAATGTGAATAAAACGAATATGCAGCAAAATTTGCCATACATAGAGGGATTTTTTCTTGATCTTGTTATATTAAGAACTCCTGAAAATACTTTCAGGTCATTGAACCAGACTAACGTGCAATTGTATATCTTCTGTGATTTCTACAAATATGTTTTTAATTTTGAAACTATCAAGTCTGACAAAATGTTATGAACGCAACATGGGTGTTTATGGCTCCATATAACCATTACACCTTTTGTATTTATTGCCTCTTTTGCCTCTTACATTTTTACAACGATACGACGAACGCGATTCCATGGTTCTGTTTATTCTAGAACTTTAAGCTGATCTTTGGGTAATTTGGATCATATCCGATTGTCCCTAAACGTTTACCTCCAAACCTGTGGACTAGCAGACTGCGAAGTTGAAATCGACTAAGTGTTTCTCCTTGCTGAGCTCCAATATTCTCTCCGTGCTTACGGACGCCGACTAGTCGATGGGCTCTTGCATGCAAGAAATAGAGGAAAATAAATCGGTTGCCTGGGACTTTTTCTTCAAAGATGAATTCATCATTATTGTGAATATCTTCTAATGGTTCCAGCTCAACTTTGGTACAGGGAAATGGTGCAAATCTGATAGCTAATGATAGAACTAGATTAATCAACTCTTTTGTAGCAAATATAAGAATGAAGATTAGTTTGGAGACAATTTTTACGTATTCCAATGTATAATCTCTTGTGCCTTGTCTAATAAAAATGTACTTTAAAATTATCCAAACTCTTTAGCTAATCAACTCTTTAATATAAAAGTCTGATACAGAATACCAGCATTTATACACTTTATTATCAAATTTGTTGCTTATCAACGTTTAATATGCTTTCTCAGCTGAGGTGACTTTCGTATGCATTAAAGTAAATATTAATAAATGTTGAAAAATATCATAAATATGTTTTATATGGAGAGGTCAGAGAAAGTAGTAGAAGAGAAAAAGTTTTTAAAAAAATTTAAAGAGAGAAAGGCGAATTACGACAACGTTGAAGTTTGCCACAAATATGGATTTGAAACTTGTGTAATTAAATTTAAAAAAACAAATCCTTCAATCAAAAAAGTAAAAACGTCTCTGGATTCGTGTCGGAAATGTCACGGTGCGCATTTTTTGTTTAAATCATTTCTTAAACAATTACACTATGATCGAAAAACCAAGTGCACCATTGCATTCCGCTCGAAAGATCAAGTTGCGATTTTTTTGGTTTTTATGTGAACCCATTTTTTAAACAATTAGCGCATTTGTTGTTCAGCGTACTGTTGATGCGTGCCTGTAGATATGCATTTCAAACTTGTGTAATTAATCTTTAAAAAACGATGCCTGTGATCGAAAAAGTATTAACATCTCTGGATTCGTTTTAGAAATATGTCGGTGCTAATTGTTTAAAAAATGCGTTTATAAAAAAACAAAAAAAAAAATCGCACCTAGATATTTTCGAAAGGAATGCAATGGTGCACTTTGTTTTTCGATCCGATTCATACTTTGTTTAGAACAAATGCAGAAAGGTAACAAATAGTGTAATGGTTAAAAACATTGTTTGAACAAAGAAACAAAAAATGGCACCGAGATATTTCCGAGACGAATCCAGGGATGTTTTTACTTTTCCGATCGGAGATTTAGTTTTTTTTTATTAATTACACAAGTTTGAAATCCATACCTGTGGCAAACTTCAACTTCGTGAATTACGTGCTTTTCCAGAACTCAAAGGAAAACATTGATAGAGAATGTGAGTAACGCGATATTTCTCAAAGAATGTGGTGCGGAAAGAAATCGGTTAAGATAGTTCATGCATGTTGAGAGAATGAAAGATGAACGACTAACGAAAGAAGTGTAGCAAGGTAAAGTAAATGTCAGCGTGCCCAGAGGCAAACCGCGTAAAAAATGGTGAGAATGTGTGAATGAGAGTCCAGTTAGAAGAGACAAAAGAAGCTACATAAATACGAGAGCGTGCACGAAAAAATGCATGGACGTGAAATAATCTAGAGAAGTATGCCAGGGAAGAAAACTATGGCGGTATATATTTAATAAAAACAGTGCCAGTAGAGTGAATGACGCCTGAAACAAAAGACTTTGGATACTAATGGACCCAAGTGGGAAACCTCACATGACGACCTTGTGAGGGTCTTTACTTGGGGTGATTGATCGAGAGATTGATCAGCATCCTGGTTCGGAGCAGTGTTGCGGAACGACCGTGTTATTTAAGTAAATAATACGAGAATTTTACATCAATCTAAAAATTCTATAACCCCTCCCTCTCACTGCTCGCTTCCCCACCGAGTGAATCACGCCTGACCCGAAAGAGAAACGGCTTAATGGTGTAATAATAATAACAAATGAAGTTTTAATCACTAGTTAAGAGCATGTATCATACTATCACGTGTTCACTCTTTTAAAAGTTGCCATGCCTTAGGTGGCTTAGCAACTTGTTGAAATGTATGAACAGCTGAAATAACAATAAAAACCACTGCACTGAAACTCTGTCTTGATTTTAAATTAAAGGAGAGTCTATTGTTTAATAATATATGGTAGGGATCTGAAATAAGAAGCACATGTTATGGCAAAAAGCAGTTGTTCGTTCCGGTTTTTTGCCAAAAATAAGACGAGTGGAGTTAAAAGATCATCCCGATTACTGTATGAATCAGTGGAGTACGAATTTCGAGATTGCCACGGAGGCGATGCCAAGGAGGCGATTTGGTCGCGGCATAGCTCAACGTTTAACCAAGTTCGTAAGAACACTAAAAAAGAACAACACGCGCCACGAGTTGAGTCGACGACCCTTTTTTTACATACGCCAATAATTCTCTCTCTCTCTCTCTCGCTTCGTTCCCCCATTTCCTCTATCTTTCAGTAGATTTGATTTTCACAATTTCGCGCGACAAGATTCGTGCTAGACCTGCTTCGCCTGACAAAATGTGTGGCGACGGAACAGTAAAGCTCTGAATTACTTAAGTTGATCCTGATTCATACTACTATAAAAAATATACCATAAACTAAACCCAGATAAAACTTAAATTTCAATGACGATATATTTAAAACAATCAATTTGAACAATTGAAAAAAAGTTAATTAAATGGTTTTATATTATAACTATGAATACACGATAAAATTTTTTTTAAATGTATTGATAGAAATTATCGGATGGATAGAAGTTTCATTTCAAGATGACAGCAGAATTGTAGAGTTAAGTGGGCGACATATTCAGAACCACTGAAGGATCAGTTATTTCTTTCTAGGTAGTCGCAAACTTCGGACTGAGTTCTCATTGTGCCTTCGTACTAACAATTTTGTTAATGGGCCTTCTAGAAAGATTCGTTAAAAACTAAAATAAAATTTTGTTTTTATAGATCATTATTATTCAATTGTACTTCTTAAAATTGTCAAATCAATTTAAGCCGACATAAAATTCTCCATTATTTCAAATACAGGAGGAAGCACAGTCATATTCAATAGCATTTAACATTCATTGCCAATCAAGTAATCAAATTTATACACAAAAATTTTCTACTAATTTCACGCGTAATAAAGAAAGCTTTACCCTGGTGTAAAGTGAACTAATAGCAAATCACAAGGTATCAGATTACTAACAATATCAATAGAAATTAGCTTTATATACATTTACAAAATATATATTTAATCCACCTACCATGAAAAAAGGCGCGAGCGAGATTTCTACTACTAGTTACATTACAGTCATAGGAATGCTAAACATGACAAACGGAAAAATATGATACAAGAGAAGAAGACAATGTTCACTTCGAAAGGGATTTCGCTCAACAGTTTAATTATTACTATAGTACAAATTCAGTTAAAATTTATCAGTTTAAAGCTTGACTGTGAACCTACATAATTATTAAGGGCATTAACCAGAGTGCCTCGTGATCAATTATTTTAAACTAAAAGGCTTATAAACTAATTACTGGAATTAATTGTACTTGCTGGAAAGACATAGATGCAAGAAAGAGAAACATCTGTTCGGAATAGAAAAACCAATATGACTTCAAATTTCTCAGCCGACTCATAAAACCGCCGCATAAAAGGCTAAGGCTCAATTGAACGCTGATAAGCAAATCTGATAATAGAATGTATGAATTATAAATGAGGAAGAAGTTCAGAAAAATCAAGAAAGTTTCAAAAACAGTTATTTTTTGATAAAATGCATGTCACTGTACTCCAAGGTATGTGAGAAATGAGTTTGTCTCAAATAATCTTCGTTTTTATATTTGCTATAAAATTGGTTCTCAGTATGGTTTCATTATCGGGCACCAGTTTTTTTTCGATTTTCAGGTGCTAAAATTGAACCGTTAGTAGAAATGCCAAAATTAAAACCCAAATGTCGGTACAGATAGCCGTTTTTTTCCGAAAATATATAAACTTCTATTTTAATTCCATTTGAAATTCAATATTTTCCAGATAACTGCATAACAATATTTCTCATTGGATAATTACTTGTAGACGCTACAATTTAGTTTATAGCATCAGAAAAATAATTTCACATAAACATAAATTGATTCGTAGCATACAATACTATCTATTCACCTTACGAAAGCCCCTCAGAAGCAGATGTGAAATTACTTGTTAAAAAAGATCGCACAAAAACACAGCTAATACGATTATAAAGCATATTCTATTGCGGAAAAGACAAGATCAAATTGATTTACGCAGAAAAATTCGTTTGTAAAATAACCTTTGTGAAAAAATGAAAACTGAATTTTTATATCGCTCTACTATGGTTTGACTTTCAATTACGAAATCCATCTAATAAGCTATTTGAAAAATTAGAAAAATAAACGAAAAATCTCTTATATTATGGCTATCTTTTTTAGTTTCAACATAGTAACAGCAGGGTACCAAGAGGGTAATAATAAAGTATGAAAAACTTTAAATTTGTTAGTTTTTAACTAATATTGATAGGAGATCAATTGATGAAAGTATATTTGCGAGACGAATTGAGGGATGTTTTTACTTTTCCGATCGGAGTCTTAGTTTTTTTTTTGTAATTAATTACACAAGTTTGAAATCCATATATGTGGCAAACTTGAACGTCGTCAGTTACGTACTTTTCCAGAACATGAGAAACACCTTCAATTTCTCTAGAATATCCCAAGCTAGTGGAAAGAGAAGGTACACTAGAGAATTTATGTTTACAAATAAAGTCTCGATCTAAAGAGACCTACAATAAAGAATATAACATCCATGTCTCTATTTTCACGTATACTGGTATTATCAAAATAATGTTCAGAATATCCATAGGGTTTCTCCTATTTTCTGCATCTAGGGGAATACTAAGACGCGTAGAAGAAATTTTGAGGAAAGATTTGGATTCAGCGGCTCAAAATTTATAAGCTTAGCCTAGTCACTTGTCTCGTGCAGACAAATTTTTTCTATGGCCTGTGGGACCATAAATCCCTAGGCTTTTCCCTACTTTTTGCAATCTAAGGGAAAAATGATACGCGTACAAGAAATTCTGAGGCCAGCTTTGGATTCAGCGGCTTAAAATCCATAAGGAAAACCTAGTCACTTTTCTCGTTCAGACAAATTTTTTGTATGTCCTGTGGGACCAGAAATACCTAGGCTTTACCCTACTTTTTGCATCTAGACGAAAAAAAACAGATGTAATTTTTTCATGGAGAATATTCTTCAAACGGATGATGGCTAAATAATATAAGTAGGTCTATCAGTAGAAATATGTTCTATATACGAGATTTATAGCACTAATTAAACGACGATTATAAGAAGGGGAGTCGTGGAAAAAAGAAAAGTTTAATATAAGAGAACAAGATTAATCTTATGCCGAAAGGGATTTCACTTTATGATTTAATTAGCATAATATTATAAAGAAGACCCAGATTGAGTAATTTGAAATTTGACTTCACACCCAGAATAGAAAAAGGAAGACTCATGTTAGACTGGAAGGTGATCAGGCAAACCATTTTAAGCAATTATAGTCAGGAACTAATAATTTAAATAAATTATCCTTGATGCGATAGAGGTGAAAGAAGGAACGACAAACATCTATCTTGTATAGAAACTCGATTTGATTTATAACCTTATGAATAGGTTCGCTAGAATGAATTCGTGATGTGATATGCTGGAACATGTTCTTAGCTGGTGATTTACAATTATTACATACAAACACATCCAGGAACATCTTGCGATAATGTATGTTTTATTTATGAATTTATGAAGTTTAAAAATATTTCTTGACATCTAATTTAAGCAAATTTGTTAATCGAGTGTATAAATGCTCATTAGGGAAACAGTTCAGGCAATCTCATATTCAGTTATTTCTTGATAAGGCACACGTCATTGTACTCTAATATATGCGAAAAATGAATTCGTCTCAACTAATCTTTACTTTCATATTAGCTATAAAATTAGTTATCAATGTCGTTCCAATAACGGCTAGGAAATTTTCACTATTTTCAGGTGCTAGAGTTGCACCATCAGTAGAAATGTCCAATATTGGTGAATTCGCTTTTGGAGAAAGAGTTCCAGGCGACCGATTTCTCTTCTACCACTTCATACTTGTAAGACGAAATATACTAGGAGGCGTCCGTAAGCACAGGGAGAATATTAGGACCCATAATGGAGAAATAATTAGTCGAGTTGAACTTCAGAGTTGGTTAGACCAAGAGTCTGCAGGTGAACGTGTCCAGGTAATTGAATATGGTCCAAATTTTTCAAATATCACCTTAAAGTTCTGGAGTAAACGGAACCATGGGATTTATTTCACTATAACATTGTACGGCCGTTGAGCCAAAACACGAAATTGTATTAATATGTGCAATCTATCTTTATATGTATCAAAGAAAGAAAATTTTTAATCTGATGCGTAGTAATATTCAATTGCAATTAAACAATCTTGCAAGAATGTAAATAAAACTAATAAGCAGCAAAATTTGGCGTATCCCATGTGAGAAAATTTCGTGGTGCTGTAATGTTTCTGCCTAGACCGCCTTGAATCTATACAGGCGCGACAAAGGCAGTAACGCCCGGATTGACTAGTTACTAGACTGTTTATTTCTTCTAAACTCAAACTTAAATATGTCATTTTCTAAGTAGAAGTCATTGAATGGATTTTTTATAACATTTTCAATAAAAAAATTAGGTGTCCGTGAAAAGCTAGTGAAACTATAGAGGATTTTATAATCGACCTCGAACAATAGGATCCCCCTTATACAAGTCCATAATATTTTGCTGTAAGCTTGCGGAACAAAAAAAAACTTGGGACCGAAAAAGGGTGGGGCTGCTTTGAGGGCTTGCAACACTTGCTCACGATCACAATAGTTCATCGATAGGCTCGATTGAATATTACGGAATTGATTGAAGCTAGTTTCAATTTCTGAAAGTCGTTGATATATAGGAAAACAAATTTTCTTATGAAACATTACTTTTCTTATTATTTGTACGTAAAAAAACTAAATTAAAAAATTGGCCTGTAGAGTTCTAATCTAATAATTAAACTTCTTTAAAATAAAAGAAAAACTTTCAACTTAAATGGTAATTGAAAGGTTTAATTACTTCGGAAGTCTAAATTCCTGTTAATGCTATTATTAAGTCAGTTAATGTTCCTTCTTTATTTTTCAAGCTTTGATTTGTGTGATATATTTTTTATCCCCAAGATTTTACGGTCCGCAAGTCAGTTTTCAGTTCGGGAGCCTTTTTTGGTCTTTCAGTTATTTCTCGGCCTGAAAGCTTTTTGCTCTCCGCGAGATTTTATTGCCTTGCATCATTTTTGTTGTATCGGTAGCTGGATAACTGAATCATCCAGACCCACACGAAAAGCTAGGCTCAAGATAAATGAGCTTTTAAAAAACCCTATTATTTATTATGTTAAATAACGAATGAAGTGCATTCAATTCTTATCATACAATTTATTAAAACATTTTTGTTTAAATTACACAAATCTCTATATGTTAAAATTATTATTATCTGGATCCACTTCGTTATTTCTTATGCAGGTCAAAGCCGTGATTCTGTCTAGAACCCATCTAAAACCTAGAAAGTCTTTATACATTTAAGCTCGTATCGAAACCCTAAATTCCTTGAATAGACGGACGCAATAAAAACTGTATTGGCTTACTTGAGACTGGCACGAAATTTGTTCACGTGGGTAGAGTGAATTTCTTATTCCCTTGTATTATAATATTAAGAATGACTAAACAAATTTTTATGAAGATAGAGCCAGAAAGCCATCCGATGATCTATTTTCTGCCATTCCTCAAAGTATGTTTTCATCTTTAAAAATATGAAATTTAACGAAGTTTTATGGACGGAACGTGGCAATTTATGGCTCCGTATAATACCATTTGCGTTTAATACACTTTATTGTTTAGTAAGCGATACATTATATTTCACAATAATTCGATTCTAATAAAGATAAAAGTATTGTAATTCAAGCAAAACAGACTGAGTTTTAGTTTATTCATATATATTTAAATTTGAGCATCGTAATTCATCTTTTATCTAATTCATCGACCTCTAAAAATGAATTTCTCTCTATATACATTATTTAGCTAGTGATAAAACATCAACTAAAAACATTTAAAAAGCACGTTTTTAAGTAATTGCCTGTAAAGTTTGATCACTTATGCCTGCATGGCTTGTGCATGCTTGTGAGAAGTTCTTCCCGCACGCTTGAAGCGTGCGAGAAGTAAATAGGTCTACGTGTCTTACACGGCTGATAACCAATTAAAAAAAAGCATTAATATTCAGCCATAATTGGTTCCATGAGTTACCCTCGAGGACCACTTTCAAGCAAACATACACACACACACACACACACACATACTCACACACACATATATATATATATGGGACGTTTCACGTCAACCGGATCACCTGCGCTCCCAAAATTTGAAGCAACGGAAAAATTCGTGCGAGGGCTCAAAATTTTCGTGTTGTCAAGAAGTTTCAAAAAAGTTCTAGCCCTTTCAGAAAATCCAATATGGCGGACCCAAAATGGCGGCTTTAAGCTGTCAATTATGCAAGAATTTCAGTAATA
>JAWWLR010000054.1:42747748-42759737 GCA_035041075.1 Acraspis erinacei
GTCACTTCCGTTAATTATAACGTTGCTAGGGGTAAATTGAAAACTGCAATCATCTAAAGATTTTCTTTAGTTAACCTGACAATTGGGTGGGTGCCAAGAATTAATGCTCTTACCCTATCCATTTTTTAATAAAAACAAAAGGAAATTTTTTATTATTTTACTGAAAAATATAATTAGTCAATTATATAACTATAATTATAATTAAATGAAATATTTTTATATTAAATAAGTATATTAAAAACAAAATAAAACTAAAAAAAATTAACTGGTAAAGTTTCCAGAATTAAAATTGTTCATAAATATAATAAATAATAAATAATAATAAACGTTCCGCCCTTCGACGAAGGGCCTCTTCAGTGAAATACAAATACACCAGAAAGTCGAAAAGAGGAACGTCGATTAACGGGGTCTTGGCGTGCACACACTCACACTTGGGATATCAGCGCCTCCGTGGGTCGATCCCTTTTCGGTGCCGTACTGCTTTTCAGTACCACCTCGTATACCTGCTTTATATCTGCGAAGCGAGTTCGTAAATCCGTACAGAGCCCCGAACTGTGCCATTTTTCGACTCTCTCGTGTATGTACGAAACCATATAATAATTCAATGGAGCGAGTCCTTGGTAACTTCAAGTAGTGAAACATGTCAAATCAAAGAAATAAAAAATTTGTTCGAGACATATTCGTAAAAAATAGTAAAAGTTAAAAAGTCAAGACATCACATTATTCTTTCGTAGGCCGCCATAGCGAAGCGACATTTAAGAGGCCCTTCGTCGAAGGGCGAAACGTTTATTACTAAAGAGATTTTTTGGACCAGTATACCGACAAGATTTAAGATCTATTATTTTTTTGGATTCTTTATAACAACTTAATTTTAGTTTTTAAAGTTATTTTTAATATTTTTTAACTTGGGGATCGGACTTGGAATTTTTTTCAAAAAAGATAAAGGGGCATGTCTGTGGGCCCATGCGAGTGGCCAGCTAGACGTTTCTACAGTGGGCCGCTTTAACGGGGCCTATAGAAGGCCACTAAACAAAAGAGGTCAAGCTGGTCAATCTTCACTCGGAGATATAAAAATTTGTATGATTACCTTTAACGTCTATAAAGGAAGGTGAATTGTGGAAATCATTCATGCTTTTATATTTAGAAGCATTATTAATAAATTCATTATGTTGGTGGAGGTGACCTTATCTATTTTTGAATATTATATACTGCCTGCTTATTGTTTCCATAAAGTTTAAAATAGCACATGGTCGCGTTATTGTATTTAACAATTATATTTATCACGGTTCCGATTCTTTAGACCCTTTTTGAATTAATTTTTTTTTATTAAATTCTACATTTTAAAAATTTTCCATAATTCCAATTTTAATTCCTGGGCAATTTCAATTTTTTTAAATATATTTTTATGACATAAATGTCTGCGCTCGCGCAGAAAAATATTAAATTACAGGTTTTACAGATTATAAAGATTATTAGATTAAAAAGATTACACATTGAATACAAAAATCTGGATTTCAAAAATTCTCTGTATTTCCGATTTCAACTTCTAGAGCTTAAGAAATTTTTTCCTAGTCTCGTTTGGTCACTTAAAGGTGTTCTAGTTTCCCAAAAAATTATATTCTTACTTCCACAGGCGTCAAGCTTTTTTTTTAAATTGAGGTGAATTAAATAGGAATGATCTCTTACGAATTTGTTGTTTAATATCTGCAAAAAATTGAGAAGACTTCTCTGACCTCCAGGAATGCAACAAAAAATTAAATCATAAGCATATTTAACATTTCTGGCAATGAGACATTTTTTTAAACATTTTCGAGTGCGGGTGACCAGGCTGCATATATCGATTCCAAATAAAAATAAGTTTCCTACTTTTATTTTCTTTAAAAATACTAGATGAAACGTCTTTTCGCTGTTGACATAAGGTTTTTGTACTATTATATACATTATTTCATTATTTCTGCTATGTATAGTTTATTGTCTAATATTTGATATTACATATCTCTAATAAATATCGAAACCCCTTTCAGTCTCTTGAAATTCGACAAAGCCACTCCATAGCTTTTCAAATGGTTGCAAACCGTTTGAAATCCCTTTAAATTCGTTAAAATCTTTAAAAATCTCTCAAAATATTTGGAAATACCCAAAAATCCTATTTAATCTGCGGAAATCGTTCTTAACCCTTCAACAATTATTAAAATCCTAAAAATTCCGTTGAAGTCCTTCGGTATCTTTTTAAAAATCGTACAATATTTTGTAATCGGATCAATTATTATCATAATTTTTGTTTAAATCGTGAAATATTTAAACATTATTTAAAATCTGCGAAACCTCTATATAAAATATTTTATAAAAAAAGGGAAGTTGCTGGAAGGAATGGTGCAAATCCTTACAAAGTTTGGGGGAGGGGGTTTAAAATTTCAAAACCGCTCTTTAAGTATTTAATGGACATTTGAAAAATTACTTTAATGACGCATTAATTCGGAAACTGAAACGCAATTATGACCGATTAAAAACTTGGGTCTGTCAGTCATATATTACTTTCAGGTTTAATTGTTGCAAAATACGTCCATCAGCTTTCATATCAGTTCAAATGTTATATTACCATATTCTTACACGAAAATTGAAGATAATAAAAACATACTAATGGCGTCAGAGTTAGACAATATTTGTACATAATGACACATTATTTATTAAGAGAAATCTTCGCCTAAAAAATTGTGACACGTGGAGCTTGGTCAGCTTACATATTACAGGCGTGTTCAAAACACAAGAACACTACAGTTTGATGAGTTAAAAAAAATGCAGGCAAAAAAATCAGTCTTTTGTTTTCATAATTTGAAAGGGAAAATTCATCAGCGTGATCTCTTATGTTTTCAAATAACTCCACTTGTTTAATTTTCCTTTAATCTGAAATAAACATCTCTGACATAACATCACTTGTAAAAAATATTTATTAACTGGTAATTATTTGTTAATTCAATTTGTTTGTAAGAATCAACATTACAGGATAACAAATATTTTTCATCCAAACACCTCCGCGAATTTAATATATCCGTAAGCAATATTGAGCTTACTGAAAACTTGTACAAGAAGATGCCGAAAAATTTGTTCAATCTACATTTTTTTTCTATATGCAGACAAATAAATGTCGAAAAAAATCAAAAGCTTGACCTACACATATCGCTTTGAAATTTATTATGAAATTTTACGAGACAGTAATTTGTAACCGCTGGTTCTAGAAGTTATATTGAATATCGAATTTAGATTTCGCAACAAAGTGGGGATTTTCCTGCGCGCCTTAGTATTTACCTAACTTTACTTATTGCGTAAACCAGCACTGTTAAATGTGTTTGAATACTGATTAAGCATGCTTGAAGGAACTCGTATAAAAGGTGACCGAAATAACTAGAGCATTACAGTCTCTCACATAATTGCGACCATATTTAAAGTACTTTCAGTTGGAACTTTTTTCAGTTTGCGAAAAAGGCGTAAGTGAGTCTGCACAAAAATACGTGCAAAATGAAGGGGAAAAATATTTTCTTCACCTTGACATTCGCCCTGAGTTTGGTACTGAGTGTTTCAGCAATTTTTCTAGAAGTCCACCATGATAAACATGATTACATATTTGGAAAAAAGAAGGACAAAGACAAAACTCTTCTGTTGAACAAGAGAGCCAGAGCAGGGGCTGATTTGATAACTCACCACATTCTCAAGCAGGTTTTCCGCGTCCCGACCCCAAAATCTTTAGATGGAGATTCAGATCCTCCACCAACTCCAATCATTACTCAGGTTCAAGTGGAGGATCAAGGCAGTGGATCCAAATCTTGTGAGATCATTGGTGGTGGTCCTGGACACACATTCGTCACGCTAAGATTCGTGAGCCACAGACATGCAAGTCTTAACTATTTGGTAACGTTGTATGGCCATTCACCAAAAAAAGACAATGACGACGACGCAGACGCAGACTCGTAAACAAAACTTCAATATTACTTCTTCATGAATTTGAATAAATATTAACTTTATCATGAAATCCTGTAATTTCTGAAATATTATGTAATTTGAAAATCGTGTCAATAAGGTTCGATATTTTTTAAGTGGATTTGAAAATTCTTGTAGAAGTTGAACGAAATTTAATAAAGTGAAATTATGGTTTCCAAGAAAATGTGTATTATTATATATCGTAGATGTATTATGTTTCTCACATAATTAGGTTCTTTGCTAAAAATTTGTAGTGCATTGTGCAATTTTTATAATAAATATATTTTGTAAAATTCTTTTTCATACAAAATTTCTAGAGGTTGGCGAAACAGGCGATGCCTCAGGCACTCAGTATTTCCTGACTATCACTTTTTTCTCTTTCACTGGGAAATAGAAAAAATATTAATATTTGAAAGAATGCAAAAGATTATATATAATAACCTTCCTGTAAATCTGACAGTTTATTCCCTCACAACAAAATGATATCCTTGGAATATCCATAGGATATCTCGGCAGGATATGTGATATCCTGAAAATTATCACAAAAATCTTCCGGGATATCCGTCGCATATTCCAAGCATATCGAGATTTCCGCCCCGTACGATATCCACTCTATGTCCTCTATGGGATATACAAAATTTTGGCAATGAAATCCAATATTTTTTGAAATGCATATTTATTAAACTATGTGGAACACGCAGAAAAAAGAAATGTAGTATTTACTTATGAAGAAATTTATAGGGTTTCTTGTAACCGTAACAATATAAACTGCTTTTAATAAGTGAGTGAAAATGTCCAAATCACTTAGCATTTCGTAAATGCCACAATGAAATTAAGGTTAATTTAACGGTTATCATTTATTAAAATGAACCTCTATTTCCTAGTATTGCATACTGTAAGATATGTAAAATCTACTGAACCGAGATAAAAAATAGTGGTAGAGTGGACATTACCGAAGGATTGGTACATACTACCGATCTGAATGGTTTGCTTAGCTCGTCCCTAAAGTTCTAAGAACGCAACCTATCCACGCGGACTACCGGGCGAATTCACGGCGCAATCCGAAATGGATGGATTGCATCACCTAAAAAACATTCCTTTTTGAGATTTCTGTGACGGTCGTCACACTACACAATATTCCTACTTAGCAAGGAAGGGGTTTTATCAAAAATAACCAAATTTTGGATATCACGACTTCTTCACAGGTCGCGTATACTTGAGAGTTGATTGGAGCAGGACGTTTTTGTGTTCCGTAACTGTTTCAGCTGACTTCTATGGGTAAAAGGTAATTCCGAAAGCGTTTGATGTGTGCCGCGATGGCATGGGCGAGTATTTAGAAGTCGTTCCCGAGGTCGCCACCTTTTACTTAAAAATGCATTTCGAAGTTATTTTTCAGATTGCAACTCGTGTAATAGTACAGTGGTTAATACTGTTGACTTGCGTGCTAAGGTTTATGCGTTCTAATCCCCCTCCCCCCATTGCGTGTGGAATTTTAATTGCATTATAAGCGTTGTAACTTACAAATACCGATTAATCCTAAGTATATCCGAAAACATATATAAGAATTACCGTGTGCTCATTTAATAATTATTTTTTAGCAATACTTTTATACAATCTATAGTGCTGTGTAAACTATTGTCTATACTGTCAATAAAAGTTAGGTCTCTTTATATTATTCGTTAAAGTGACATGATCCGCAGGTCAGCAGCACATGAGAATTAGTACTGGTAACCATCGATTACAGTTATATTTAGTTGCCTATAGTTGTAGCGTTTATTGAATTGCCGTGTTGTCGATATACGTACTTGGAAGATCAGTACATTTAACTTGGTTTCTAGTAAAATATAAGTTTCTTTTTTCTGTGTGTAGGAAATTGTCTTGCTCATGTTATGCAAACTTATATGGCAAAAAAAACGAAAATGCTATATCCTTTGCAGTTTTGAGCTCTCAATCTAAATCTGACCACTAAATTTGTCGGGCTTGTTCCATTTTCTGTCCAGATGCAAAAAGTAGAGAAAATCCTATAAATTTTCTTATCACACCGGCACACCAAAAAAAGTTGTCTGCGCGGGACAAGGGTCTGTTTCGCACGCAAAACTGCAGAGGATATGAGATCTTTGTTATTTTTCCCTGTATAAATCTATATAATATGAGAAAGACCTTCAATTTCCCTAGAATTACCCAATCTAGGGGAAACAGAAGGCACACTAGAGAATTTCTGTGCATAAATTAAGTCTCTATAAGTGGAATATATCTCTCACTCAGGAATATAACATCCATGTGTTTATTTTCGCTATACAGGTATTATCAAATAAAGTGTGCATGTAGGGGAAAACTGAGACTTGTACGAGCAATTCTAAAGCTAGATTAGGATTCAGCAACGGTTCAAAATCCATAAGGGTAGCCTAGTCTCTTGCAGACAACTTTTTTTGTGGGGATGTGTGCCTAGAAAATCCCTAGGCTTTTCCGTATTTTTTACATCTAAGGCAGTGGTCGGCAAACTTTTTGCACATTTTTCAGGTAAGGGCAGGTTAGACCGAAGACACTTTTTTCGTCTGCATAGTTTTGTTCGTCGACACTACGTTTTTCCTGAGATAGGTTGGTTTTCCTCGACAGGGGTTCATTGTTAGGCAGGATACTGAATGTGAATAAAAAGTTACAAATGACTTTGGTTTTAAATTCTTATATTAGCAATTTATAAATCTTGAATTCGAAATCTGTAACTTTTTTGCGATTGAATATATCTAAACTTGTCCTTGGGAACTTAAAAATCAATGATTTAATGGAATACAATGAAAACTCAATTTAAACTTTCGAGGTTTCAGAAAGATAATGTTGAAATTGTGCATTTTTTCTTTTGAATTTTAATCCCCGTTACGACAACCGCTTAACAAAGGAAGTATCCGTGGTGGCCTGAACCTTTTTCGTGGCAGCAGGTACAGCCACGAGATTTAGACTCAACCTGCCACGGCAGTTAGGGCTGCCGCGCGGGAGTACTTTGCCGACCACTGATCTAGGGAGAAAATGGTACAAGCCTTCAACTTTTAGTGGTCAACATTTTTTAACGAATCTCCACGTTTCGAGACCCCCTGAATCCGAAAATCAAGTTTTTACCATGGCGTCTGTCTATCTGTCCGTCCGTCCGTCCGTCCGTAAACACGATAACTTTCGAAAAAATGAGCGTATCAAATCGATCTTTGGCACACTTTTTTTGGTTTCTAAAAGAAAGGAGGAGTTCGATTAAACAGCCCTTTTGGATAAAAATTCAAAAAGTGAGCGCATTTTGAAAATTTTTTAGACCATTTTTTTCTGAATTTCGAAATTCTATGTACGTATGTTTATAGTATTAAAAAAGACGAACAATTTCTCCTGATGACTTTTTTCTATAAAAAGAAAATTCTCATAGTTATAACATTCTAATACAAAATATTTTTTACAGGTAAAATTTTGAAAAGAAATGACAATATTTCGAATGGAATAAAAAGAAATTGAACTTATATGAATTCTGAAAAACGACGTTTAAAATTGGATACTGTTAAATTGAAAACAATTTAAAACAGGAGCATTCAAAACTCAGAAAATTCAAGTTAAACATTTTGACAATTTCTTTAGGAAGAAGTTGAAATTTTCTTCTTTCTAATTCAAAGCTTTCAGAATTGATCACTTTTATTTTGATTCGAGAATCTCGAAATTGAATGATTTTAGTTTAAAATTTCAAACAAATACAATTTCAAAACATTAAAAATAAAATACACCAGAGAGTCGAAAAATCGCACAGTTCGGGGCTCTGTGCCGATTTACGAACCCTCGACGCAAGTACCAAGCAGGTATACAAAGCAGCACCGTAACTACATATAGCGGGCGACCGCACCGATTAAAATTCAGTGCAATAAAAATTGTATTTCTGCTGATTAGAATAATTAAAAATCGAATAATTTGAAAGTGCAAACTTTTGAATTTTAATCATGTTAAATCTGAAACGATTAAAATTTGATCAGCTGAAATTACACACCAAATTTATCATAAATAAAAAACTAAGTTCACTTTTATTTCCACAGTTTAAAATGAAAAAAATATTTAATTCCAATCATTAAAAATTTAATTATTCGAGAAAGAACGTTCAAATTTCAAAGTAATTTTGAATTTGAAATTTTTTTTAATCTGCCCACTGTGCGGGTTATGTTTATCTAGCGCTTCGCGTTTGATCTTTCTATTTGCCCCACATTTGTGCGCAGGCCTTTTAAAATTAAAGGTCAAAGCATCGACAACTTTCATTTGGTGATTGTGAATTCTCTTTTGTTCAAGCTTCTTCGGCTTTAACGAACACAATAGCTGATTAACAAGCTCGATATTTTTTTTGTCACTGACTCTGGGTGTCGAATTAAACCTCAATCAAATTATTCTTTTAAAAGTTCTCCTGTATACAGACGACATCGACGACAACAACGATCACGACGAGAACGATCACAGTCGCACAGACACTATCGTAAAACCGGGTTTTTTTTAATGCAGGGGACCAGAAAACATGGAGCTTTAAAGAAATCCGGGTAATGTGTATTAATTTGAAACACACCAACATGTATAGATTCTTTAATTCTTCGAAATCGAATATTATCAAAAGGAAAGTCTTGATAGTGCCACACTTTAAAGGATTTGTAATTAAACAATTTTGAAGTAAGTGGCTCCAGAATAAATTCAAAACAATGAAAAATAACGGCAATGAATTCTCAAACTGAAGCCATAAAAATTATGAAATTGTAGAACTAGGCATTCAATTTTCAAGTCTTTTATTTGAAAAATGTTTTAAAAAGTTTGACATTTCAAACTCAGTTAAAAAAAAATTATTCTGCTATTGGACAATATTTTGCATTTTTGAAACGATTGTTAGGATAAAAAAATTTGTTTATAAATAAAACTTAACAAAATTGAACTAATGTCCCTGATAAGGAGAGCGAGTAGACTCTCGAAACATTAAATTTATTTTAAAAAAGGATATGTAACACCATCAGGTCTTAATTGTCTCAAGTAATAAGATTGTCAAATTTTAATCTTTTCAGATTTAAAATTATTAAAATTCAAAAGTTTTCACTTTTAAATGAATAAATTGTGAATTCCTTTAATTATAAATGATACAATTTTCATTCCTCGGAATTAAAAAAATTCAATTTTCATTTTTAAATTAACTAAGCTTAATTACTTTTATTCCCAAATGATAAAGGTTTAATTGGTTTCCATTTAATTTGAAATATTGTACTTTTTTCAACATTTTACCTTTCAAAAATATTTTCGATTGGGACTCATTTTCAATTTCAAATAATTCCATACGTGTGTGAGAGCTCTCAAGTTGTAAATAGCATTTTGAAAGCTGAAATCATCGTACGTAAATTAGCCTGAAGTAAATAATTTACAAAAAATTTATTTTGCATAATGCAAATTTCGCTATATAGTAAGGAATTTCGGGCATACTTGTAGAAAAGTCTAATTTAGAGCATTATTTTGTATAGAAGAGAAAATGAGAAAAATTGGAAAAAATCATAAAGGTGCATCAAACATTCATGAATAAATGGTCGCTTAAAAATTGAAAAATTTAAAAACTGGTTCGTTTTTTAAAATTAAAATATACAAATATACTATTTTCAGTTCTAATTAAGATATTGGAGCGATTTGAATGATAAGCCGTTACGCGAAGTCTCTGCAATTGTTTACAATTTACAGAAACGAGCGTAGAAAAGTTTCAATGGGTGAACCATGGGTCAACAATGGCATAGGCGTGGAGTGAGCATGGGTTAGCGTGGCTTAAGCGTGGCTTAAGCGTGGGGTAAGCATGGGATAAGCGTGGATAAAGATTGCGTTAATTTTCACCCACGGTCGAACCATGGTTATGAACAATGGGTCAAGCACGGCTAATGGCTCCTCTGACATGCTTCGCCCACGGTTTAACGTGATTTGGTTTGAATTAAACTTAGGCTAAATTTTCGAAGATGGACACAATCTTCTAAATTTTCCCACTTTTTAGAACGGATTTTTGATAAATAGTTTCTTTTATTTGACTTTATGAAGATTTCAAAAAGCAAAACCACTCAATCAATTTTTCAGCAGAAGGTTGGAAAAAAATGACTTCTAATTGACTTTGCAAAATTGTGGATTAGGAAAATTATTAACGTAACCTTGCTAAACTTTGCAAGATACTACCCACGTAAAAAAAGTTTGAATTGCTTGTACCCGGGTACATAGGATCGTCCACCAGGTAGTTAGACAAGTAATCTACAAGAACTTCTTCCAAATTCTAATTTTTCCAATACCCAAAATAGCTATCATTGGTGAGTCGCTGGCCCGGGCACGCCGGACCAGGTCATTTAAAAAGTCATCCACGAAAACTCTTTTGAAATTTAAATTTTGTCCATAACCAAAACAATTAAAATTGGTGAGTAGGCGACCCGGGTTGGCAGGATGGTGCACCAGGTAGTTAAACACGTATTCTACAAGAAATTTTTCCAAATTCTAATTTATGAAACTCCTGAAATAACTATCAATGGTGAGTCGATGGCCCGGGTGCGTCGGATCGTGCACCAGGTCATTTAAAACGTCATCCACGAGAACTGTTGAAATTTTAATTTTGTCCATAACCAAACAATTACAAATGGTGAGTCGATGACCCGGGTGGGCAGGATCGTGCACCAGGTTTTTAAACACGTATTACCCACCCGGGTCAGCCACTCACCATTAATAGTTATTTTAGGTGTTGGAAAAATTTGAATTTTGAAAAAGTTCCTGTAGAATACCTGTTTCACTACCTGGTGCACGATCCTGCCCACTCGGTTCGTCGACTCACCATTTGTAATTTTTTTGGTTATTCATCAAATTTAAATTACAAAAAAGTTCTTGTAGATGACGTTTTAAATGACCTGGTGTACGATCCGGCGCACCCGGGTCGTCGACTCACCATTGGTAGTTATTTTGGGTGTTGGAAAAAGTTCTTGTAGAATACGCGTTTAACTAACTGGTGCACGAACCCTCCCACCCGGGTCGTCGACTCACCATTTGTTATTGTTTTGGTTATTGACAAAATTTGAATTTCAAAAAGTTCCCGTGGATGGCATTTTAAATGACCTGGTGCATAATCCGGCGCACCCGGGTCGTCGTCTCACCATTATTAGTTATTTTGGGTGATGGAAAAATTTGAATTTGCAAAAAGAACTTGTAGAATACGTGTTTAAGTACCTGGTGCAAGATACTGCCAACCCGGGTCGTCGACCAACCGATTGTAATTGTTTAATTTATTGACCAAATTCGAATTTCTAAAAATTTCTCGTAGATGACGTTTTAAATGACCTGGTGCATGATTTGGCGCACTCGGGTCATCGACTCACCATTGGTAGTTATTTTGGATGTTAGAAAAATTTTAATTTGGAAAAAGTTCTTGTCGAGTACGTGTTTGACTACCTGGTGGACGATCCTGTGCACCCGGGTAGTGAACTTACCATTTAGAGACGTTTCGGCTATTGGCAAATATATTTCCAAGTGTATTGCCATGCTAGAGCCATGCAAACTTTTTCACGCGGGGAGATATCAAATTAGAGAATGTTATTCACAAAAGAATATTATCAGTTTCTTAAAAAAATCTGGTTCATAAAAAATCAATTTAATCATTGAAGGTGATAAAATGTTGAATCTATCTATTAACAAAAAGTTTGAAGCCACAAATAATTCGTGAAGAAGGGCCCAGGTACTTGTTACGCTGCCCTGACTTTTCAAGCGACGACGGTTCGCCGAGATTTTTGCCAAATCCCGTGTAGAAAGTTCCTTAATATTCCCTACTTTAAACAGGGAACTGGTCGGATGTTATAAAGGGTAACTTGACTAGAAAATGTTGGTAGGGTTGGTAGGATTACCTCTGTTTG
This sequence comes from Acraspis erinacei, assembly GCA_035041075.1. Lineage (NCBI taxonomy): Eukaryota > Metazoa > Arthropoda > Insecta > Hymenoptera > Cynipidae > Acraspis > Acraspis erinacei. The sequence goes on from JAWWLR010000054.1 coordinate 42,759,625, forward strand.
CTTTTTAGATAATTACAGGGAAGTTTAGAAAAGCCTTAACTTAGAATTTAGACAGGCACTACTCAAATACGAAAGGTATTTCCCTAAATTTGTCAATATCTATAAAAATAATG
>JAWWLR010000054.1:42763708-42776648 GCA_035041075.1 Acraspis erinacei
GTAGATTTACCTTACGTTTCGGAAATAAACTTCCAATACATGTAGTGGAAGTTTCCAACAGAAATTTTTAACAGTGAATATTTATACCTAATGGCACATCTATTTTTAGAGCAAACTTCTTTCCAAAAATTTTGAAACGTAGAGCTTGATTAGCTGAATGAGTACGCTAGAGACTGATAAGTTTTTTTTTCGAAAACAAATTTCCATAAAGTAAAAAAATAATTTTTCCTTTTTTAAATTAAAATTTCATCGGGTGCAGAAGATAAAGAAAAATTGGTTATATTCATATTTTTTCGCATATTGCATTAAAACAAATGTTTAATAAAACAAAAATAAAAAATGGGCCGACAATTTAATTCTCATAAAAATATAATGTGGAAATTTTCGAAGATCCTATATGCGTCTAAATGCTTCTTAAGCATCTTTGCAAAAACCCTTATAAAGGCTAGAATTAATTATTTTGAATGCTTCCAATTGGAAATGATATAATATTAAACATTTTTGGAATCAAAAAAATGTATGGTTAAATTAACCAGAATTTTACTTGACTTAATCAGACATTTTTTGAGTTCTGTTAATGATTTTTATTATCTTAAACGTATCTGTAATTTCAATATTAAATTATAGATTTACAATTTTATAATAGTGCAATTTTTGAGTGCTTGAAACTAAAGTTGTTTATCTTCAAAAGTTTGAATTCGCAAATATTTATTTCGAACTTTCTTCTTTTTCAAATTCTCAATCTGGGGCGTTATTTATTTATGAATATTAGGTTTTTTGTTTTAGATTTTTTCAATTAGATAATATTAATTTAAAACGTGCAGTTCATAATGTTTTTTTGTAATTCATGAATTTTTCCGTGCATTACATTTAAAATTAAACGGTTTTGTAGGTTTCCTTTTTTTGCATTACACTATGTAAGAATAAGCATTTGGCCGATTCTGCGCGGATATTATCGTATTCAACGATTCATTAACAATATCATTAGGATAATTTTCCTCTCAGTTTTCGAAATATATATCGAGCTTTCTAATCGAAAGTTTCGATTTTCTTCTATGTTTTTTGAAATGCACTGATATTGCATATTTATGAACGTTTAAGCAAATTACTACCCTCTCTATCTCCATTTTTCTATTAACTCCTACCACATAAACCATTTAGCCCCATAATAAAAAATCAATGCGAAGAGGTCACTTGAAATATTTATAATCCGCTGGAATTGAAAAATATGATTTGCAAAGCACTTGAAAATCCATGAAATGTAATGTGTCCTCATATCCTGAAAAATTTACTGAAATACCATGAGAGCTTTTAAAATCCCCTAACTTCATTATAATACGCGGAAATCTGATTAATAATTTTTTTTAATCTTTGGAAAATTCCTTGAAATCTGAAAGAATACCCAAAAATATTTAAAAACCTTAAAAATCTTCCTTTTGACATTTTTTCAGCACTTTAAAATTCCTGGGAATTTCTTAAATCTTCGAAAAATTTATAAAAGCCCCTAAAAACGCTTATAAATATTTTTAAGTATTTGATATCCTCTAAAATCTCTTGGAATTTTTTTCTATGTCCTAAAATATAGTAAATCCTACGACGAAATCGTTTAATTTATTTGGAGTTCTTCGAAAGTTATAGAAATATTTTAGAACTTTTACAATTTTTTTATATCAATTGAGTTCATAAGACTCCTTTAAACTCTTTACAGTGACTGCACAAAATTATAAAAAATACTCTGAAGACTTTTAAATTGTATGAAATTTATTTAAATCCATATGAAGTTTAGGAAATTACTTGCTATCCCGTAAGACTTGCTTCAATCTCTGAAAGCCCTTCAAATCTTAAAAAATAATTAAATTCCTTAATTAAGTCTTTTTACTCAATAGAAAAAGTCGCATAAAACTGTGTGATGAATTTTAAATAATTTATTCTCAATTTTTAATACTTTAAATATAGAAGGATTCTAAAGCTTCTGTTACTGTGAATATTTGATCTGCAATTAAGTATTCACTATTTAAATTAAAGATTTTTATCAGGTATAATGGTATTAATTTTTTAATTTTAATTACTTGCAAAACTGTTTCGTAAGCGGAAATGACAAAAGACTTGTCTTCGTTTCTAGAGCCACCATGAAATATTGACAACAGAACCGTGATTAGTAACCCATGGTTTAGTAATTCTTAAAACTGCTGGACTCTGAAGTTTCTCAGGGGGCGTGGCGATAGCGATTGCGACTGTCGTTTCGGAAGGGCTGAAGTGCGCGAGTACTCCATCAAGCATATTACGCAATATTATTAATTCCAATTGGAAACGGTTAAGACGGCCCTGAGTGTTTACGATTTGATTGAAACCACCAACACTGTAGTTATTTATATTTATGTTTATATTTATATTTATATTTCCTATTATAAATTTTTGCCTGTATATTGATATCAACATAAAATATATAAATTAAATTGTGTTGAGTATTAAATTTGATTGCTATTTTACAAATATTATTTTATTTAATAAAAGTTTTTATGAAAGACAAGTAAAATCTTACCAAAGACATCTGTAATGCGAAAAATATCCACCAAGTAAAAATTATCAGTACATTCAACAAATGAACATACTCTGTGGAATCAAAATTTTTCGAAGTCAACCAAATGGATATCTAAATTTAGAAATTGATTAAATTAATAAAATGAAAGAAATTGTGAGAATGCATTAAAAAGGGGACAATTAAACATTGGTACGATTACAATTAATAATGAAGAAAAAGATCATATTTTTTTCACGTTTCATTTTTTCCCTTTTTAATATCTTCTTTAAATTTCTGTAATTTTATCAATTTAATAAATTTAAATATTTTTTTAAATTACTTAGAAAACTTTGATTTTATACACTACGTATATGTTGATTGCACAGTTAGACAATATTAATACCTAATGCCACACATTTTTTTAGAGCAACCTTCATCTTAGAAGTGTGAAATGTGGAGCTTCATCAGTTAAATTGACAAAAATCCGTTTAAAAGTCGAAGTAGGCCAAGCTAGTTGGCATACTTTTGAATGTAATATAATTTCAAAAAAATAGTCTTGAACTGATAATTGTTAAAAAATGGAAAAATTGGCCTACAATTCAGTTCTCTTTAAAATTAAATGCGGAAGTTTTCGAAAATCTCATATGTGTATAAGTGCTGACTAAGCATCCTCGAAGAAACTTATATAAACGTCGCTACATTTATCATAGCATTACAGTCTTTAACTAAATTTTGACTATATTTAAACTACCTTCAGTTCGAAATTTTTTTAGTTTACGAAAATAAATAAGAGATTCTATTCACAGATACGTGCAAAATGAAGGAGATCAATATTTTCGTCACTTTGCCATTTTCCCTAAGTTTGGTACTGAGCGTTTCAGCAATTTCTCTAGAAATTAAACATAAGAAACGCGATTACATCTTTGGAGAGAAAATCGAGACGGACAAAATTTTACTCAAGCACAAGAAAGTACAGGCAGACTCTGAGTTGTTCGGTCGACACATTATCAAGAAGTTTTTCCGTGTTCCAGCCCGAAAAGCTGCAGACAAAGATTCAAAGCATCCACCACGACCAATGATTACCCAGATTCTAGTGGAGGACCAAGGCTCTGGATCCCATTATTGTGGTATTTATAAGGGTGGTCCTGGATTCTCATTTGTCACACTAATATTCGTCAGCCATCTTCATGCAAGTATTGACTATTTGGTTACGGTGTATGGTCACAAACCAACTAAAGAAGACATAGGCGACGATCCAGACACAGCAGATTAAATCAAACTTAATTTCAACCTCTTTATGCATTTTAATTTAAGTTAACTTTATCACGAAATCTTGCAATTTGTGGAATTTGTGCCTGTTAAAAAATCTTTAAAGTAACATAAATAAGATTAGTACTTCACATTTGTTCAATGGATTAAGAAATTCATGTCGAAGTTCAACTAAATTGAATAAATTTTAATAAGATTTTCAAAGAAAATGTGTGATTTAATTTAATTTCTCCTCATTTAGTTTTAATTGGGTTGTTACTTTTTTGTTAGTACTTACTTAGATTATTTGCCATTTTTTTAGTGTGGCGTGATATTTTCATCATAAATATTTTTTATTTTATTTCAATTTCATCATTATCTTATTAATCTGATATATTCCCTATAATATAATCATAGAGTAAACAGTGCATTAAAGTTTCATATTTTATAATTTAATCACGATCAAGATAAAAAAGTACAATTTTTCATGTTTTTGCCATATATTTAAATGGATAATGAGACTTAAAAAAGATATTATATTTAGATTATTTAACGTTTTATTTTTACAGATTTCTTCAAATTTTTAGAAATAAAATTGCTCGTGAGTTTTGTGTGAGATAAATGTACTTTCAAAACTGCCAAAATAAGATAATCTCACAATTCTCCTCGGTGCTAATATCAAAAATAAATAATTTAAGTAAGTAGTAAACAAGGTAAATAGTAAGTAGATAAGGATTTTATATTAAAATTAAGACTCTGTAAGAAAAGGGAAGTAAGAAATATATAATTATTTTATAAATTTGAAAATTCTGAATTTCTTAAATACGTAATTCTATTGACGAAAATATATACTATTTTGATTTGTATACATTTTATCTTTAACCTTTGGAAAGAATTCTGAGCGCAAACACATGCATTTACTTAGGACAAGTCGTCAATGAGCTCAGAAAAAATGAACTTCAGTTTTTCGACATAAATTTTCTATGAAAAAGTCATTTTTATACCTAGAAATGATGACCACTATTAATGGTTATTATTATTATTGTATTTTTATTATTCTGTTTATGTCCTTATATTACTTAATTGATTATCCTAAAGAAACTCAAAAGCTCGATCTTGACAAAAGATTCCATTCTTTTTTTAATCTTCGTTGAACGTTGTCCTCAGATTTGGGCAGCATGGCCTGGCACATCAGTAAAAAGTAACTAAAGAAAAAGAACGATGAATTATGCTTGAAAATCTCCCGTTTCTAAAACCTAAAACTCGCGCTCAATGCCTCCAGCTCAACTGTTTAAATCAATGCAATAATTGTTCCATTTTTTTACCCGTTACGTGTTTAAATTCCTTGAACCTGAAACATAATGATAACGTTCTGTGCAATATCATATTTGGCAAACCAAACTTAAAAAGTTTTCTATACTCAAATTGTGCGCTTGCTTGGAATCACCCATATATAATTTTGTATTATTATTTGTAATTTTGATTGATATTAATTAATGTAGAAACATTTAAAAAAAGCACGCGAATGTTCCAGATTTTTCACTGTATAAAAAACAATGAGAAGGCAATATTGTGGCACGTGAAGATAAGCTGCGTCAAGTCCACCAACATAGCACATCCGTTTACCTTACCTTATTGACTTTACAAAGTTGTATGTCTGTATTCAATGAAATAGCACGAAATTTGAAAAAAAAACAGGATTCGAAAAAAAAATCAAAATTTAATGAGGCTACGAAGATTTAATGCAAAATTATGTAGTAATCATATTTTATATAGAAAAGAATGGAAAGAGAGATAATTTGATTATTTTTTAGATATTGAAAATGTTGTCTCAGTTTCAAGATTGCCCAAATATGCCCAAATATACATATTTATTATTATAGATTTTAATTATAGATTATTATTATTTATTATTATTCAGTATATTATTATTTATTTTTTATAGATTTATTATTTATAGGTATAACTCGTTACGTTCCTCTTTGTTTCTTTCGACATAAAACTTGCAAGAAATACAATTTTGACATTGTATCTCCATAGGTATATTATTTGGTTGTAATTCTTTATACTTTTCAAAGTTTGAAATTGAATTTTATCGAATGTACAGAAATAATTAGAAAATATTAGAAAATGCTAGCTAAAACTTTTTGGCTCTCATTAAAAATCTTGTAAATGGGAAAAAATATTAACAGGAAAACAATTAATTTTTTATGTCAGCCTATATTCTGACATTAATGTGTAACTGTTAATTTAAATAACTATTCACTTTCATTTCACAAATAAAATATGATTAATAATAGTTTAAAAAACCTATCAATCGCCAATCTGCTATTTGAGCTTATCTAGTGATCGCCCGCCCAATCTTCGCTGATTAATGACAGTCACATAATCAAATTTTATTTTTAAAATCGCGGAATTTTCAAGATATTCAGATTTTTCTTGTCTAACATTATCTAGTTTTTCAATTTTTCTAAATGCTCAGAAACATTTAAAAGTAATAAATTTCGTCAAGTTAATTCAATTTTTAAAAATATTATCAAAAACCCTACCCCTTTTTCCTGAAATTTTAAGGAATAATAGGTACTATATTTTGTGTAAATTTTTCATATATGATGTTTTTCGAGAGAAACAAATTTTATTTCTTTTAAAAACCTTGCCTCTTTTGCGATTTTTGAAATGTTAGGGGCTTTTCTTGTTCCAGTTTTAGGATTTATTTTTCGTTTTCTCGAAAGCGATAAGAAAAAATTATATTGAATAAAAATGTTAAAGTTGAAAGTTTCCTCTTTTCCGATAATTTAAACAAAAAAGTAGCTTTTTAAAAAAGTTTTGTGTGTTAATAATTCAAAAAAATCGAAGGGGATTAAATCTTTTTATTCTTTTTTTATTTTATCTCATTGGTTTCGAAATAGTGCACAATAATATTGACAAACCCGAACAAGGAAAATCATAAAATTTAAAAATAATTCGTGTTAAATGCATGAAACTCGCTATGTTAATTAGGTTGCATACGAATCTCCTTATTTTTGACATAAAAATAAAAAAGTTCAGGGATAAATAAAATAAACAAAATTTATTTTCCACACAAAAACATGAATTTTCAACAAAATAGTTAAGTTTTCAAGCTAGAAATTCGAGTATTTTAGAAAAACTTGACTTGTGCACCGAAAAACATGAATGAGAAAATGGGGTCTACGGAAAGCGACGTATTTTTAACCAAATACTTGATAACTCAGAAATAATCATATTTTTTAACTACGAAGAGTAATTTATAGCAAACAAAAGATATTCATTTTGATCAAAAAAGTTCATTTTCAACCAAATACGGAATGTTCAACCAAAATTTTGCTGTTTGTTTTTAAACACAACAAAATGAATCTTTAGAGAAACATGTAATAGTTCTTATCTCATTAAACAAAATTTTGAATTTTGAAGAAAAAATAATTAAAATAATAGAAACAAACACAAATTTTCAACAAAATAGTTCAATCTTCTTTCAGTGCCAGTTTTAATCATAGCGAATGCATTTTTAACCAAATAGTTACATTTCAAACTGTAAATGCTCAATTCTGAATTCAAAATAAATAAAGTAAACAAAATTCATCCTCCAGCAATTAGAAACGAACTTTGAACAAAATAGTTACATTTTTAACCGAATAGTTTAATTTTATTAGTTAAATTTTAATAGTCTCATAGTTTTTAATATTTATTTAGTAATTATTTTTTATTTTTTAGTTTAATAGTTTTAGATTTTGACGTCATGAGTAATGTCATGAACCTGTTTAATTTTAAGGTTGCAAAATAAATTGTAAGCTTCAAATCTCTGTCAACATTAATTTTATTTCATTGGCGCCAAATTCAGACTTCCAAAATTATCAATCTAGATATATGATATTTTTGGTTTTAAAGATTCATTTATGTGATTCATTGATAATAATACAATATATTCTGTTGCAAATCACTGCCTAACCAACTAAGTGAAAATCCGAGAAAAAGTGGAAAATGGGCAGTTTCTTGAAAAGAAGAGAAAAAAAGAAGAATTTTTCAAAAAGGAGAAAAAGAGTCTGAAGTGTAAAATATAAAAAAAATGAAATTGATTTTTAAACTAATTAAGGTATCATTGAAATGCACCGCTGCAGGACCATCTTTCTCGAAAGTCGCGAACTTTTGACAAAGTTATCAACAGGAAACGTACTTGAGTTATCTAACTTCGTATAATGAGCCCTTCCCCCGCCCAGATTAAATTTGTAATTATGCATATTATAAAAAAATAGACTTATATATAAAAAAATGTTGTTACTTGTGGAATTGAGAAAAGCAATATTTCATGATTTAAAATAATCTACATTGATCACTTTTTGTTAATTAAATAAACATGAACACACTAGTGAGGTATTATTTAATTAAGGAATTAGATGTAGGAAATTAATTAAATTAGTTTCAGAAATTCGGAAATTAAGTAGTCTTTACACAGACGTGTTTATAGACTGATAAGTAACCATGAAAAAGTTTATATAAGACCTTGGAATTATTAAAAATTTGCAGTCGCTGATCAATACCTGAGAAAAAATAAACTAAGCCTCTGCATTTTACGCAAAACGAAAGTAGGTGTACATTATTTAAAGAAAATGGCATCGAACAAAAGGGTTATCAGTTTGGCATTTGTAATTACTGTAATTATCAACGTGTCGTGGGCTAGATCAAAGTTTGAAGCAAAGACTTATACTTTCGGAAATAAAGTTCCACACGAAAATTTGATTTCTCAGTACTTCGTATTTGCACCGCGTAAATTTCGCTGCCATGATAATTACGTGGAGACATTCATCATACCGCCAGGTCGCCATATTACTCGGATTCTTGCTAAAGATCAGGTAACTAGTGGCAAGTCTGCAACGTGTCACGTTCTAGCCGGTGGTCAAAGTAGGAATTTCGTAACCCTTGAATTTATTAGAAAACCACTTCGACCCATCCATTTTATCATCGAGCTGTATGCTATTTGAACCAAATCAATTATTCTCATTTCTTGATAAAACTGAAATTAACAAAAACAAAAATGATTATGTATAGTTGAATTAATTTGTGATGAAATAAAAATAAAATTGTTGAGAAAAAGTGTTACATTTTATTTATTCTCACGTCATTTATAATCAAGAAAAAGTACAAAGTTTCTCATGCAACCATTCTTTTTACTCTGATTTTATTTTTAAAACATCTTACTTAGGAGTTATACCATTTTCAATGTTATGAACAATAATTTTCCTGATTACAATTTTTTAAATGTCTGGAGAATCTTTTAAGGAATAAAATAACTATTAGAAATAACGAATTTTAACGTTAAATATTTGTTCTAAAGTTTAATTTCAGTTCGCTTCCAAAATTAGTTACAACTAATAATGGGAATATATATTTTTTATTTTATAAAACATTTTAATCAATGCTTATTTTTGAACTTACGACGAGTAGGGTCCATCCTTAATTTGTTATATTATTTATATTTAATTTTTTGAAAAATTTTATCTTATTTACACAATTAATTCTTTCTGAAGACTTAAAATATTGTCTTATCTTCTAGAAGCATCTTGGTTGTAAACAATACGTTGGCAATTAGTAAATATGACGCAAACGTAATTTTACGAGTAGTCAGGTTTTTTAGGGTACAATAAAATGACGAAATGGATCCGCAAACTAAGTCATTGAAGAGACATCATCTTTGAAAAGTCTCAAATAATGTCAGTATACAAATTGTTATGTCAAAAAAATTAAATTTAAAGTTATTTTATAAACACAGGGACCCAGTAAAAATTTTCGATTATTAATTTTTTTTGTTCCGATTATTTTTGGAACATCCATTAACTACGTAGGGCTGTTTAGAGGAGAAAGGATTTGGAAAATATTACGGATCCTAACTTGCGGGAAGTGGGAGTTTAAATAATTTCTGTCGTTAGTTTTCTCTTTCTAATTGCGCTGTTAAAATATGCTAAGTAATACCTGACCTTTAAGTACAGATTGACATATAATGCGTGCCTTTCATAATATCTCGTGGAATATTTCGAAATCTTACGAAATCCCTTGAAATCTTTGATATTCCTTTAAAATTCATTGAAATAATTCAAATTAGTAATAACTTTTCTGAATTTTGTAATCTCTTAAATTCCCTTAAAACATTCGGAATGTAATTAAAATCCCCTGCTATGCTTTGACATCCGTGAAAACACTTTGGCACCACATTAAATTTTAAAAAATCCTTTGAAATTCCAAGAATTTTTCAAAATGTTTTCTGGTAATTTGAAATTCTTTGCAATTACGTTAATTTTTTAACATCTTACTAAATCCTCTAAAACCAGTGAATATACCTTAGATTCTTTTTAAATTTTGGAATATCATGAAACAAATCTTTTTAGAACCAGTTTAATCCTTAAATTCCTTTCAAAAATGTCAAGTCTTTTAAAATCTCGTAAAATCTCTTTCAACCCCATGAATTTCCTAAACAAGCTTTAGAAATCTTGTAAAATTCCGTAATAATAAGCAGTAATGAGCCTTATTGACTTAAAGGGAAAAAGAACCTAAAATTCAAATTTAAATTTGTAAGAGTCAAAACCGCATTTGTATCTCACCTGAACATACAAAGAAAAGACAAATTTATTACTATATCATTCTCATTTAAGTCAGTTATATAATTTTAAATTGCTAATCGTTTTATTATTGTATTAAGAATAAGATTTCGAACAGATCCTTTTAACTGAACGTCTATTTGATTTTTGAAGATTTTTTAACCCATTTTCTCTCAAAACACTGGTTACCTGGTTCTATAAAGTAACCCTTCAACGTCTATTCTCAATAGGCACAGAAACATATAATAGTTTTTCAAAAATAATTCTTTTCCAAATTAAGAAATAACGATCTTCACATTCTCCCCATAGTCTTATCTTTAAAGACTATTCCATTATTAGATAAACCAAAAAGAAAAAAAGAATGAAATGATAATTGAAAAAATTCCACAAGGAAAAGAAAATACCCTTAAAAATGTCAGGCCTATTTTTTTGCTATAAAATTTAAGAAAACTCAAATATCTTGAGTTTTAATATAATTGTAAAAGAGTACCTGAAGAAAGCGGAACCAAATCAATAAAAAAATATGTGCGACAATTCGAAAACTTTAAGTTTCTAGCTTAACCTTGAAACGTTTAATCAACATTCTAGTTTTATGTAATAAACATGATTATTTAATGTATAGAATTCCTGAAATAAAACCAAGAATCCAGCGGCCAAATTTAGAGAAATAATATTCACGAATATTTCGGTACCCTTATAGCACACATATGCAGTGTATGTGGAGTCGTATTGTATGAGGACCGAAACATTGACGAATATTCTTTATAAATGTTCTTTTATTGTCATTTGATACTAACGAAAATAAGAAAGACGAAAGAAATAAAAACGTGAAGTAAGAGGATTTGGTTGGTCGACTTCTCATATTTCTTTCCACTTTTTTTTTGTCCAAAGATTTATTTTAAGGGGGACCTTTTTTAAATTACAATAAGAGCATTTTATGATGGTTGCCCAAATTCGGTCGTTTTATTCTTAATTTGATTTTTTGGAATTCTATAACTTAACTTCATTGTTAGACGTTACATAAGATTTTTAATTTGATTCTTATCTAATTAAAATTTTTTAAATTCTAATTACTTAGTAACAAAAAATGTAAATAATTATTGTGCGTTTTGTACTTCTTTCACATTATAGACGATTCAAAATCTCAAAAAGTAGGTCGTCCTGAAATCGTTTAAAAAATTTTAATTGTCGCCATTACTGCTAATAATTATTATCATTTAGTATTTGCAGGATTTTAATACCATTTTAAAACTTCGATAAAAAGAATGTGTCTCAAATTATATCAAGACCCTTCATAATATTCTCGTCATCATAATTGACTTTGAGACATAGTTCTTTTGAACATTTTGGTTCCAACTTTTCATTTTCGTTTGCACTTCTGGCTTCACCTGGCACTGAACGTAGTTCTTGTCATGCGGTGTTTTAAAGTTCTCTGACAAGTTACCAGCATGTCTTCCCTGTGAGAATAATTAAATAAATATTATAAATTTCACAAGAACAAACCATTCAAGTAATAATTCCTATCACGTATACATATTTTATAACAGTTATTTTTTGAAATTTCAACAACAATTTTTTTATATAATAAATACCTTTCTGGCTGTTAAATAAACAAATGAAATTTTACTTACAGAAACACGCGGATAAGTGATGCACAATTGCTGTAAATCGTTGTAAGAAAGAATAACTGTACCTGACTTTATTTAAGTTAATAATAACCTTAATCGTTTTAGAACATTATGATTTTTGCATGGAAAAATGTGTAGCTCAACCAGCGATATTAGATTTTTTTAAATAGTAATTTAGTGCATCATATACGTAATTTATTTTGACTATTATTATAATTGAATGAAACGATTTTTTTTTAAAAGTTATACAAATATAATAAATAAGTGAAATTAAAATATTGATTTAAAACCATAACTAACTAAATAAATAATTTTTATTATCCAAAAAAATTGAAATTTTTATTAGAATTTGTATTGGTTATGAGCAAATTTAAAGACATAATATCCATTTTTCGGGGATACAGTTAGCTATTCCAAAGACAAAAATCACTTGTTTCAAATATATATTTTAGTTATGTTGATTTTATTTTTATTTTTTTCTGCTTAAAATACATTAGGTCTAGAAGTATAATCCTATAAAAATTACCCCCTCACGTATCAAGCAAATATCAAAGAATGTAAAAAAGTAATTTTTTCGTAAACGGATGAACCATCTTTGACTAACAAAATATAACCTCCAATTTCTTTTGAAAAATATCCTATAACAAGAATTTATGGTGAAGTTTATAAATGCGTAGGAATAATTCTGCAATCGACAAAAAACGACGAATTGAGAAATGAGGATTTTCAAACTTTAAGTTCCAAAGTCTCTTTATTACTCATAAATCATTATACATTCAATTGATGGTACATATATCATTCTTAGGACTCCTATTTTATAACAGCGATATATATTCCTAATTTCTAGATAAGTATTTTTAATTGCGTTTGCGTTATTTATTTTCTTTGGCTATGAGAAATGAGTTTTCCAGTGTCGCAGATACTATAACTGCACG
>JAWWLR010000054.1:42867994-42879605 GCA_035041075.1 Acraspis erinacei
TATTATTATATTATTATTATTATTTATTATTATTATATTATTTTATTTTATTTTGTTTCGAAATATCTGCTTAACGAACTTAACCTTCATTTTGGGAACCTTAAGAAGTGTGTCAAAGGCTCGCTCGATTGGACACATCCTTCAAAGTTAGCGTGGCTACAATATTCCGGTAACCATACATATATACAGACAGACAGGCACCGAAAAATTGTATGGTTTTTCGATTCTGTGAGTGCCGAAACGTAAAGATCCGTGAAAAACCAGAGATCGAAAATTTAGACGATTACATTACACTCCCATGAATATGAATGTAAAAATAAATTTGGAACAAGAGTTCAACTTTCAACCATGTAGTTGAATTTTTATCCAATAAGAGTCATTTTAAACGAAGGAGAATACTTTTCTGCAAAAAAGCAGAATTTTCAACAAAAAATTAATTTTTAATAAAAGAGTTCAGTTTGCAATACATGATATTTCATTTTTTTTATCCTGTTTCCGGGACATTGCTACAAGTTCAGGAATTTTTTAAGGAATATATTTGATGTGTGTTATAATTCGTTTTACGCTTTTTTGCTGATTGATTTTGGCTTATCTGCTGGTTTGAAAGACGAGGTAAGGGTGTTTGCTCAGGATCGATTTCTTGCAGCTAGTAAGGACTACTGAATCACATTATCTCGATTCGAGAGCTGCAAGACGGCTCCGGATAGCGCAGTCTGTTGGGAATCCGGTATCTTTACTTTTCCATAACACTTCTTATTCTATTTTTCCGAAACCAGTAAGCCAACCACCTATCTACAGGCCCACGCCACCAATGTGCTTCTGCTTTGTGCTTATCTTCGGCTGTTTAAGAATTTTCCTTTCGGTTTCTTTTTCCCTAGATCGTTCGACTAGAAACGTGTACAAACAGGAATAATTTTATTTTACAGAGAAAAGATAACACGGTGACCATGGGTCAGAGAAAACCTGTGAATCTGAGAAACGTCAGGGAATTTTATTGGTCAGGGGTAAAGTCAGATATTTTGAACAAGATCTTGCAAAATGCAGAGAATTTCAATAAGAAGAACATGAAATCACTGACAAGGATAATACATTTGAAAACTTTGAATTTAAGTTTAAAATTGTATTATTGCGTTCGCAAACGCTTCTATGTTCAAAATATTATAAGACTTAGATTTATATCTTGAAATATTAATTGTCAGATAAAATAAGCTATTGGTCAGGCAAAAATAAGGAATTTTGAAAACGAAGTTTTGCGGACACCCTGATATATCATTCTTTTCAGTAATTTATTTTTGCAATAATTTTGTTGAAATTAAAATCTTGTTCGGTTGAAATATCTAATTTTATATTGTTCTTTGAAAATTAATCTTTTTTTGTTATAAATTTAACTTCTTAATAAAAGGTTAAATCACTTGGTTACAAAAACGTTTCCTTGTCGAGCATTCATAATTTTAGTTAAAAGGTCACTTCTTTAGTTGAAAATACGTTTTTCTTTTCCAAATTAGTGTTCACTAATTGAAAAATTCCAATTGTATATTCGTCATTTTATCATAGTTAAATATTCACTTCTTCGTTTGAAAATTAATCTTTATTAAAGAAAAATTCAACTGCATCGATGAAAGTTGAACGGATTTGTTAAAACTTTATATTTTTCATTTAAGGTTTCTCTTTTTGGTTAAAAATTTAAATCATTTGTTAAAAATTTGTTTGTCTTCGTAGAAAACAGTTTTCTTGGTGTCAAATTTTTTTCTTCTTATATTACAAATGGAACTGGTCGGGTGAAAATTAATTTTTTTATTGAAACTTCATATTCGCGAATTGCAAATTTATATTTACCAGTTGAAAATGTTATTGTCTCATATAAATGCGTGATTAGACTCCAAAATACAAAAATGTTGATGAACTTATTTTTACTTCATGACTGAAAAACTTTAGTTTTTCGTAATTTTTTTATTTGTATAATTCATCATTGTAGTTTAATTTTTTAAAAATAAAAATCTCCTTTTTAAATTTATTGTTGAAATTTTATCTTTTGAAGTTTACAATTCAACTATTTGCTTAAAAATGCATGTACATTGTTTAAAATTATTATTTTTTGGCAGAAAATTAATCTTCTTGGTTGCAGATTTATCGTTTTTGGTTTTAAAATGCATGTATTTTGGCAAACATTTCATTTTTGTTTTGTTAAAAGTGAAATTATTAAATTTTGTGTGGGCTATTCATTATCACACGTTAAAAATTCAAATATTTTGTTGAAAACTTATTTATTTGGTTAAAAGTCCTTTGCTACAGGATTGAAGTTTATTCTTTTTTAATAAAATTCGACTGTTTGTTTGAATTTTCATCCATCTTCATTGAAAATTAAAATAATAGTTGTTGAAAAATTATCTTTTCGGGTTTAAAGAGTCAAACTGTTTCTTAAACATTTGACTTTTTCGCTTGAAAATGCAAACAGTTGATTTAAAATGCAACTGTGTTGGTGAAAGTAAAATCTTTTTTCTTCAAAATTCGTCCTTTTAGACTGAAAATTCATATTTTGTTGATAAAAAAATTAGTTAGAATTTTTTAAATTTTAATTTAAAATAATTTTTATCCGTTTCTAAAAGGTTTTATATTAATAATATTGCAAGAAATAAATTTTAGTCTTCGAATATTAATAGGCAAGGAAAATGAAAAACTGAACATGGAAAAATCAGGCAAAAGTCAGGGAATTTATCAAATAAATTTTTCCGTCTACCCTGAAGCAACTTTATTTGTATAAATTTTTCTTCAACTATTGAATACGCGAGTGCATCTTCATTCAGGAAAAGGTGTTCCTAAGAATGTCTGAAAGCGTTATTCCTTTACGTCTGCGGTAGAATATTCTCTTGTATTTTTTGCTGGATCCACCCATCTACGTATTTTTCACAAATGATTTAGGATCCTCTTCACGTCCGTGCATTATTCGTACAGACTTCCACGTATGTACAGCATAAAATGTAATACTATCGTCCATGTTCCAAATCCAAGCTGTCCTCCGATTTATATGATATTCGACATTGCAGATGAACAACTCTTGCTATAACTCAAAGTCAAATCTAGTTTTAGATAACACTTCATAATCGTAAAGTTAGTTGGTAATTTTACGTTCGAATTAAGCAGTAAATAGGATTGCACAGTAGCTTTCAGGTTGAGCAAACTTTCTGCAGCATAGAGCATGCAACCATTATTTTCGAGAATCCAATTGCTCGTTTATCTGTTGACTGCACGAGAAAGATGGATGTACTTTCGAGCGAGAGTTTATTGAAATTTATATGCCAAGTTTTCTGGAACTGACCATTCAGACACATGCTATTTATCATTCTCATTTCTAGACATATATGCATTGAAACGGAACTTCTGTCTGCTCGGTCACTTTGCTTGGGAGCCAATGTTTCCGAAAGTGCCAAAAAGCGATATGAATATAATATTCTGTTACAAATATTCTGACGCTAGGAGCTGTTTATAAAGTACTTGAACCATTTTGGGATACTTGTAACCCCGTTTAAAAAATGAACATAGCATAAAAGTTTTTCAAACCAGGGGAAATACAGCTTCGAATTACTATAGATGTATTCTATATGGGTGTATTTATTTGTGCTCATTTTATGAGCATTTTGCTTCCTCATAGAATAAGATAATTACTAAAAAAATTAAAAATGGATACTTTGAATCTATCTTAAGCTTACGTTTCTTTACTACTGAACATTTTATTTTCAGAACATCAGAGAGACCGCCGAAATTTGAATCGCTGTGTTCTGTTATAAAAAATTCTTTTTTAATTTACGGTAGTATTATATTCCAAATTGAAGTCAAAGTTTTCTTCACAGAAAAAATTACCTTTTTTAACTGTATAATTAGTTATTGATTAGTCTATAATGTTCTTATAATGTTTGTACACAGATCAACTCACGCGTCTCGAAGACGCGACCAACCACATAAAATGCAATACTGTTATATTCCCAAAATCAAAACAAAATCCTGCTAGAAACAAGGAGAAAAATTACGTACACACAGAGAAATTTAAGAAGATTGTAGTTTTGAAATCCCGGGGCCGAATTATATCGAAATTTGTAAAAAATTATATCTGAAAATTTAGATCACTAATTTTTTAACCTTGAAGTCAAATTTTTAACGCAAAAATCTATTTTCAACCAAGAAATATTACTTTTCTGTCATAAGTTTTAAATCAAAAGAAGAGAATACTTGAATTCTCAAACAAATAAATAAAATTTTTAATCAGAATTTTTTTTAAATCCAAAGAGGAATTGTAAAATTTTCTGTTTCAAACATTAATTTTCATGAAATAACAAAGATCTTTCAAACAACTAAATTGAACCAAAAGTGACAAATTTTTATTCCAATAGTTAATTCTTCAACCAGAAAGCTGGATTTTCAACAAAAAAAATTAATTTTTTGAACCCGAAAGCAATTGAATTCAGCAAAAAAGAATTATTTTCAAACCAATATGTATTTACCCTACGAAAAAGTTAAATTTTCCAAAAATAACAAAATTTTGCTAATCTAAGAATCTAAGATTAAACCTAATAGTTACATTTTGAACCCAATATATGAATTTCCCACGGATTACATCAATTTTTCAGTAAAAAGATAAATTTTGGACAAAATTGTTGAATTTGTAAACCAAAATACGATTTATCTAAAAAAAAGTTGAATTATAGACCCAAGAATATTATTTTGCAACAAAAAGCTAATTTTCTACCGGACAGTTGAATTTAAATAAAAGCAGTTGAATTTTTAAGAAAATATTTGGAGTTTCAAATGAATGAATTGTATTTTCCCAATTTTATTTTATCCATAAATATTTCTTCCACTAGCAAAGAAAAACATGACTAATAAGTTTTATTTATAATTTGATATAATTTATAATTTTATTAATGAAATTAGAAGTTAAAATTTACTAATTAAAATTTATAATTTTATTACATTCAATTATAATAAATTATTCTTTTTAAGGAAGCGAGATAAATTCCGAACCAAAAATATAATAATCGATTTTGCAATAAAAAATCAATGAAGTCGTTCTTAACGTTAATTCCATTGACCCAACTCCCCCTATCTAAAATTGTTAACTAAGTTTATGGATGAGCCCTTATGTGTATCAACTATCAACATCCATAATGAAGGATATTGGCATCTGAATAATTCTCGATAAAACAGTGAAGCACTCTGAATAATTTAAACTGTTCGGAAGTTCTAAGCTTAAGTTTAATGAAATTCTATTCAGCAGTTTATGTATATGCATACGAGTTTTATGTTCATGTACGATTTTCGATGTATTTATATGATGGGGTTACATAATAATTCCCATTGGATTTCAGGGATTGGTTAGTAGCTGGATAACATGTCCTGCCTCCGGTCGCCGGCAATGATACATTCGGCTGATAGTTATGTATGTATGTGTGTATGCATGTTTGCATTGATGTGTGTATTTATGTATGTATATACTCCATGCATACATTGCTCGCCTTTATAACCTCGCATATAGAGGGCCAGCAGCGGATCTGTTCTCTATCACTTCAACTTTGAAGCTATATACGATTGACTTATTTTCCGTATTTATGAAAAAATGTATTTTTCTTATTTATTAAAAACTATATTTTTGGTTGCATTAAAAACTCTATTCTTAAAAGAAGCTAAAAAATTCATATTGTTGATTTCGGACGAATTGTTACCGTTCAAGCTATTTTTATCAACTCATCTTAGGAAATGCGATTTGGAAGAAGTTAATGGACAAAGTTTTTTTACCCATTTGGGTCCTTTTTTATCCGATCAATCCGTTTTCAATATCATCAATTTGTTCTCACACCTATAATTTTGAACCGCACTCCTTCTATACAAGTGTATCCCCCGATTATCCACTGCTATCTTTTTCTATCCATTTATCAATATAAGATCCTTATTTTTCTCAACGAATTCTTTGCATCTATGAAACCTCTTTTTGTACCTTTTCTAATATATAAATCACCCTTATCTTATGAAAACCAGTCTTTCCGTCCAAGTCTATCCTCCACTTATACAGGTACCATTTCCATGCGTTCAAAGATATAAAAATCTTGCTTATCCTATATTTCTATCAATTTAAATATTTTTCTACCTCTTTTGTAATATACTCTACCCTTATATTAATTCATAATATAATTTACGTAATATTAATTTACGTCTATCCTTTTCTATCCGTTTAGCAATATAAATTCCTGCTTGTATTTCTCAATCACTATCTTCCTATCCTTGTAAATCCTTTTATACCTCTTATGATATAAGTTACAACATCAAAATTGGATTTCAAAACCAGATGTGTAAGATAGTACCGAATAACGAGCAGAAACTAAATTTTAAAATCTATATGGCTGTCCTCTTTTTTAATATAACATGTTTTACCTCGAAAATATAGATATTATGGGTAAACATCCCATTTTCAAATGCAATTAACTAATGAATTTGAGTTTCCGCCCTACTTTTCTAATTGCACTCACTTACACAGGTTTATACCTATATATTTGGTTGGAATGCGGAAATCAGGATTATCTTTTTCAATCCCTGTCTTTCTATCCATATCCATAATCTTTTGTCTCTTATGCACAATAAATGACCCTTATGTTTCTGAATGTTAGATTTTGTATCCAAGTCTATCAATCGATTATCCACGTCAATCTTTTTTTATCGGCTTGGAAATATAAAATACTGCTAATATTTCTCAGTCCCCATCTTCTTATTTTCGCAAATCCTTTTCTATTCCTTCTGGAATATAATGAATAGGAAAATGGATGTTAAAATAGAGATAGTAAGGGTTGAGATAGTAAAGAAGAACATGCAGATACTAATATTCAAAATCTAGATGAACGTCATATTTTGGATTATAAAACAGTTTAACCCTGAACTTCCGGATTTTACTGGTAAAAATTTATTTTTTCCCCTCGAAATCCCCCTTATCCTTTGAAATCTCAGCCTTTCCATCAAAGTCTGCCACTTGATAATGCACGTTTATCCTTTTTTATCTGGTTGAAAATATGAAATTTATCTTATGTTCCTCAATTCGTATCTTCCTGTCCACTTCAATACTTTTCTATCTCTGATACGATAAATCACATTTTTCTTTTTGAATTTCAGGCTTTCTCTCCTAAAGACTTGGAAAGACAGACTGTAATTCAAAAGAAAAAAGTTAGTTATGGATTGTAAACAATATTAAGAAGGAATGATATGGTTACGTGAAGCATTTATTTGAATAAGATCACTGGGATAGAATCGCAAGGAAATTGAAAAGGATTAATGTGGATACGCAGAAGATAGATTTAAATAAAAGTTGAAGGACATGAACAATGGGTTTTAGAAGAACAGAGGTAATTATGGATTGCAAATAATTTCGAAAAGGATTGATATGTACACGCGGAGGATAGTCTAGAGGAAAATGACCAAGATTCAAAGAAATTGGAATTATCTTAGATAGTTAAAGGACACAATAAAATTAACCTAAATAGGCAAAGAATAGAAATCGTTGGTGTGGATAACTAATAAAGCCATTTTTTTATTATCATAAATCTTCAAGTTTTGTGTATGATACAAGTAGTTTATTCTGAAAATTAAATTCCGATAAACAAAAAATCAATTTATGAGAAGAGTATACATTTTTAGGCAGTCGAACATGGCAAATTCTTTTGATAACCGACACATTTATAAATTTTGATGAATGTCTACTAGAATTTCTAGTTTACATTATTGCTAGAATATCATGCCTGATAAAGTGTATATATGTATAAACATTTTTGTTACTATTTACGGATGGTCTCGAATAGATTTATTTTATGTTCGCTTACTCCTCGTCTATTCGCGATACAAATTTTGGTCCTGGCAGGGATTGAAAATCTCTATTCTTTTCAATGCAAATATCTAAATTTTTCTATATATTTGCTTCCAGCAGCGAATGAAAAAATTGAGATAAATTAGAAGATTTTCTATTCATTCAATTTAAAAGCTTTCGTTTCTGAATTTGAAGAAATTGACTTCCTTCAATACCACTTATTGAGGTCTTGGGGAGCTTATTTCGTCTCTGTATGTGGCCCTACATCACGTTTCACACGGAGTCTTCGCTCTCTCGCTGGTCGCGATAAGTCTTCCGGCCGGCAATGAATTATGTCCTTGCGCCCCGCACCGTAAATGTTTCTTCGACTGTGTTGCTCTTGTGAACAGTTCTTACATATGCAAACCCATAACCACCCATCGGCCAAGACTTCTCATATGGCTGCATATTCATCAGTAAGGTTTATCCACTTTCCTTCCGAAAAACCAGACTGCTTTGTTTCAACATTTTATTAAATAAAATTGTAAAATATTGATCAACAAATGACTTCTGACAAATTCTAGGATCACAGTTCGTCCCATTTTACCAAATTCACTGACAAAAAGCTTTTTTTACATAAAAAAATTTTAATATCATGCGATTGAAAGGAACAAATGTTTTTTTTAAAATAAAAACATTGGAGTTTATGCCAAACTGTTTTATTGGAATAAAAAAATTTAATATCTCAATGCAATATACGATAGTTCCACAGAAAAAACGATATTTTATATATACTTTCTCAGTGATTTTCGCCCTGTTTCTCACTGACAAGGTTTAGGTTCGTTTTAATCACAAGCAGAATTGCGAAACATAAGGAAACAAAACGCTTTGAAAGAGACTGTTTTTTATTTTATATCTGGCATAAACATTTTTCAACGATTTATTTGGTAATTTTTTTATTCTGAACTTTGTAACTGCAACAGCCTTCACGGGCTAAAATGTTCTAAAAGCAGAATAAATGAGAAAAAAAGGAGTACAAAATATTGAATTTTCATCCAATTTAAGCCAAATTGTAGAATTTTTAATCGAAAAAGATGAATTCATAAGAAAAAGTATAATACATTATAAATTAATCAAAAAGCATTTTAATTTTTTATAAAAAGATAATAAATTAATCAATGAGAACATGATCTTTATATTTCAATAAAAAGACGAATTTTCAACAATAATGAATGTCTATTTTTTAACAAAACTATATTTTTTATCATCGTCAAAAGTTAAAAAAAACCTTGCCTTCCAAGTGAAAAAACTTCCCCTCTCTATTTTCTCAGAACTTAATAATGTTCTCCAAGTAACATTTATTTTTCAATTGGACAACTTAATGCCCAGAATCCAAATTCTCAATTTTTTAATCAAAAATTTTTTTTATCAACGTACAAAGATGAAAAACGTGCCGCTTAAATGCAGTCTGCGCCTATGGCGATATGTATGTTTGTATGTATGTCTGTATGTATCTCTGTCTGCGAGTACGATAACTTTTGAAAAAATAATTCTATTAGGTTGGCCTTTGGTAAACTATTTTAGTGTCCTAAACTAAAGTTCAGGTTCGTTGGCCAGCCATTTTGGATAAAAATTCGAAGAGTGAGCGCATTTTGAATATTTTTGATATCACTTTTACCCAAATTTAAATATTTCCTGTATGTATATTTATAGTCTTCAAAAATTCTAACAATTTATCACAGTGACTCTTTTCATAAAACCAAAAATAACCAGAGTTATAGCATTTACAAAATTCCAAAAACACACAAAAATGTCCATTTCAAGACAAATAACGCACGATATAAACAAAAGTCAACAGAAAAAAAATCTTGCTTTTTGAATGCCTTACAAGATTATCATAACAACTTTTTGAATTTTCTTGAAAAATCGAAAATTGTGCACTTGAAAAAGATCTAAAAATTTATTATCAGTCACTTTTTAATAGGATGTGCAGTTTTCGCTTCAATCGTGAAAAACAGCATTAACAGTAAACAAACGCCCACTGCGGGGGCACATTCTCATTACAACTTTTGTCTTTTAATTTATTTTTCGTCTCGCGTGGGGGATTTCCAACAATTTAATTTTTGTATGTTTTTAAAGCTTTTTTTATTAAAGCCAAAAATAGAATTATCAAAAATGATTCAGGACAAATGAATTCATTTTTACATTTTCATCAGGCAAGGTATTAGATTTGTGTAAAATTTGAGCAACCCAGTTTTTGTCAAATGTCTACGTTTTGAGAACCCCTGAATTAGAAAAACAGGTTTTGACGAATGTGCATGGAGAAAAATGTAAGGTCACTTTGGCCATCTAGATTTGCAAATAGGCCATATTAGATGTTACGTTTAGCACAGCCGTCGAAGATGGCTAAAACGACCATATGGATGGGTAGCTCGACCACATGTATGGATTGTTCGACCATATAGAAGGACTGACTGGCTTTCTAAATTTAGACCATCTAACTTTAACCATACAGTTTTCTCCGTGTGTCTGCCTGTATATCTGCCTGCATCTATGTTTCGATGTATGTCTGGCTGTGTGCACGATAACTTTTGAAAAAAATAATCTATTAGGTTGGTCTTTGGTACACTCTTTTAGTATCCTAAACTAAAGGTCAAGTTCGTTATGATTAATTTGTTGATAAAAAGAAAAATTACCAGAGTTATAATATTTACAAAATTCTAAAAAACACGAAAATGAACATTTTAAGCCAAATAACGCACGATATGAAAAAAAGTAACGACAAGAAAAACCTTGATTTCTGAATTATCTACGAGATTATCATAACAACTGGTTTATTTTTCTTGAAAAGTCGAAAATTCAAATTTTGATAGCATAGAAAGCCGGGAAAATCCCAAAATTACATTTTTTCATTCAAAAATTTCACAGTATTTCAAAGATTCTCAAATGCGGTAGAAAATTCAATTGAAAAAATCTAGGTCACTGAGGTTATGGATATAATTTAGAAGTTAAGAAACAGTCAGGCTGCTCTGTAGATCGCATGTGTAACTTTTAAATCGTAAGAATAAAATTGGAAATGAGCAAATTCATTTTTGTGAAAAAACAGCAGAAGCTGCATTAAAATGTTTAATATCTTAAGTTTTTTTAAAAGAATGCGCATTTTGTAACGAGACAATTAAACTACGTGTATTTTAATGCCAATGCATATTATGAATTGCAATAATATACATTTATGGAAATGATATACAATTCGAGGGACAAGCTCGGGTGAAAAGCACGAGATACGTGATGAGAATGTGTTCGTTAAAGCCGAAAGAGCTTTAACAACAGAGAATTCACAATCACCCAATTACTGTTTTTCAATGCACTGACCTATAGTTTCAAAAAGGCTGAGCGCCCTAGATGCGCTCAAGCTTACGAGTAAAGCCTACTTTTCTGTCCTGGCATACTTATGTAGCTTCTTTCACGTCCATGCTTTTTTTTCATGCAAGCTCCCTTGTTTCTGTAGCTTCTTATGTCTCTTCTAACTAGGGTCTCATTCACACATTCTAACCATTCTTTCCGCGGTCTGCCTCTGGGTACGCTGCCATTTGCTTTACCTTGATACACTTGTTTCGTTAGTCGTACATCTTTCATTCTCTCAACATGCCCGAACCATCTTAACCGATTTGTTTCCCAGCATGTGTCAACTAATGTCTCTTCCGCACCACATTCTTTGAAAATTATCTCGTTACTCACTTTGTCCATCAGAGTTTTCCCGCATATTATGCGCAGGAATCTCATGTCAATCGCGTT
>JAWWLR010000054.1:42901210-42911324 GCA_035041075.1 Acraspis erinacei
AAAGTAAATACCTCTTTTTATTGATAAAAAAAATATATTTCGTTGTTTCAAAAGGAAGCCACACAATATTACTTTTTTACGACCATTTTTGTAGGTATGTCTAATTTTATTTTTTTAAATGTCTATGTAGGGGAACAGTTCTATATTTACTTATTTTTATTAGTATTGTCAGACACGAATTAGATGAAAAGGTTTACTTCTGAAGGGTGGCCCATTACTGGAGGCATGGACCTATTAAACAAATTGTGTATTATGAAAGGTTTAGTGATAATACTTTAAGTAAGTTCTTCATTCAGGAGCAGAGTACTTTTAAGAAGTAAACTTTTTTCCTGGCTCAACTTTGCTTCACAGTCACCTTTCCTAATCCCTCTTTAATGTCAGCATCTATTCGTCTTGTGCCAAGACTTCCGGCGACGTCAGACGTCGCGTCGTCCAAGCTTCCGTGTAATTATCCAAACGAAAGTTTGCGCTAGAGGCGACCACTTCAACATTTACCTAAGAATAAATTATGTGAATAACAAAGTGTATGTAAACAAATACCTGGATGAATGAGCTCAGAGAGATAAGGAGTTAAAAATAAGAAATTTACACAAAAAATAAAAAAATAAAATAAGCAGCGAGGCGAGGAAAAAGAGAGGACGAACATATACTTATTGTCCAAGAGAGTAGGGTAGGCTTATCCGAGCACAAAGCTGATCCAACGTCCGGAACTTTGTTAGCTTACTCGGTTTCAAACTTCTGATTTGGGTCGATATCCATGGCAGAGTTACATAGAGTAGCAACTGGACCAGGAAAACCGGAAATGACCAGGAATTTTCTGAGACCAGAGAAATACGAAAGTGACGATGAATTTATGTTTTAACCAGGAATTTTGTATAATTTCAAAAGAAAAATCTGTTTAGTCACTTGAAATATCACAAACTTTAAATCACATGATATAATGCAATTTACAATAAGATCTACTTCAATTTTTTTAATGTCAAGTTCAGGTCGCCATTGTTAAGTAAAAAGTTTCTAATTTTATGAATTCTGAATTAAAGTTTTTATGAATCTGTTCTCTGAATTATTTGAAGAGTTTAATTTTTTATTTTTAACATTTTTACCGAGATTTTAGGAAAGAAATTTCCATTTTTTTGAACTGGAAGAAGCACTTCTTTTATTCTGAGGTTTTTTTTATTGAAATACAAGAAACAAAATGTTGTTTATTGATTGTTTTTCTATATGGAAGACAGACATGTTTTATTCTTAATATTTTTATTAATGCGAATTGAAAGGAGGCAATAGTTTCAGTTTATAATATTGAAAATAATAGCGTAAATGTATATGTATCCACCTGATATCTTTGGACTGTTCAATTAGTGAAAGTTTAAACTTAAAAATTGCGCTGTTTAATGTCATTTAATTCAAAACTTCTCGATTGAAAAGTCTTAAAAGTTTTCACTTTATACGTGTAAATCATTAACCGTTTGAATTAAAAAATTTCAAGATTCAATTGACTGCTTCAAGTAAAAATGCTTTCAATTTTAGGAGTTCAAATTTTGGAATCTTAATGAACTTGAAAATTAAAACAAAAACGGGATAACTGGGAAATGCTCGTCAATTATTATCCTCCGATGAAACAGTCATGCTGGTTACAAAAGTGAAGGGAAAGAATTCAGAAAATACAGAAAACGATTATAAGTATAATTTATAAATGAGTGAAGATTCAGAAATTTTATAATTTTTAGAGTTAATATACAAGGTTCGAAAATTTTATCTGGAAAATCTGGAACAGTCTCTAAATTCTGAAATTGGAATTTGGTAAAGAACTTGTGTCAAAGATGTTGTAAAAACCAGTTGAGGGATATAAAGTGGTTAAGCGAATGAAACGAGTATCGAATTTCTATTGCTGGTAGTTTTCCGGATTACACGCTCCCGCGAGACTTCACTGTACTTCGTTATTGCGGGAAATCAAATCGCCGCTTCGGTAACTAGCCAATCGGCCGCCAGTCAGATGGCCGTGATGCGTTCATCAGTGGAATTACACTTTCAATGATCCGCTCTTGATTGCTGTCCTACTGCATTACGCGTGCGATAGTTGGAATCACGACACATTTTACGGAATAGGTTTATATCGCCAGATAAATACACTATATTTCATTAATATTTCTTAAAAAGTTTTAAGTAGTTAATATTAGGAAATGTGGTACTCTTGCTTCCACATTACGGGCGGATAGTATCAGCACATTAGGCGGATGACCAACGAAAAATTAACCTTTACTCTGAAAGGTGATAGCGCCGTCCAGAATACTGATAAAAATATCTATAAAAAAACCGTTGGAAAGAGGATTTACAAATTTGAAAAAAGAGGATTCTGCATTAAAAGCATCAATTAAATTAATTCGATCTTGTATGTATTTAATTATTAGGTGATGAAAATAGGCAGTAAAATTCCCATTTTTAATAAATTTTGTATTTCATTTTTAACTCTTAGTAGGAGCTAGGAAAATTAATTTATTAATTTTATATTGTACTAAAGGGCTCTTGAAGATATTATCTCTTATTTAGGCCATTATATAACTGAAAATCTTAATGGGTTATGAAATATATTTTTTTTGTGAACTTGATTAATTTAAAATAGATTACGGAACCTTCGCTATTGACCTACACTACTGAAAGATAAAATCTTACTTTCAACCGGAGGCCCTATTACGAGTTAGCCTTGGCTTTAAAAGATAATGGTGCCGTCTTGAATGTACACGAAAATATTTATGAAAAAATATTGGAAATTTTATTAAAAGCGGCGATAAATGAATTCTAGTTGTTATGATTTGGCCTTTTTGGTATGAAATAATAACTTTAGGGAGATAAAAATAAAATTCCGTTTTTTATGAAAATTTCTGAATGAGTTTGAAGTTTGAAGCAATTGATATCAACTTTTTCTTCTACACTAACGCTGAATATTATCAGACCACGAAATGGATGAACTACAATAAGTTAATTTTGACTTTGAAAGGTGATAAATATATTGATAAAAAACCGTTAATTAAATAACTTACCATTGGGCTATTTTTGAATGTACAAACTTCGTTTGCTCGAATCACTTAACTGCAATTAATAATTTCTAAATTTTCAAAGAGTTTTCGGCCGCAGTAGATAATAATTATTCTTACAACAATTATTTAAACCAATTTCATTTATAATGAAATTAAATTGAATATAATTTAATTCCGATTTTTCATGGTATTAATAGAAAATTATTATTTAACCATCACTTCTTGCTCTGAATCAATAATATGCGAAATTGTTTAGTCAAACTGAATTAATAACTGCATAATTATGTTATTTTTGAGTACTCAAGCTTCGCTTTTTTGACTTAATCAACTGTTAAATACAAAATCTTTAAACTTTTTTCAGGCCTTTCAATAACCATATTATAAACTGCGTACGGCTACGTTAATTCCATTATTAATTTTAGAGCATATATATATATATATATAAAGATTCTAACGCATTTTGAAAGATCCTCATAAATTTTTAATAGATTTTAAGAATTTAAAGGATAAAAAAATTGTAAGGAATTTTCGAAGATTTTAATGGTTTTATTGAAGAATTAAAAATATTGTGATTTTTTAAATTTTAATTATTCTAAAAATGTTGAAAGTGATATGATTTCTAATTGGACACTTTTAAAATTAAGATATGCCAACTTTAAACTTTAAAAATTAAACAATTCCCAAAATGCTTCTAAAGGAAGAACCCCTGCCTTGAAATCTTGAAACTAAGTCCCTAACAGTTAAAAATTTTGAAATTCTGTTTCACGATTTTTAAAATGTATGCGAAAAGAGAGCGAAACATGAAAGCTTCAATGTGGAAAAAGCGAATAAATGAAATCGATTATTATTATTAATTTGTATTTATATTTATAATATAATAAAGAAAGGAATGCGTGTTATGTTTAATATTGTTTTCTTCTAATTTTCTACTTTAAAAGTTAACAATTTCGCGCAAGCGCCTTTCCGAATAGTGCAGTTCCGGCGAGGCGACAGGGCGATCGGAAAACAAGGTGGACAGCCCGCCGCCTAAACTAAATAATGCATGAGCTCCATCGAATGTTACATTTAAATGCATGTAGTCTGTTTCGATGTACATCCTTGGGCTTCGCAACTGAGAATTAAAATTTTTGATAATCCTGCCATTATAGAGATTATAGAAATGAATAGACACCATTTATTAAAAAATATACCCTAACTATAGAATTAATTTGTTCAATATTTTCATACAATATTTCAGAAGAAAAATATCCTGTTGAATATAATGATCCTCTATAAACAATTTTAACTCTAATTTAAATAATAATAATTTCAGATAAAAAACTCTATCATCACATAAAAAACTGAGTTTCCATGTAGAAAAACTATCACAAAAAACAGTTTTTTAAGTTTATCTCTTATTTGTCGAAAGCTTATGATTTAATATAAAAATTCTTTAAAAAATACTATTTTAAATAAAAAAGACTAAAAGAAAGCATTTATAATCTTTTAAATAATTTATTGGATAATTTGGTGATTTTAATTCCACCTCGCAGGTGTATTAAAAAGCACAAATGTTTCTCTATTCGCATAATGTTTTCTAGATTTTTCTTATTAAAAGTGATTATTTTTAGACTGAGTTTTCGAATTATTTATAAATTTAATATCTGTAAATCTGAAAAAAAATAAATTTTATCTGAAATCCCAAATAAATGTTATCTTCCTTTATTTGAGGCTGGAGTTTGATATGGAAGAAAAGTTTCCATTCATTAATGAAAAATCCTATTAGATTACAAATATACAAAGTTTTGGTCGTGAAATGTTTACTTTATTATTTCTAAAGCAAAATTTGACAAAATTATCCAGTATTCTATAGTTTTGCTAAAACATTAAACCAAGGGGAAACCCTTTTTATTTTTGAAGTTTTAAAGAAAATGAATCACATTTTCGGATTTTTCATGCAAATTATTTAACAAAACCATATTCTTAATAGCTAAGCGAATACCACAGAATCAGCATTTTCAAAAATTGGATAATTTATATGCCTAAGGAAATAAGCGATTCTTTCCTTTTTCAATTATAGTTGAAAAAAAGTATTTTAACTAACTTTGAATACTTGCATTCTAACTTATGTTGCTTCAACGGAAAACATTAATTTTATATTTCAAAGTGCTGGAGAGGTTTCTTCCATTGATTATTATTATTGAATCTTGAAATGTATTATTGAGATAAACTTACATTTCCCATAAACTTAAAATCCATAGAATTAATTTTAAACAAGATTATTTGTTTATATATATATATATATATATATATATATATATATATATATATATATTTAGCAATTTGCACTGAGTAATTTTATAACAGAAAAAGTTTGAAACTAAAATTGAATACTAAACAAGTTCAATTTCGGCGCTATCAAAATTAATCTACTTATAAGCTTAAGTATTAAGAGCATGAAATTACAAAGTTAAACATTTAGTAAATTAATACCGGAAAAATGTAAAATTTGCGATAAATTATTCAAAACTTTGAAAAAGCTGATAAGATTTTGAAGATCATCAATAAATGGGACATTTCAGTATGCCTTTCTTGCATACCATATGGACCTTGGTTTCTGATGGTTCTCAACTATGGCACCACGTAAACTATATCAAAATGAAACACTTTTAAATAAAATCGAAATTTTTAAAATTAACTCTGAAGCGAGAAAGAAATTTTTTTTTACATTACTATTTTCACACGCTTACACTTAAGACAAATATTCGCGCAAAACGTAGTTGTGTTGATTCAAACTTATCTATACGAAATTTTTAAATACAATGCGTCGACATTTTTCACAATGTACAACTCTTTTTACAGTATATAAAACAATTCAACCCAAATTGATACAGAAGAGAAAAAGTTTGAAACTAAAATTGAATACTAAACAATTTTAATTTCTTGCATAGCATATGGAGTTGTTTTAAATTAAAGAATTTTGTATCACAGTGTAATTGCGTATTTTGAACTTCATCTCAATAGGTTGAAATTTTTTATACTTCCAGTATATAATGTTTTAGATTTTGAGTTGAGATTTATATTATATAGAGTATGTACTCACCATGAAAATGCAGAATACCTACGACGGTAAGAGGCAGAACGTTGATGTAGATCTTCATGGTTAGAGAAATATTTTTGAACGGCGAATGAGACTGTTTCAAAATATTTACTGCTATATATACTTATCAATATCACCTATTTTTAGAATGAAAATCTCCAAAATCATGAAAAATTCCAATGTGTGTATAGTACGTGGAATAGGCGCTGTGATACCTCTAAAGCTAAAACAAAGTGTTCCAATTCAAAAACTCATTTCCTAGACCATTTCTCGTAATGACATGAAATTTGTAGATCTTTTTTAAGTAAATAATTTTTATCTTTTCATCTTACATTGTATCCTGAATAGTTTGAACTCAAAAATTAAAATTTTTAAATATTTTTTTATCATATTTTAAATATTTCAAATAATTGAAAAAGTATTTTTTCGAATAATATTCAGTTGCTAACATTTTTCTAATTTTTATTGCGAATTTTTTTTTAAATGCTGTATTTTTTTTGGAAAAATTTGTATAAACAATTTTATCTTTTGAATTCTGATGAAATTAAATTAATTCATTCGTTCATATTAAATTAAATTTTCACTCTTTCAAGACTCGCGATGGAGAACGCATGAAATGGAGAATCAAAAAATTGGCTGAAGTTTTTCTGAAAATTAAATACATTAGCTTTTTATTCAAAGAATAATGTATGTCTTTGGACATATGGAAAAATTGTGTATACTAATAGACGGAAATTCAATAGGAGGTAATCCAAAATTTTTAGAAAACGGGTTTCTTGGAAATCGCATTTTGTATGGTACCAATACCTTAATGTTACATTTTCAGATCAATATAAAATAAATAATTTTGTAAACAAAATATTTTTTCATGATATACCCTAAAGGCATATATTACCATGTCTTCATAGCTCAACAATTAAAAAAGTAACTTTTTAATACTTGTTACCAACTAAAAGTGAAATATCGTTTATCACTTTGTGACACTGGATCGTATCATTGCACATCTATTTAATAGGAACTTTATACTTGTGTTCGATAAAGCTTTTTATCAGGATAAATGTTGCAAAAAAAGAGTAAAAATAATCCAATTCTAATTGGAAAAAAGAAATTATTTTTGACCGTGGAAACATGTCAACAAAACAGTTAAATTCTCAAAGGAAGGAGTGAAACGTACAACAAAAATGATTTTCACGAGAAATGGTTAAACTTTTTAGCAAGTAGTTTGATTATTTAATATAAAACATATATTTTGTACTAAATATTTAATTTTCTAAGCAGAAAGCTGAATGTTTCAGGCAATAGAATAATTTTTTATCGAAGATTTGAATTTTTAACAAAAATTTTAATTTATGACCAAATAGTTCTACTTTAAACTAAAATTATGAATCATTAGCCAACAAAAAATTGTTTTTCACAAAGTGCTTAAAGCTTTATCCAAGTGCAGGGACTTCATTCAAAATAATACATATCTATTCTCAACAAAAAAATTTTCAAACGAAATGTTTTTAACTGTAAATAAAGAACAGTAGAACTGAATCAACTCAGGGAATTCTGAATGAAAAATTTAATCGATGATATTCGAATCCGAAAATATTTTTCAACTACAAACCGAAAACAATGCAATTAAAACAATTCACGAAATAGTGATATCTTGAAACACAATGGATTTTTTTTTAGTTTTAACCTTGAAAGACTTTTCAATCCAGGGTGCTAGTAAAATCTTTCAAAACTCGTTAAATTTTTACCAAAATAATAAATCCTCAACTAATAAAATAAATTTTTAACAAAATCCTTCAGTTTTTGCAATCAAACTGTTGAATTTTCAAGGTAATGCGATCAATTTTTTAACCAATAATGGAATAGATCTTGTAATATAAAATTAGCAAGAAAGGAACGAACGAATTTTGTGAAAAATAGTTCCATATTCAAAAATAAAATGAATATTTAACAAAATTTTTTTTGTTTTAAACCAAGTTATAATAACAGCTCTGATTTGGTTTTAATTTGCTGTGACCGTAAGAAATAAAAAAAAAATTCTACAATTTTGGTTTCCAAAATATTTATAACAACCGCCAGAAGTAAGATTGAGTCTTCTGTTAGATAAATTAGTAAACTCTTTCACCAAACAATATAAATTTTTTAATTCTTAACTAAAAGTATTTTGTCAGAAAATTTTATTCAATACATCAGTTTTTATTTTTTTATTTTTTTGTGCAATCAAACTTTGCATTTTTAATTTTTCGAAAATATTCAAATAGTTGTTGAAAATTCAACCACTGTTTTGAAAGTATAAACACTTTGTTGAGTATTTATTAATTTTGGTTGATGATTAATTTTTCTCAAAATTATTTTTTATTATTGATAACTAATTATTTATCTAATAATTTAACTATTCCATCGTTAACTGAAAAGGAATATTCTTTATTCGAAAATTCAAGTAAGTTTTTTAAATATCCTGTGTTTTGTTGAAACTTTGTTTCAAGTTTCTTTGTTATTTTTTGTTTTTATAAAAAATTAACCTTTCGGATTAAAAATTCTACTTGGTTAACAATTAGTTTTTCTTTATGGAAAATTAACTTTCATAATTGAAATTTTAACTAAGTTTTGTTTGAATTTATCGTTGTCAAATAAAGATGGACCCATTTTGTCAAAAGATTGTCATTTTTTGTTAAAAATTAACTCTTTGGTTGAAAATGCATGCATTTTGTTAAAGATTATTTTCTTTTTTTTTTACTGTAGAAGAAACAGATGTTCACAGCAGAAATTTAGTTTTATCAACAGAAGAAGTAATCAGACCACTTGCGGTTGATAATTTATCTTTTTAGTTTATAATTAGACTATCAAATTTTTAATCCAGAATTCATCTGACTAACATGAAGGTTTAACTACGGAGTTGAGAAATTAACTAATTTGTTAAATATTTGTTCTGTTAATATTAAACTATTCTTCTCAAAATTCGTTCTTTTTCGTTAATAATTAATTTTGTTTAATTTAATATTCCACAACTATTCCATTATTGGTTGAATATGGACCTTTTTCAGTTATAAATTCAAAAATTTTATTGCAAAAACTGAAGAACTTTGTCCAAAATCTATTTGATTACTTGAAGATTTATTATTTTGGTTGAAAATATGAAAATTTTTTTAAAGATTATCAATCTTCTCGTATATAAAAATCTTTTTTCATTGAAAATTCAAAACATTTGTTAACATTTCGTATTTTTGGTTATAAAATTTATCTCTTGCGAATAAGAATGCAACTGTATAGTTATATGGATGTAATTTTAAATTCGATTTTTTTTTAAGTTCTGACTTTCGATAAAAAATTATTCTATCATTTGGAAAATTGATTTTTCTGTTTAGAAAATTATTTATTTGATTTGAAATATGTATTTTATAGTAAAAAGTTGAACTACTTTCTTTGAATAATTTTGCAGACCAAAATAATTTTTTTTTTAAAGAAAATTCGTTTAATTAAAATTTGTTTGCAGAATGTATCCTATAAAAATTTGTATTAAACCAATTTATTCCGTTCTAATAAAATTAATTTGCAAAAAGAAGTTGTCGGGTCACAATTTGATAAATGATATTTCACTTTCAGGTAGTGCCTAATAATAAAAATTTACTTTTTAATTTTACTCTGATGGTATAGAAATATATTTCTTTTGTGAATATCATATAAAAATATTTTTGTCAAGAAAGTCTTTATTTTCAATGGATATGAAAATGCGTTTGGACTAATAAAAATGTTTATTTGAATTTTTGGGAGTTTTCAATAGAAAAAAGACCATCTTCTGAAAATTTTCGTTTGGCTCCTTCGGCATTTCCATCCTTCGGTTTATACCCTTTTCCCATATGTCCAAAATTATGCATCGGTTTAAAAAAAATGTCAATACAAAATATAAAATGTAGAATAATTTTTTTATTATTTTTTTAACAAAAAACTGAGATGCTTGATTTACAGAAAAACTATCGCCATGTTCTTCATCCTAGATTTTTAG